>JBBPTH010000019.1:0-376454 GCA_038094055.1 Chalciporus sphaerocephalus | reverse complement strand
GAGCAGGGAAATGCGAATGTTCCGATGCTTCTGATCTTTCTCTTTGAGAATGATGAGAAGAGATATTTGTTTGATTGGCTGAAGTGGGAGGTCTGACTCTAACTGGGATTGGTTCTTCCTCTTCTTCTTCTTCTTCTTACTCTTGTTCTACTTCTTGTTCAGGGGTAATAGGATGGATTTTGAAAGTAGTATATGTGAATTTAAGGGAACTGCAGAGGTCTCCTAAGACCCTTCTCTTCTTCTTATCCTTTCTAGCCTCACTCCATTCTGGTGGTACGCTAGCTTCCGGTCCACGATTCAAAAGGACAGGTCCTTCGCCAATAATCTCCTCTGTTGTAGCTTGGAGAAAATGTTGAGATAGGTCCCGACGCAAAGCTGGTGGAGTTTGTGGTGAGACATGTTGGAAATAATGAATGAGGAACCTGATCCTACTTTGGATAGAGAATTGATGGACCAGTTCAAAGGCGGCCGGTTGGAATCTGGGGCCTAGGGGAGACCAGTCAACTGGCTCGGGAAGTTCAGGGGACGGTTGTTGGAACGAATAGAAGGGATCGAATCTATCCCTGTATTCCCTAATGTGATTCTCGACTTCGGGGTTGAGAGGGCTCTGACGGGGTTGGTTGGACCTTGGGTCTCTAGTAGGTAGAGGGATTCTTACAAGAAGTTGAAGGCGACCAAGTAGGTCGGCAGGGTCAAAGCAAGAGTAGGGGCCAACGCTCCCACGGGCAGGGCTAGAAGAGCGGGAGAGAGGAGTGTCGGGCTATGGAATGATCTCTTGATTGTTGGGGTCCTGGACCCAATCTCTAAGACGACCAGTGACGGGGTCGTGGGTTTCAAAGATGTCGTAGCCAGGGTAGGTGATGTTGGATTAGACTGGGGGATAAGTGTTGCGGAACACTAGTGGTAAGCCTTCGTCAGTTATCACCCTTGACCTTATCTAAAGGAAGGTTCTTACCTTTTGCTAGTTCAAGTACTTGGTTCAAGGTTTCAAGATTAAGTGGTTCGGCTTGCAGGTAGCTAATCTGCAAGGGGAAGGTTAGTATAGTCTTGTTCTAATGAAACACTCAACAACTCACCTAGAGTGCTGAAGTGCTTGAGTCAGAACAATGAAGTAGTCAGGCAAGTGGAGAGCTGATGAGGAGAACTCCAGGAGAACAAGACTGAGAGAGATGCCCTTCAGACTCCTGGTTTATATACTATTGGTGTGTTTGTACCTATTTGGTATGAACCTTAACTACTAGCCAATAGCAAAAGTAGATCATACAGCAATGTGCAGCAAACATAGCCTTGCGCAGTAAGCTGAGTAAGAACAATAGAAATGATGAGTAAGGATTGACTGCAGTGCAGCAATCTTAGTAAGAAAAGTAATCAAGAATGAGTAAGGAAGAGTAAGCATATATGAGTAAGTGGAAAGATAGTCCGTGTCACGTGACAAGTGTCAGGTGATCAGGTCACATGATTAAGTCATGTGACTATTGTACAAGATATTTGACTAAGTCCAAAAGTAAAGCTAAGTGAAGTGAAAGCATAGTGAAGTAAGTAAAAGTGTAGGATAAGAAAGGTAAGAAATGTACCATTTGTAACAATAGCCATTATGCATCCTATATAAACAAGGCCGGTTTGACTATCAAGGGACGTCAAACCCTGTTACCTGCAGAGTCCCCCTCATCTACTCAGCCAAGTCACCTCTCAAAAGCTCGCTCCGCTCGCTTTTTCGAGGTTTCCCCCTAACCCTAACCTGTGCTAGAATGTGTGAAAACGTAGAATTAAAATTCAGAGGGACCTTCCCTGAATCAATGTCGATTGATGAACATACCCAGCTTCAAGTCGAAGCAGGACCATGGTTTTGACCACTCAGTAGGCTTCCCGACTTTGACGACGACTACATATCTGCATGCAGCCAATCAGTAAATTAGTAGTTTCATCTTGTCTACAACAGAACTACAATCTTCCAGGAATAATATCTTCAGCATACCATCGATCGGACATGATATAAACCGTGCAACGTCCCTGCTCATCCACGACAGAATCTCAGACACTCTACGGGTGCATGTAAACTGGACAAGAGAAAATAGCGACTGTGACCGATGGTGCCTGTGGGTCACAGAAGAACAACCTCGTGTTTGTGGCGTGCTCAGCAATAGGGAGGGCTCGGATGGGACTGAATCCCGAAATTTCGAGCCTTCGTCACTTTCTAACGAACCAACTAGAGCCTTGTTGCCACACATGGAAGTACTCTCTCTCTCATGTTGGGTCCACGGCGAAGATGTTGAAAGCATCTTTCCTGTCGAGATTTCGGGAACGACCTCCGTTGGATACCTCAAAAAAGCTATAAAGAATGAGAATCCGGTTCAATTTAGCGATATAGATGCGAACAACCTCAATCTATACTCTCTCGTTATTCCCAGTGACGACGAAGTCCTAAAAGATGTGCTTAAGCAGTGGTCGTCAAGTGGCAAATCACGCCTGAACCCACGCAGTCGATTATCCAAGGAATTCCCTGACGCCGATAAGAAGGAGTGGCTCGTCATTGTCAGCTTACCCGGTACTGACTCACGCACGACGACCGCCTCTGCGATCATCCCAGATCTGACCCTTAACTGCTGGGTCCGCGGTTCAGACTATAACAGCATCTTTCTTGTCGAGATTTCGGCAACGAAGACCGTTGGACACCTCAAAGAAGCTATCAAGGGCGAGGCATCAGTGCAATTTCGCGATGTAGACGCGAACGCCCTCTCTCTTTACCAGCGAAAAGGGGGAGATGAGTCCCTCGACACTTGTACCATCTCCAGTCTGGGAAAACCCTTGTTTCGCACAAAGAGACTTTCAAGTGTTTTCACTTCACGACTTCTGGACGATCAAGTTCACGTCATCGTCGGTATGTGGCACTCGCAATTCGAAAATAGAAAATAGCTTCACTGACCACCATTCTTCGCAATCCAAGACGGCTTGATGCCTCTTCAATGTTGGGTTCGCGGGGCAAATGTTATAGACTTCTTTGAAGTCTGTGTTTCGATGAGCGCCAGTGTTAACGGCCTCAAAAATGAGATTAAGGCAATATACCACGAGTTTGATCACCTAACCCCAGATCGCTTGCAACTTTACAAGATTCCAGTAGATACCGATAACCTGCTCGGCGAGTTTCTTGATAGTCTAAGATCGGGTCAATTACTACAAGGGTCCGAAGTTCTGAGGAATGTTTTCGACGACGTTCCTTTTTCTCGGGCGCTTCGCGTTATCGTCGAACCGCTCAGTGAAAAGATCACGAGACCCCCACCAGCATCATATCGTCATATAGGGGACGGCGACCCGATTGAGCGCGCACGCAAAACCTTTCTGCGAACTGTTGACACGACTAGCCCTTCGAGTGCTGCCGTTCCTTCCACATTTCGGAAGCGTCAAACCGAAGAAGGACGACCAAAGGGCATACCCTGTGGTCGTCCTAGTGCTTTCGAGGACACTATTCCCGCAATCCTGTTACACCCCGCTTTTGGCCGGTTCGTCCATGACTGTCAAACGATCGAAGTTACACCCGACGACATCTCTTTCGCTACGGAGCTCGCGGAGGCCATGTCAGACTTGTACGAATCAGAATTCAAGCGAGTCGAAAAGGTTGACGACGTGTTTACAAAATATGGTTTCCATTTTACCGTCTCGAAGATGAAGAAAACAGGATACGTGGTAGACGCGGCCATCGCGGTCAATAATCACCGTTGTGTGATTGCTGAGTACAAGAATGAAACCGCGAATACGACATCTGAGCCGTATTTCCAAGCGATTGCATATTACCTGGAGTCAACCAGAGAGACAGCTCTCACATTCTCGAGATCTCCCCTGCCGTGCCTCCTTCTCGCTATTTTCGGGGGGTCTTGGTGTCTCTTAGAACTGTGCGAAAGTTTATTGTTTGATTCCTGCTGCAGGGTCACATATCATCTTTGCCTGTGCCGCATGGAATGAGCGTCCGACGGCACAAATCTTGTCCACGCCCATTGCATTTCGCTTTCATTTCCCTTATAACTCAAATCAACTCACCGCAACACGTCACCTGGCTGCACTTCGAAAGGCCATTGAGGAATTGAAGAGATACTACGAGGCCTTAGACGCCACCGCCTCAGCTACCTCCGGACCGGCGCCTCAACAAATATTTCCTTATCCAATGAGCTACAAAACATTGGACAGTCAAACGCAACACGATTTTCATTACAAGGTCATGTTGGACCCAAAGAAACTCCTTTTCTGGGGGGTGGAAGAGGGAGGCGACGATATTTGCATCAAATTCGTTCAGAGTTATTCACAGGAGGCTCACGAATTTCTCGCGCAGTTAGGGCATGCGCCGACCTTACGAGGGTTCGAAGAACTCAACGGAGGTTGGTACATGATAGTCATGGACCTGCTTTCGCACGACTTCGAGACGCTCAGAGAGCGAGGCCGCCTCCCAGCGCGTGTTTTCGAAGGTATTCGAGGGACATTGGAACTGTTCCACTCAGCCGGATTCGTCCATGGGGATATTCGCGATACAAATATCATGATATCAAAGACGAACAAGAATGATTACAGAATTATTGACTTTGATTGGGCCGGACGTACTCAAACGGCGCGGTACCCAGCCAATGTGAATTACATAGATATACGTCGACCACACGATGTGCGGCATGGAAAGCAGATTTTAGCGGCGCATGACATGTTTATGTTGAACTGTATAGCAGAAGAAACATCTCGATATTGAAATATATATTCCGTGCACGGTAGTGGGGGAGGGTTGTGTTGTATCGTGCAGAAACGATCCGCTCTGCTCAATTTCCCCGCTAGAACAAAACTTGACAACCTGACCTACCAACGCTGGTAGGATCTCACGGATCGTAGAAGGGGCTCGTACCAAAGACATACTAGTAGCCCGACCCAGGCCCGGTACATCACTCATAGACAGCTTGAGCGAGATGAGCATATGAGAAAAAAAGTGAATCAAACTGTCGCGGGAGTCCTTCTGGCCAAACTTTGGGTCGCAAATCCCACTACCTCCAATCTCAGGCGTGGCCCATCTTACCTCGCCGCAGGTTGAGGAGATTCAACCCCTCCTCAGGAAATGATTCGAGTTGGAAGTAAATATCAGGAAGGAACTCGACACGTTCGAGTCTGAAGGGGAATCATATTGATATTATCACGGATCATGCACACGAACAGTCACTGGTGGCAGCAGCTTCGCCGAGACACACGCTTGCCTAAATGTATGAGACACAAAATGGGTACAGTGAGGTGGATGCTCAGCATCCCGCGTGCAGAGACGAACTGTAAGCATCATCAGTATAGGATTAACCCTGACCTATTTACACGAAGTAGGTAGTACACCGTGGAGTCTCAAGCGGTCAGGGGATATATTATCCAAGTATGCCGCTCTGATCGCATTTTTGAGGTCGACAATCCTCGCCTTCGTTGGTACTTGTACTTTGAGGCAAATTTCAAGAGCTGTCCTCGAATCCAACAATAAATGGACAAGAAGCCAACTAGAAATGTGAAGAATGATCGCCGTGTAAGGCAAGTGCGAATCACAAGTGCCACATACCGACAACGATGTGGAGTTGGTCGCTAGGAAGCGCTGGCGTAAACACACCCGACAACATTTTGGTAGCCCGTAAAGATTCCCCCAGACCGGAAATTGTATGAGTACTGAGCACATGTCATGTTCGAAGGCGACATCATCGCTGTAAGGGAGCGAAAGAACTTTGTAAAGAAGGAGATCATCTACATCCACGTCGCGAAAGCCGACCGATCTCCTGTTCTTGATGACGTCTTTGAGGGCTCCGATAGTGATGTCGTTCGAGATTTCGACGAGAATGGCTCCACCGATCGCATCACCATAAACCCAGCAGTTGAGTCGTAAATTCTGGGCGACGGACGAAAGAAGAATTGTGCGTGAAACTGAAAGTTCACTGTCAGAGAGGCAATAAAAATGCTCACAAGCGCGCACAGGAATTAGGTGGAATGACAACGATGAACCATTGTCGATGAATCGGTGTCGGCTTCTTGAACACTATCGAGTGCACGATTTTATCTTCCGTCAATTCTCCACCAAGCACTTTTGCTAGCCGCTCAATAAACCCGTCAACAGTCCTCTGCCCTGACTCTCCCATCTGGCATTCGGCGGTTCTCAGCACTTCCTCCATTCGCCAGTGATCAACCATGAATTTGGAACAAGGAACCGGATTATTCACAGGTACAATGATGGGATGGTTGGTTAGTAGCATTCCTGGTATGGGGTTCTATGCCGCGACGTTTTCCAGGCGGATGTAGTGGCGACGGACTGTGGTCAACTTGGACAACCATCGAATAAAGTCGGGACTCTTGCGAACCCTTGTCCTTTGTGATAATAAGCGGACTAGGGAGAGACACATAAGTCACTGAAGGGGGCATTCTCGGAGAACCACTTAAGACAGGTATACTCGTTCCAGTGCTGAAGAAATTCGATTTTTCCTTCCAGTTGCTGCCTGACCTCATCAAGGCATGCCAGCAAAATACGGACACGCATGACATCTTTGGGGTCGGGCTTTTGCGTCTGAAATATTTGCTCTGAAGTCGTCTCCAAGTGCCTTGCCATGTTGGAGATCAGCTGTCGTTCAGCTTCGGTCATGGCCTGAAGCTCCTGTAAGCACGACCTTTGATCCGCTTCCACGCGGTGCATGTCGTTGGTATCACACACGTCTTTGGCGGTGTGGATAGCGATAGTGTATCGAAGGTCTTTCGTAGCGCGTTGTCGAAGTTTCTTCCATGCGTGCTTGAGGATGATCAACTCCAACTTACAAGTCGTTCAGAGTGCGGTTGCAGTTACCATCTTTTGGCAGGAAAGGCCCAACTTGTGGGCGAACGAGGCCGAAGAGGTCCAAGACACTATGCAGATGGTCAACCATATCCTTACTCACGTTGCCATTTTCCACCCACGACAAGTATCTTGAGCGAATTTGTTTGTTCATTGGAGTCTTCAGGAAGCAGAGCGGCTGTGGCAATAACCTGATTTTCTACCCGGCAAACCGCTACGCAAGCTAAACTATTCAAGACGTCTACGTCACGCGGTCGTCTGTGTAAGAGTTCCGTGCGCTTCTCTGTGTCGTTTACCTCGTCAAGACCACTCGCAATAAATACCAGAAGTTTTGTGTGCGGAAGACAAGATGTGCATTAGTGCGTCGTCGTATAGATGGAAGACAACATGAAGGATCGATGAGCCTTGGGAAACCAAACGCGGGATGGCGCGAATGGCGCGCGTGTAACGACAAACCAAGTTCGCTGACAAGGATCAGTTATATTGTATTCTTTTCAGCATGATTCTCATACCGAAGGATGTTACATGGTTTGAGCAGAGAAGAAGCGACTGGAGTCCACGAGAGTGTGTCAGAGACAGCTGGTCTTGGAAGGATTCACGCCCACATGATGTCGACTACGGACAGATTAACAGGTGCAAGTACGGGCGATGTCGTTCGCCAGCAACCAAAACCGACTGCAAGATCCAAGGAAAATACGAGTCGACGGGTTATATTTTGGTGACTTGTCTCGCGAGACAGAAAATGATCCGTACCCAACATCTCAATTTGACCGCAAACTTCGGGCCATTGGTAAGACTCTTCTAATTCACCATGATGAATCCGAGAGTTTCACATCGCACATCTTGGTGTACCTCCACGGACCTCGACTTAGAGTGACCCATCTTTGTATCATAAGTGTTTACGCTATTTTCCCGAAGCTATAGCGTGTGTATCCATCCACTTCTTCTATTATGACCGCGACTTATGCATCCTTAAAGAAGCCTAAGACGGACGCGGCGAAGGACCGGAGTTCGAGCAATATCAGTTTCAGAACCCGAAGAACGAATAGGGTCTATCGATCGCCAGTGCGATGACGAAAAAGTCAGAAAAGTGTAGGAAGTCATTAACAAGAACATACGCACAGTGAGGACGTTGGCACACAAGTTCAAATTCTCATCTCGCAACTGATTTCGTGTCTACTAATCCACTATGGCAAACTGACCGGGATACCTGGTAGCAGCGATCGACTGCTCCTACTGCTCCTTTTCGAGTAAACTATAGTCGTCCGCGCGGGCATGGTCATGCTGACCGAAGTGTGTAACTCCGTCCCAACTATATTAGCCCGAGGGTGATTGAATCTTCCTGCCCTGTTCGTCGTGGAGTATCGTCTTGTTTTCTTAGACTGTGTGCAGCTCCAGATGGTCGGGTCGATTTCGGGATTCATGCTTCAGATGCTGTCGCTAAAGTTCTGTATTGCGACAAGGATTAGGAAGCGCGGAATATCTGATGCGGTACCGCTTGGATAGTAACCAGTAATTAGTAACGACCCGCGACGCATCGATCATCGTTGACGTTGAGTACTGTCGACAACATTTTGTTCGTGAAGAGGAAGTTACACGATGCTGAAGTCATAGGTTCTATGAATGTCCTCTCACATACTGGCGAACCTCTCAATATATGAATCATTCGAGTCCTATCCTATTGCCGGTACTAATGATCAAGCATCCATTTCCCTATGCTTCATGCCATACCTGGCAGTGGAATTGTTTCATGAGCGTTCTCGTTCCGACTCTCGCGCCTGTCAGTTACCTGGGTTCACTTAGGCGATCGATGATCGATGATCATCAAATTACTCCCCGAGTAGTAATATCGGAGAAATCGACTCAAGCTTAGGGAGGCCGCGCTCCGCTGTGATTCTCAAAGCCTGTCACTCCTAGGCGAAGTCGGTCCATGTAGATCAAGATTAGATAATGCAAGCCGGACCGGTGACCCAGATAAGTACAAATATCTCAGAAATCAGACCGGCGA
Organism: Chalciporus sphaerocephalus; assembly: GCA_038094055.1. Classification (NCBI taxonomy): domain Eukaryota; kingdom Fungi; phylum Basidiomycota; class Agaricomycetes; order Boletales; family Boletaceae; genus Chalciporus; species Chalciporus sphaerocephalus. The sequence goes on along the minus strand of JBBPTH010000019.1, from coordinate 367,635 downwards.
ACTGTAACAGTTGTGTCTCAAGAGCCCTTCTCAGCTACTTTCTAGAGATTATCTTCCACGATGTCTGAGGTCAAGGTCGAATTTGATCCCAAGAACATGCCTTTCCGAAGGCTTGGTCCCAGTGGTCTCCGTGTTCCGGTGTTCTCTCTCGGTGGATGTAGGTCCTCGATTCTCACTCGTCGTCAACCCACTAAAATTGTGCATGATAGGGTTAACTCTCGGACAAACTGTGGTCGGTGACCCAGTCAAGGTCCGTTGTCATGAATTACATCACCGTCCGTTCATGGATTATAACGAAAACTGAAGGAAATCATTAAAGTTGCTTTCGATAATGGCATCAACATGTTCGACGTCGCTGAGTCCTATGCTACTGGAAACTCCGAGAAAGAAGTGGGTCGTGTTATCAAGGAGCTCGGTTTTCGCCGTAGCGACCTGGTCATCACAACCAAGTTATTCTGGGGTGTTCGCACCGGGCCAAACGACTCGGGCTTATCAAGGAAGCACATCATCGAGGGCACGAAGGAGTGCCTAGAGCGTCTTCAACTTGACTACGTTGATGTCATCTTCGCTCACCGTCCAGATGCAACGGGTGGGTTGATTCATTCTTGAATGCAATGAACGCGAACAGACAACATAAACAGTACCAATGAACGAGATTGTTCGGGCGTTCAACTATGTGATCGACAAGGGCTGGGTAAGTCTACTTTCTCCTTTTCACGAAAGACTCGTTCACGTGTATTTGATGGGCTTTCTACTGGGGAACTTCGGAATGGTCCGCGTTTGAAATCGAGGAAGCTCAGCATGAGTGTGAAAGGTTGCATCATCATCATTTAGTCTCATTTGGTCCATACACGTCGCAACTGAGCTCGGCTTGCAGGGGCCGATCGCTGAGCAATGTGAACACAACTACGTACCTTATTTTCGAGATTGTTGACGGATTTATCTGACACATCCTGTTCAACATGTTCCGTCGCGACCGCCCAGAGAATGAGTACCGGTACAGTAGCTACAATTGGATGAATTCGAGCCGATTGCTAACGGGATCACAGTCCTTTGTACAAGAAGTACAACCTCGGCACGACCGTCTTCTCGGCACTCGCGAGTGGCCTACTAACTGGCAAGGTACGGCCAACCAAAGAAGCCGAGATTGTAGTGGCGTTCTGACTGCTGACTGATGTTTCTCAGTACAATGACGGCATCGCAGAAGGAACTCGATTGGCAGTACATGCAAGCAATTTCAAGGAAACTGTGGAAATCTTGCAAAAGGAAGAGGGACTCGCGCAGATCAAGAAGGTCAAAGAACTCAGCACGCTCGCCCAACAAGAGCTTGGCTGCTCAGTCGCTCAATTGGCCCTCGCTTGGATCGCGAAGAACACTAACACCAGCACCGTCATTCTTGGTGCTTCCAGACCTGAACAGGTTGTCGAGAATTTGAAGGCTCTTGATGTTATCCCCAAGTTGACACCAGAGATCTTGGAAAAGATTGAAGCTATTCTAGGCAACAAACCAGAGGGAGAGCTCAACTATGGTCGTCCGCTCCTTGACCCCCAGGGACGTCCGTAAGAGAGTATTACGAATAGATCGTGCCAGTGATGAGATCATAAATGTACAGTACTAAGCATTGCCCTTATCTATCCCTTACATGTTATGATATCATGCGGGAACATGGAGTTCCGTGCGCGTGAAGCATCGCCCTCGCAAAATTATCACCTCATAGATTACCCACGACTATTGCAGCATATTGTGATTAATACCTTGATCTTTGGTAGAGGTTATTTGTCCGACCTGAATACTGGACTCTTCACACCAGTGGCTTTTGACCTTTGACCTTAAGATTTGATTTATCTTATTGTTCGATCTGGTCTAGTCTAATCCTCCTTAGAACGCTGCACTCACTCCAGCAGGTGCAACGGTGATTACTAAAGAGCATATTTGAGATTACTAAGCAGACAAAGTACTCTGTATTACTATTATTGGTCAGACAATGAGCGCTGAGCGTTCACAAGGACAACGTAGTTCTCAAGCTACGCTGTCTTTTGAATGAACTTCTCTCGGACCGATACAGCGCTCTGCTTAGAAATGCACACAGGGACCTACGCATATATAGTGAGCGAGTAGGATTCCCATCGTTGCAATCAACCTCACCTTGTCACATTTGTTCACCAAATATCCATCGAGCCTCTGAGAGAGATCATCATGTCGAATGTCAAATACGAGTTTGACCCTAAAAACATGCCGTTCCGCCGACTTGGCCCTAGCGGCTTGCGAGTTCCTGTTTTCTCGCTCGGTGGTTGTGAGTAGATACGAGCGACAATGATAAACAATGTGGACAGTGACTGACATCCTTTACGCAGGGTTAACTTTGGGAGGGACCGTTATCGGTGATCCTGTCAAGGTAAGTCGTGCCATTGAAAATTGCGGCATAGACCGACCTTTCTCCTTCAAGGAAATCATCAAAGTTGCCTACGAAAACGGCATCAACATGTTCGATACCGCTGAGGGCTACGCCAAAGGTCGCTCAGAAGTCGAGATGTCAGTATCAGCTCTTGAGAGTATATGTAGACTCCTTACCGGTATCCTAGGGGTCGTGTTATCAAGGAACTTGGTTACCGTCGCACTGACATGGTCATCACGACTAAGCTCTTCTTTGGTACTCGCTCCGGTCCCAACGACACCGGTCTTGGAATCCCAGTATCATCGAAGGAACGCAAGCCTCCCTGGAGCGCTTGGGTCTTGACTACGTTGATGTCATCTTTGCACACCGCCCTGACTACTCTACTCCTATGGATGAGATTGTCCGCGCGTTCAACTATGTAATTGAGAAGGGCTGGGTGAGTATACTGCACAGATGATTAAGGATACTTCTCATACCTATTTCAGGCTTTCTACTGGGCAACTTCAGAATGGTCTGCCCGTGATCTCGAGGAGGCATACCGTACGTAGATTAAATCAGACAGCAAGAATGTGTTCTGATTAATTCCCTAGACGTTGCTGAAAAGCTTAACCTCATTCCTCCGATCGCCGAACAGTGCCAGCATCATATGTTCCACCGCGAGCGTCCAGAGAAGGAATACGCACCTCTGTACAAGAAATACCAGATCGGTACCACTGTGTGGTCGGCTCTCGCGAGCGGTCTCCTCACAGGAAAGGTGACGTGAATGGAATTCTCGTTCTAGTCTGCTTCCTCTCATATTCCTCATTCAACTTACAGTACAACAATGGCATTCCAGCAGATTCTCGCTTCGCTTCGCACTCCGACTTCTTCAAGGACACTATCAAGAGCTTCAACGAAGAGGAGGGTCGTGCGAAGATCCGCAAAGTACAAGACCTTACAAAGTTTGCAGAGACAGAGCTTGGTTGCAGCGTGACCCACCTCGCCTTGGCATGGGTGGCAAAGAACCCGAACACGAGCACTGTTATATTGGGCGCCTCGAAACCTGAGCAAGTCCTCGACAACTTAAAGGCCCTGGAAGTCATTCCAAAGTTGACACCAGAAGTCATGGACAAGATCGAAGCGATTCTGGAGAACAAGCCTGCGCCAATTCCGACGTTCGGTCGCCCGACACTTGACGTCTACGGACGCGCATAAGGTAGTAACTGTATCTGTAGGATCCGAGCCCGAGGTAGTCACATAGGTTGTACAGTAGGATTACGTGAAATTCACAATTTACCATGATCATCTTCAGCACAGCGAACATACTTGCCACGAACGAAGAGAGCAAAAAAAGCTCACCACTCCAAGGTCCAATCAAACTCGTGTGATTTCTCTTAATGGTGAATCTTGCCCTGAGGTTTGACCGGCGGTGCGATTTCGCGGTCAACAAACAAGGTTTGTGTTGTAATCTTGACTTGCTTGACTACCAATCCCTTTCCCAGAACAATGGCATCGCCAAACAGTCGAAGACCTCGAGTCGGAGCGTTCCACAGATATTGTGCGTTGTCACGATAGGTAGGTGATCTGTGGGTCCAGCTTTGCGACTATTATTCAACACGTTGCATATGATAGGCTATAGTACCAAGTAGCGCTCCGACTTTCACACATCCAACTCCTTGGCCCTCAAGCCTTGGTCTTCTAATTCTCCTACCCTGCCTCCAACTCTTTCTCCAGCAAAAGTCCTACCAGCTTAGAGCGTTTTGTCCGAATCGACACTTACTGTTCTGTCAAGTACCATGAACGGAGGGTATGACACGCGGCCGCATCGAGTGAGAGTGAACCAGCGAGCCCTGGTACAGAAAGTACTGGCAAGATACCCGGAAGAGTTCACAGTCTTCCGAGAACTGGTGCAAAATGCCGACGATGCAGAAGCTCGATCTGTTCAAATCGAGTTCCAAACACAGGAGTACTCTGAAGCTACTTCTGAAGAGGATTTGATGAACGGGTTCGCCTTGGATTCAGTCGATTTCAATGAGATGAAGATATTCAAATGGATAGTCGTAAACAACGGCAGGAAGTTCGACGGCGAGGACTGGGATCGCCTCACCAGTATCGGTATGCAGGTTCAGTCGTCTTCTCTTCTCTTTTTGGCTCATTTTTGTCAGCCGATGGAAACCCTAATGACCAAAAAATTGGTGCCTTCGGTGTTGGTTCGTATATTGATTCTGACCAACTCCTATAATATTCATTTGCGTCTAGGTTTCTATAGTGTGTTCAGCGTCACGGAATGTCCCGTGGTTATATCGGGTGGTCTGTACCTTGAGTTACTCGTTACCTTCAGAAGTTTTAAAGTCATTTGCAGATCGTCAAGTGAAGCTTTTCTACGAGGGAGACGAGCTAAGGTTCCTTTGGTCGACGTACTGTCCCTGCTCATTTGATGCTAATTATGATGTGTAGCTAATGGTTCAATGCGAGTCCTGCGCATTTACCCCAGGCGCAGCAATAGAGATGAAGACAAAGAAAGAACAAATGTGCATGCCCAAACCATTCGACCTATCACGGTTCCTTTCCACCGCGATGACTTTCTTGACGACGATAGAGAAGGTCACTGTCCGATTCAACGGATATGTTATTTCCGAAATCCAAAGATCTCGCGGTGTTCCCAACCAGATCGAAGCGTTGCCTGCCGAATTGAAGAAAAGAAGCGGCTCCAACGTGTTGACGGTTAAATCGGTTAAAACCATACCTCAAACAATTCAAGTCACTCTGAAGAAACAGGCCTGTGCCGCTGGTACAAGCAGAATGTATATTAACGAAGCTAGCAGTGAAAAAGATGGCGTCAGTCGTACCGAGAGAGTAGCAGCTTTTTTTGGATTCAAGTCCGCAGAGTCTAACAGTCATGCACCACTGTCCCGTTCTATTTTGGCATCTGACACTACTTCTGTCGCCAAGTATACCATCTATTCCGCGGAGGTCTCGTCGACACCAACGGAAGAGATGAATTCTGGTCTAGAGGCCGCCATAAAGAAGGACCCCCCTCGTAGCTTCTCGTGTGAGGTCGTTTATTTCGATATGGCCCAGCATCAACAAATAATGCAAGATGGAGATGGGGATGGGTTAGGAAGCGTGTTTCGTGGACCTCAAGCCCTTTGCGGTGAGAAAACTGAGTGAGCATCTGATCCATGCAAGTAGCTCTTCCTAACCCTTTCAAACCTTGTAGTGATCATGTTTCACGGTTATTCATCGTCAGTGATTCGTTCATAACGCAGACATGGTACGGATCCTGACGATAACTATAGGGTCAAAGTACAGCACAGACTTCGGGTATCGCGGCCCACGTGTCCAGTCGATTCATTCCAACTGTTGAGCGTGGCTCTATTGATCTTGCCTGAGTGTGCAATCCTTGAACCATCTTTGTGTTGGAACTCAGTTCATGCGTACCAGCAATGGTTTCGTAGCCAGTGAGTTGATTCCTAGCATTGAACGACTCTGGGGGCTAATGCCTGAACAGAGTGGAACGAAGAACTTCTGTACATATGTGGCTATTTGACAAGGTTGATCTACGAGCAAGTTATGAAGAACATCCAAGACCAGTGGACAGAATCGTCCGGAGAACGAAAGGATTATCTCCGAGCGGAAGCTCTTTATGTTATGAAGTGTTTCGCATTCCAACCTTCGACACCAGAGTCGAAAGTTGGGGAGATCTTAAAAGACACGTTCTTTCAATGTTCCACTAGTGATTCCTTCCCGATCCTTTCCAACCTCGGCATTCGACCCTCCAAGGACGTTCGCCAACCGGATGCAACCTTCAAGCAATTCATGAAAGATCGACCCGTTCTAGATGACAAAGGAAAGGATTCGATCGTTAATAATCTTCCAAAACGATATTGTGTGCGCGATTATAATTTCCAGGATGTGTATACGGAACTCGAGGGGCGGGTGCTGGTCGACGAGGAGATGGTTGCGTTGTTACGATGGTGGATGAGAAAGTTCACGGCAAAAGACAGTGGTGTATCGGTTAAGAAGTTACGCGAAGCCTGGGCGCTGCTTCCCCCTGTTTGCAGGTTTCAATCCAAGTCATTGTCTCGCACCCTAACCCTTTCGACTATCAAGAAGTTTGTTGATACCCGGCAGCCTTCCTTCTCCCTCCGAGGTGACGACCCCTTGCCACCAGATACAATCCCAATCCTGTTCACCAGCACCCTTGATGCAAACCAGGTCATAACGGCTCTTGGATGGGAGCGCCTGACCCTTGTCGACTGGATCCGTTACCTAGTGTCTCCTGGACTCGATGCGAGAAACGACATCTGCAAGGATGAGTCCTTCTCGGAGAGAGTGCTTGATATGCTTCATGGATTGTGGCCACCGGCCAAACTCGACGACAGAGATTCGATTATCTCTCTGATGCGTACAGTACCCTGCATCGCGACGAACCGGGGGTGGCGAAAGCCTCAAGAAGCTTACTTCCCCGAGGTAGACCTTTTCGATGAACTCCCAGTAGTGAAGTTTCTTCCGCAAGATTACCCTCGTTCCGACCAAACTGTGCTGGACGCTCTTGGCGTACATAGATACCTTCCTTGGGATCATGTCAGGGATCGTCTTTTATCAGACGCAAAGTGCTCGACGACGCATCTAGTCACCTACCTCGATGCTGTCCGGCCGTACATGTCACAGGAAGAGTTCATGAGTGTCAAACAAATGCCCATATTTACTAGTGAACCGGAGAAAGAAAGACGCTGTATTGGCGAACTCTATCGTTCAGATCCTTTACATCATAGTATCGGGCTACCGATGCTCTATTCCTCAGAACTCGTTAGACCATCAGACACTCTCTATGACTTGGGACTTCGTCGATACCCACCACTTGAAGTCATAATCTCCAAAGCTTGCAACGATGATCCCCTTGTGAAGGAGGCGGCGTGGAAGTTCTTTGTCAAACACCTGGATGACTATTACGATCAATATGACCCTGAAAATTTTCGCGATGCTCCCTTCCTTCCCTGCACTTCTAGAGGTAAATTGCTGTTTTCTTCGCCAGGAAAGGTGTTCACCTCCTCTGACTGGGAGGTATTTGGTTTCTACACCATAAGCAAGTCTGCTGTGCCACTCAAACTTCGGATGAAATTGAAGGTGAAGGACAAACCTCCCACGGATGCGATAATCGATGCAGTGCGATCACATCCTCAACCTGATGTACGCAAGGCGAAGAAGTGGTTCGAACTTTTGGCAACGGAGGGTTTCTCGGTCCATCAGCTCGCAGTTTTATCAGAGATGGATATCGTACCCCTCCCACCCGGTCCCTTAAAAGGAGAAAAACAGGAAACGACACCTCGGTTTATTTCTCCTAAAAAATGTTTCTACGAGTCACCGGAGGGTCGACAGAAACTTTACCACTATGTGATATTCCCCTACGTGAAGTTCGGGCCTCCGGCAAACAGTTTCTTAAAGAGATGTGAAGCTAAGCCACATCCGGATTGCTCAGATATAGTCAGTGCGATGATGGACAACCCCCAAGGTTATTTGGACAAGATTGAAGCCTTTCTGGAAGAGACACAACAGGCTGACTTACAGTCCCATAAACTATATCTCGATGATCTGCGCCAGGTAGCTGCTGGATATGATACCTTGCCGCGAAATCTTCGAGATCGTATGAAGTTGGCTCCAATTTTCCTGGCGTTCCGCAGGAAATTGCGCACCACCAAAGGCCAATTGAAGTCTGATTCAAAAGAGTATGCTCTTAAACCCGCAAACGAGATTCTCATTCTAGACGATTCCGAGAGCCATCGGTTGTTCGGAGAATATATCTATGTCGCACCCAAGGAAGAAGTCTTCGAAAGTGAGCTATCCGTTAATCTGAACACCATTCTACGTGAGTCTAACCTACAGATAGACTTTTATCGTGACCACGGTTCGGAATCTCTAAGCCTGCGCATCAAACATGAAGTCATGCAATCAGGCTTCATAGCCGAGACGGATGATCTCCGTTGTCACGTGTTCAGCAGACTCAGGATCTTCCTTGAAGACCAGGACAGTACACGCCTCTCTGACTTCAGAGTTGGTCGATGGAGGGATGCTAGAGCTTTCACAGTCAAATACTGCAGAGCTCTACAGATACGCAAGACCCTGGAATTCGAGCATGTCACGGTACCTGACTCCAAACCCTTATGTCCCATCGAAGAGCCGGCTTTGGCTGGGATCGAGCACACCGAACAAGGGGACATTCTCTGGGTGAAAAAACAGCCTGATGGTGAGGCAATTGACTGGTACGAGTAAGTTGATTCCTCGGATGTGATCGAGCTCTATCTCATGTTCAAACAGTGCTGCGGTTGCTCTATGTCGAATCATTTTCAGCGTGCACAAAACACACGATACAGTGTTATTGATGACAATATTAGAATCAAAAATTGACGATCTCCGTCGTCGAGGGTATGATGTTGACCGGATCTGGGATGCATTTGAGGAAGAGACTCTCCGGGCAGATCAACGACAAGGTCGGTTCTTTGTGTCGTAGGATGTTGTTACACATGTTTAACATGAACACGAAAAGACGTAGCACACCAAATCGTGAATCAAGTGATCATACCCATTCGCGCTCCTTTCTTTCTGTGGAGAATGTTCAAGGATTCCAGGAAGAACAAGGGCAGCTTCGAATATGCCGATATGGAATCGATGGTTGCCGAGGCGCTCACCATGTGCGAGAGCGACGCCGACATAAAGCGGTCACTGAATACGGAACGGAATAAGCCAAAGGGAGGGAAGAAGAAAATGGACGTGGGGTACTGCGGTTCGCGCCAGATTGAGTTGGAGCGTTACAGTAAGTGATTACAAAGCCTCGATATTCTGAAAATGTAAAAAATGCCCTTGCAGAAATCGTGACAAAGAAAGGAATGCCTGTTTTCAAATCTCGTACGTGTGTCTGCGGCACTGTCATAGTTTTTCTCATTCGCAGACTAGGTGGATCGGAAGATCCCCCGGAAAACGAATTGGAAACGTTCTCTACCATCTTATACGAACTTGCTAAATTGTTCGATCTTGGCCCGGAAAGAATCCATATATTCTGGCATCCAGCGGTCACAGAAATGATGGGTTTCAATCGGAATAGAGCTATTTACCTCAACCTTGCCCATTTCACGGAGAAGCGTAGGTGGCAAATATGGAAAACTCTCCAAGTCTGAGCAAATCCCGCAGATGCCCATTGCCCTTCTTCCAACGACAACTCTCGAGCAACAATGTACACAGCATGGTAAGTGCGCTTTAAGTTCATAATTTCCTGAACAATCAACACTTCTTAGGTATTTTATAATCGCTCATGAGATTGCGCACAACAAATATTTCTTCCATGATGAAGACCATGAGTTATTATTCTCGTCGATCGCGCAGCATCGCTTGATTGCATTCAAGAAACTATTGGATAAACGAGCTCCGAGTGCAACATGAAAAACTTACTATGTACATGCTTTCCTTCGTCGCATAGGTTTCTTAAGCTGTTTTCTGGATATTCTCGGTCTACTGATACTGGGCAGGTCCCCTTGGCTCTTGTTATTTTCTGGGATTGCGGTTATTTATTAGCACCTACTTCGCGTGACTGGCTATGTTAATCTTTGTCTACCTGAACGTCGTGACCGGAGGAATTTCTGTGTGCTGTGATTACAATTCAGCGCACAGGGTGCTGACAATAAAGCAAGCTGCATAAGAAAGACTGCGCCACTTGCGTGCTTGGTTGCGTGACTTGAGGACCATTACATATATTTGTCACCCACCCAGGCTGGTCCGTAATATGTCCGTTCTCTCCCGTATTTATCGCTCTCTGTCTCCCAGTCCCAAGACGCCCATCACCTTCTTCTCTACCACGGCAGCTTCCTCTTCTTCACTTTCCCAACGACAAGCAAAGATGGCTGATGTCTCTCAATTCGTTGATTGAACAATGCGGACGTTTTCTCTCGGATCCTTGCTGTATGACATACCACGATTGCATCCAACATGATCGTTGTTTTTTCCAAGACACACTGCCCTTACTGCCGTGCTACCAAAGCCTATTTCGCATCCAACTTCCCCGAGGAGAACGTCCTTGTTGTTGAGTGCGTATTTCCTGTCAAGTCGATCATTCGATGCCTAGCAAGTTTCATTTGTTGAATTTTTGGGCATTCAGAATTGATGGACGACCCGATATGAGAAGCATCCAGCAGTACCTCGGGGAGAAGACTGGGGAACAAACCGTCCCTCGTACATTCATCAATGGCCAATCCATTGGCGGCAACAGCGACTTGCAAAGATTATCCAAGAACGAGGTTGCCACGTTGATTGCGAAATCGTCCTGATTATATTCCTTGATCAAACGCGTAGACATTGACCTTGGGTTTGCACAGAACAAGGACGACGAAGCTTTAGATGAAAGTGACGAGAGTATGTTAAAGAAATAATAGTAACATGATGTCGCAGATACCATAGGCAACTTCTGGCCTTATGGATTTTCCGAACTATTGCTGTGAATGCGTTGTCTTTGGAGGACATGGTCTATTTGGGACTCGGCGTCTTACCGAGCTAAAAAGAAACAGCCCCCCCTGACAAGTTGGTCCAACCCCGTATCCATAAGTATCCATCACGCATCATACTCGGTAGGAACGACGGACAGATGACCCGCAGCCCGACTCCAGACACCAGAAGTCGTACACACCAGAAGTACTGACAGCAGACGCCCTGCGTAGTATCCAGCCAACATTAGACGTCGACGATCGCAGGTACTTGACTCAAAAGGTTCAAGGGATTATAGCCGACAACTTCCAACTGTCAATCACCGTTACTAAAGAAGTTGATATTTTGTGCAGAGGGCACCGAGGGGTTGATAGTTGGTGTCATTTCGGGACGAGATAGATCCCTTGTGAGACGACGAATTCCGTTCGAGGGGACACGACTGACAACTTTTCTACGCCCTGCGCAATGCTATTTTTTCGTGGTGGGACCCGAGGTTTCATCTCAATAGGTGGCGCATGAACTGCTTCATGGATCAACCTGAATTTGAAATGCAAAAGGTGATTCGAAAGGTGTACTTGCACCATACCTGATGCATTCAACACCTGACAACAGATGTCAGACCAGTTCGGCGCAAGAATATCACCACCCCCATGTATGCAGCGAGTTCTGACAGTTTCCCCAGCAAGTGGATACGTTATCCGCATGTACACACATACGCGTACGTGCCATGGGGATCCTAGATTTGGATTCTACCGAGAATTCCTGAATTAAGTGTTCAAGGGCCACCCGACCCATTTGAAAGGCGCAAGTACATCCGACAAGAAGAGACAGTACCGTCAAGCATGAGAACGCCACACAGACGCATTCATTTCCGGCTCGACATGCGGCACTGCTCTGCTCACCCCTGGGCAAGAAGCGATGGGACACGATCTGGTATCCTGGCCTTCTAAGAAGGGAGCCCGAGGGTCGTACGCTACGGGTAGCACCGTCACGGGAGAATACGGTAGGATTAGGGAGGAGGGGACGTGGGGAAACCAGGACCACAGTTTCGGGGGAAGATTGTTGCAAGGCGGGCGAAGGACGGAAGACAGCGGGGATCAATTGAGACGGAAATGAAAATGACGATGGAAGGTGGGAACAAGGGGCAGAAGAGAGTCAGGGAATGAGTCTTGTGAGCAAGAAGCTGTAGCGTTTGACTTACCAGTTGAATAATGCCGGCGCGTTCTGGCGGAGGGAGCATATTGATTTGCTCAGGAGTCATGGTTATGACTCTCATTATCATGGCCTAAAAGCAATCGTCAGCACAACTGCAGTCATTAAGCCGACCCGGACATAGTAAATTTCAACTACTCGGAACGGATTACCGAGGCTGCGAGCAGGTGCAACATGATCGGTTTCACTTGAATCCGAGAAGACCATCGAGGAAGTCGAAAGCGGTATGTCATCAGGGTTACCTTTTGTTCTTCCGGTATCGACGCCAGAGCATCAGGCAATGCTACAGTATTCACTTGAGGCACCGCTGGTGGAGGCGTTCCATAGCCACCCGGACTAGAATAAGGTCCCTGTGCCATGAATGGTGCTTGACCTGATGGTTGGGGCGTGTGACCATTATAATGCGGGGGCGTATGTGTCTGCGGTGTAGGCGTACGGAACTGGGAGAAGTGTGGAGGCACTGCAGATGCCGGATGAATAGATGGTGCTTGGTTTGTGTTTTGCGAAGTCGGCGGAGCCGAAGGTGAGGGCATGTTTGCAGAGTATGTTGTGAGTGTTCTCTGCAAGTAGATTCATTCGGCGTTGATCACATGTAAATATGTCGGCGTGATTTGACGTGTTCCGGAATATAAAGCGAACTAACCTGAAGGACTTGAACGTCGATAGCGTTCATTTTGACCATAAGTGCCACGAGGGCGTATGCTATTTGGGGCGTCGAGGTGAGGATAGAACGCGCTTGCTGCGGTGTTGTTTTCTGTCTACCGTTCAACGAAGTTCAAAGAGTGAGAAATACGCCAACCTTCAGCTCAAGCATAAGTTCGATGAGCTGTTCTTCCTGACCAGACATGATCGCAATCGCTATGGATGGCGTTGAGCGCTGCAGTGCTCACCGAGTACATTTACATATTAGCTGACTAAGCGGAGTTGTAGCGACTCCCACTCAAGTTGAACTTGGACTACGTCTCACAAAGAAAAAGTTAACGCCGATGCATATAGATCCACTCTGCTTAGACCGAGCAAGGGCGGGTCGGCGGTGTTACTCGAGCTATGTGACTCTTCAACTTCAAGAATTTCTTTTCGAAAACGATGTCTTCCTCCCTAGACTCTTCATCATGATCAGTCTACCATAGATCGTATCTTCAAACTTCTTCGGCTGGTCGGAGAGAGAACACAATGTGTGCCACGCGCAATCGTACGACTCGCTTCAACCAGATTAAAACTGGTAGGTCTAAGGCCGAGTGGAGAGCGAAGATGATATTGCTTCTAGTATGCGGACATCATTTCTGATGCGGCACGCACGCAAAACTCCCGTTCTACAGCGAAACGCCAGCACCTTCTGATCATGACGATCTTATGAGACGGAATCTGCACATTTTGTGGTTCCATTCTTTATACAGATGGATTCATGCCGTTTGAGACGACGCCCTGAAACGCCCACAGATCCCGCTTGCCCTATCTCGACACTCGACGATCCCTAAAATCCTCTTCTTCTTCGCTTCAGAAACTGGGGTAAAAGGTGTGTCAACTTTAAGCTGCATACACAGCCATCGATTGCGCACAGTGCACGGAAGAGCGAACCACTTTACGCCGTGACCCACAAGAAAGCTCGGACTCCATGCGACGAGGATGGGCTTGGCGTGCGGGTTCTGGTTGCAAGCGCCGTGCGTCGGGCGCGTTTCCGGGAGGATCAAGAACCACCAGTTATCTCGCTAACCCCATGTCACAAACCTAACTTTCTAGAAAACCCCTAGCAAGGTTGATGAGATGGATCTTGGCGCGCGTCACATTTGGATCCCGGGTCGTGTCCGACAGACAATCTATTGGGGTTTCCCTCATGCTTTATACGTACGTCTTATTACCGTATGCTGACAATGACCGGTGGCACAGTGCACAATTGCGATCTATATGGGATCAAGCCGCTCGGTGGCTAAATGCTCTTCATGCTGACGTATTGATTACAGATGAAACCGCATATCACTATGTACGCCTTTCTCGTTCACCTCCACGTTGCCTCTTGCGGCAACCTGGAATGACTCACGTCGGGCTTTAGGCCCCGCAACCATCCACGCCGTCCCAGCGAGGATCAGACCATTCCAAAGCTTTCTTTCGAAACCCACGAGGCGTCCTCTTCTTCCGGTCGCTCCCCTGAACCGCTTCTGTGACGTTGGGGGGATTTGAGGTCTATCCCCGCCAGTTTGTTGACGCAGCGTCGCGGCACCGGCTACTCGCACGATCTCTCATCCGTTGTTGGCCGATAACCCGTTGCACTACTCTCGATGGTCAAACCATCCGCCAACCTCCTGGATTTTGGATCCTTACGTGGGAACATCCCTAGATACGCAAGCGACCACACCACAACGACTATTGCTCACCCGATACATAACCCAAACGCTTCAAAGTTCAAGCCTCTGTTCTCCTCGACCTGAAAATGATCACAATTTTACGCCCTACCTCGGTGCTTGTCTCGAAATACCCACGGGTTCAGTCGACTTTGATTACACTCATAGAGTCTTGATGAATACGCGCCAGTTGCACGCGCCACTGAGGTCATCACTCCGATCTGTCCCCTCTCAAGAACACGATCGCGAGCATCCGTGAGAGCGCCTTTCCAACGCATCGGCCAATAACGCTGAACGCGTTAGGACACACCTTACAGTACGAGGAAGAAACCCAACGCATGCACCGGGTCGTCGGAAAGTACTTGACGGAAACTTCCTCGGAGACCCGATGGCCATCCAACGCGTACTAATCACGACACACGTCCCCATGCGTATTTTTACGACGTCCAGAGCATCCATCCTTCTCAAAAAGACACGCCCATGCGCACCCCAATCCAAGCTGAGTGCTTCTCGATCCTTCTCAGACGCTCGATCCTTATCAGCCGATGATATGACGCAATGCGATGTCACCACGCAACGCCTCGAGGCCGCAGGGCATCACGCTACTACTCACTGCCGATGGCACAACACACCAAAACGGAGTACGAGTGTCATCACTCTAGGTGTCAGTCCCTCTTTCTTTCTGATCCCGCCCCCGATAATAGATACTATATGTCTGTTGTTCAGATTCCCAGGAACCATCCCCCTGGTTTTGTTTTAACCCGCTCGAACCGCGGTTTGTCATTTCACGCTCGTTTTGATCCTATTTCTCGTTTCCTTTTTCCTTTTTTTTTTTCATTATCGTCACCTTCGAGCACAGCATGGCTGAATACCGACGCTCGGGTATCCGAGCTCGCCGATACGAATTTAGAGATGGACATATAGGAACGGATCGGAACGCATGTAACAATGTACGACATATTATCGATATCCCGGATTTCCTCTCTACGCCGCAAAACGTGCCCACTCATCATCATCTCACATCTCATCACATCACTGATATCAATGGATGATGGTTTCGGACCACACAAGTTGGGTTGAACTCCCGGGAATGATATTGAACCTCGGACCGCTGCTTTGACGCTGCTACTGCTAAACGTTTATCCACCATCACCATCACCGCCCCCTAGCTCCCCTTGGACGATCCTTGAACATCGGACTCGCCAGGTGTTTTGAAACTGTCAACCGGGGATGAAAAGGGGAAATGAAATGTGAACGTTGACGTTTGGGCTGAGGGAACTCAGATCAGGATTATGAGACATGATATCGTCGTGTGTGTAGCTGGATGCATTACAATGTGACATCGTTATCTACGACACCCGCTTTACTCCCACCACCACACAACCATACCACCACAACCACCACAACCACCACACCAATCGTCATTATCTCAGCGATACGCTCGTCCACAAAAGCACAAAGAAAAGAAAACCTTGCGCTCAAACGTTCACATCATAATCTCTACATCACATCATCACATCACATCTTATCACAACAAACACGAAACCGCAACCAGCCACCCAGCCACCCAACGCACATGAACCCAAAAGCTGTGCTCACGACACAGCGTTCCACATGACACAGTCACGTTGTCTACGCCATGCGCCAGAGTGTGAACAATCAAAGTTTGGACGGGTTGATCCACGTTGGTTTGCGTTTCTGTCAGCCGGGGAATTATTCAGACGCCGATTGAGTTTCCACCCAAAAAGAGGAGGAGGGGTAATGAGTGAGTGAGTGAATGAGAGGGGGATTAAAGCGGATGGGCGGATGGACATCAGTTCACTGCGACGCAAGTAAACGCCACCCGATGATGTCGTACCTCAGAGAACGCAACAAGTCCTTCCTGCGAAAGAACAAGCACAAGACACGTCAGCACACACATAAAAAAAACGTCAGGCATAGAGAAAACCCGAATCCCAACGCCCCCTCATGAGCTCGTATTTACCCGGTGCCTTGGCACAACACCGCAAGAAGGGGACATGTCAATGAGGAAAAGGAAGCTCGAAACAACAACGGCATGACCAAAGAATTGTTGGATGCGATGTTGGCACTTGACACTCGCCTTGATGTTGGTCCCATTGTAGAGCCTCTTACTCACGAGACTCAGCGAGTGAGTCTGGACCGCATCTTCGTAATGATGCTTCTGCGCGAGAATAAGTCCCTCCTTTGAGCTTTGTACGGAATCCGGCGAATTGGACACGATCTGGCGTGCGACATCGAGAGCAGTTGATAATACCATTGATTTTTCGACGACGGCGTTCACGCTGTGTTATCCGAAATGAACGTGTGCCGTGATAAACAAGAAAGAAGCCGCATCCTCCAAATCAATCATACGCCGTGAGAGTGTGAAAGGGAGAGGGAGGGACTCACAATCGAAACCTGTCCCTTGCTTGAACAGCGTTGACGGGGTTTCCCAAGAGTAACATCTCCGAAGCAAGCTACATGTCAAACCAAAAAAAAAAAAAACAGACGACGTCAGTTTCTCAATGTGTGGCGATCCACTTGTGGGTGAGTCATATTGATGTGGATGAAACGAGCGGGATTACCTGGTGACCTGCAATCCTCGCCAACCTGGGAATTGCTGCGGGAGAGATAGAACAGGGCTAGTCAGCGCTTATTCAATTCAGTTCTATTCATAAATCCCCGGACTTCGAGGAACCAGGGACGGGGCAAGAATGAGAAACAATCCCCGCGTCCCGCATAAGTACGTTTGGTTTCAATGTTCAAACGAGGATAAGTATACAATATACGCACCCCCTTGTGCTGCCAAGACACCACGCTTCACTTCAGGAAGAGCAAAGACAGCATCGTCGCTTGCAATGACGATATCACAGTTCAATATGAGTTCCACGCCGCCTCCGTAGGCCGATCCGTTTACTGCAGCAATGATAGGTTTGCAAGAAGTGTGGCGACGGGATATGGCTGCGAATCCGTGCAGGGACGAAGCAGTAGCTTCTTGTTCGGTCGCTTGGCCGCTCATTTGGTTTTGGAGCCATCTGGGAAAGGGAGATGTGATAGAAGCGATTCGGGGTGGGGGGTATGAGAGAGCGAGGGTTTGGGTGGGTTGATACGCTTACTTACGCTTTCAGGTCGGCGCCCGCACAGAAGACGCGACCTTGTCCTGTGACGACTGCGACCCTTGATGACAGACGGGGTATATGTTGTCTGAGCGGGGATGTCCGAAGTGAGGTTTGAGATAGGACCCACCAAAGACTGGGTTCGTCATCGAACCATCGTAGGACTGAAGCAATGTCACTGTTCAGTTGTGGGGTCACTGCGTTGAGGTTTCTAGGGCGATTCAAGGTCAAGAGTATGACGTGTTCCTGAGGAAAAGAGACCTTGAGCTCGTCGGAATGAGAAGGTAGCTGCGAGGACATCGAGGCCATTGTTTCTGACGGTTGGTGAAAAAGACAGTGACTGTACAGTGTGCGGGGGTGGCGCCTGCGTAGAGTGGGGAAAGAGTTTCACAGGAGTCGGCAACCGGAAGTCTGAATAACCGGGGAAAGCTGACACTACACGACAAGTCACGATAGTAGCAGGAGGGAGAGTCGGTGCAGATATTTCTGTGAATGATCCTCCTACACGAACGGAAATGGATTACCCGCTCGACCGTCCACTCCATGCATCCTCCAAGTGTGCCACATGCGTGCACAGGACGATCATGATGGCACGTCCGAGAGTCGCACGCAAGTCGGTGTCGAAAAAAAAAAAAAAAAATCCGTTGACATCAAGCGAACGAAGCCGGACCGTGTCGCTTCTGGCTGGATAGCGATGGGCTATGTCTGATGCATATTGTGTGAGACTGTGAGATTGACGAAGGACGTCGACGGGATGATATGCAGTGCCATCCGAGTGGGTTAGCTTGTTATCGGGATCAGATCCGACGATCAAAGTGTTTCTTGCAAACTTGACATTTCCCACCTAAAACTAGAGCGTATATATCCCATCAGAGTCCGAGATATGATAAATAATATTATGATATGATATGACAGCTTCGGACCAATAAACGGATGTATATTTATCGGGAATGTCGGAGTTAGAACACGTTCCTATGAAGTCATCCTTTGGTCGGCGGTCCGAGGGTAACAAAAGAAAGACGTTGGACGCTTTTTTTGTTGTTTATGACGAGTGGATTTGGATATGCAGCAAGTAATACAATGCAGGCCCTCTCGGCATACGTGTGTGAGTCTATGATGAAATAGTACTCCCCGCCCTCCGCTCCGACAAACCTGCATAGCAACGAATGATTATGCACCCCCGCAGAGCTCCACATATTACTTCCGCTGCATACAACAACAACAACAACAATAAGACGACGACGGATGATCGTACAACTGCGGGCAGTCCGTGATGGATGAGGGTTTGTAAACCTCGACTAGGTGCGCATATGCACGTGTGTATGCGTATGGTGATACAGTGCAGGAAAACAGAGTGCGATAAATTGGAGTGACAACATGGGCGACGAGGATGAGCAATGGGAATAAATAGCGTGAAGATGGGATGGATCGTCGACAATGTTTCAGCGGAAGGGGCAGCCTGGGGCGTGAGTGCCGCGCCAACCACAGTGGCAGCACTGAGGTGCGTTCGCGTCGACACAAGCGGTCGAGTCCTCGTGAGCGTGTCGTTCTGAGACGGGGATGGTAGACGCGTGCCGAGGGCAGTGAGTAGAGATGATCGATGGTTCGGATGATGCTGCAGAGCAGGCACAGGAAGTAGTAGTGGCGGAATGCATTGCGATGGAGAGGGTGAGTGACTGAGTGACTGAGTGACTGAGTGACTGAGTGACTGAGTGTTGTTGGATACGAACTGAAAGTGAGGAGGAGGGGAGCTGAATGGGATGCTTTTTATGTGGTTCTAAAAGGCAGGTCGGGGAGAAGTTCCGTTATCGGACTGTGTAGAGAAAGCAGAGTTTCCGACGGCCAGGATGCGTGTTGTGGCGTCAGTGATGGCGGGTGAAAAGGCACCTGACCAAATGGGAAGAAGTCCGAAAAAGGAAATTGGATGAGATCTGTGAGATGTGACAACTTGGCAGTCACATCACTCGAAGTTCTCGAATAGGCATTCGGTCGACAGAATACTTTGGTCTGCCCACGATAACCTTTCGAGGTCACATCTGCCCACATCTCTGGTCCTTCCCACTCTCTCGGCCCTTTCTTGTCTTTTTCGTCCAGATAACGTACGGCACATCTTTATCTAACTCAACTAGGAAATGTTGCCTGTCAACTGACACGCCATCCTCTTCTCTCTCAGCGATCGGCACGGCTGTCGTCTCAGAATTCCTGCTGATTCAGCCTCCTCTTTCCCCTCCCCTCTCACGCTCACTCTCCCCCCCCTCCCCTTTCGTCCTTTCTTTACGCCTCCTCCTCCTCCTCCCCATCTTCTCCATTATCCCAACAACGTGTTCGCTACTCGTCTACATCACTCCGCAGCGGCACCGCGTTGCTGCCACATCTTCACTCTTCATCTTTACGTCCTGTAGTTAATCAGCCTTGTTACAATTCAATGACGAGCAAAAAATAATTTCCTACACCGCCTCCCCCTCCCCTTCTCCTCCGAACTTGTCAACGCATCCGGCGTCAACTCCGAATTTCATTCAAGTTACTGCCAGCCTCAAGGAACGCACCCACCAAGCGACCTGTCACGCCCAACATCATTTTACGCATCCATCTTGTCAAAAAAAGAAAGAAAGGCAGAAAAAAAAAAACTAAAACTAAAGTTTAGAACCTGGGGCATCAGTCAACCAACCAGCCAACCATGTTGACGTTTATACTTTCTTCATCCATACTCGGTCAGACTCGGTTTTGGTTTTTATGTATGTGATGTGTTGTTCACTTCATACGCGATCAAACAAGCATAGATTCGATTGGTAGGGAACGGTCGGTATTCTGAACACAGCTCATGCCATCATCATCCCTAACCACACATATCACGCATCATCATGGGGGCATTGTTGCCCGCGGTTTCCTCATCCAGGACGGTGGGTCACTCCCCGGAGGTAGACGAGTGGCGACTGCGCTCTCCTGTTTAGATACCTCACCCTCACCCTCACCTTCGCCACCCACCTACCTTTTTTCGGGGACATCCTAAAAATGAAAACACCGTCACTTCCCTCCCTTGCCTAGATCGCCAATACAACATGGTCAGTTGATCCATTCACGCACGCCCACACCACACGCCCGGTTCGTCTTCACGACAAAAAAGCCCATCCCCTCATCCCGGTGGGTTCAAGATCCCATGCAAATCGACGCCACCGGGCGACTGAGTGGGTGAGTGAGTGAATGAGTGAGTGAGAGTGCGAGTCGTATGAATAGTCCGGCCTATGTAATCTCAGAACTTGGAACTTGGAAGCCCAACAACATATGGAAACGGATCTCGTACCTAAATCTCGTGGACGCTGTTCGCTCCCAAAATCGTTGACTGATGATCAATAAATCACACACCGCGCCAACGCACTTTTAGATCGACGCGTTCACCCTCGGTCTCGGTTGCTGTGCTATGCTCGATGACCGTTTAACGTTCAACACACGGATTAATGCATTGCATGTCGACCTCTCTCGCACGAACGATCGGGTGGGGGGTTGCCAATGGCAGTGAAAGTAAAAGTATTAAAAAAAAAACAAGGTTCCGAGTCGGTCGGGGTACCTGTGCTTCTCCCAGGTGCGATGGGGGGGTCATTCAACGGCCCTAGTGCGTTTAAACGCGTCCTTCCCATTCCCCTAGTTCATTAATCCCAAAATAAACGCCTTTGTCCTACCCACCGCAGAATCGCCTACTAAACCCATCACCGGAAATCCATATCGTAAAAAACAACACGAGGTTTTGAGATAAAGATACAATCTGAAAGAATTCAGAACAAGGACGAAAGAAACATATCCATACAGCGTCATAGGACCGGTGGTCGTGTCATACCGTATCGCCTTTTTCCCATCACCCACACCCCCCAAAAGCCATATCACATCGTCACACCGCCGTCCCCTTTCTCTTCGGCATATCCGAGTACCATTCTGGCATCTCGTTCGCCTTGGGCACCGCTTTCCGTCGCAATTCTCTGATCGCCCGTTCTTCCTCTTCCATCTCCACTCTTCGCTGCGCCTCTTTCTGCCGTTCCATCTCCTCCTCCTTACGTCTCACCATCTCATCAAACTTCTCTCGTTCCTTGGCCCGCTGTTCCGTGTGGAAGAAAAATGGCACAGCGGGCACGTTCGGAACGACATTCTCCTTACGAAACCCCATTGACGCTTGATGTGATTCATGCAGTGCCTTGAAATCAGGCACAGCATATCCTTCCGTCGTCTTCCCTGCCTCCCTCCCTGCCACCTTCTCCTCTTTGCGCGCCTCCAGCCGTGCGTCCACTCGAAATGTAAATGCAACAGGCCTTGTCACCTGTGCCGCCGTGGCGTTCTGTATTGTCAAAGGCACACATTATCATTTTTTTTGGGCACCGCGTTGATAAACATGTCACAATCAGCGTCCCATCCTCGATCACAGCCTTTTAATTGAATCACTCACAGGCTTCTTCTCTACCAAAGCCGAGTCGACGGTCGAGACGGGTCTATCATGCCGTCGCACACGGGACGTGTGCCATCTTTTCCCTTTGGCACCGAGTTCACCCGCACGAGACCTGAGACTTGCCGACGAGCTACTTATCGTGGGTTCCGTTTCAACGGTTGAGACCTTGTGTCGTTCCCCATCACGATTACCTTTACCCTTACTGATCGTCCCATGTACATGTACCTGGCGTGCACCGGTCATGTACGGCAGCGCTCGTAGCGTCGGCCCCTTGCATTCGGAAGAAGCCTCCAGTCTAGGCCTATACTTCCTACGCGCATGTGGCATAGTCGATTCCGGAACGGCATCATGCCGGGTCATCGCATTTGCGACCTCTTCAGATGATCTGCGCTCCGTGTCGGTGCTCGCTAGTACCATTTTGCCCTTCTTACGTCGGGGTTGTTCATCTTCTTGTTCATGTACCTGCAAGGCTAGATCTGCATCCATGGAAGGGCGCTTCTTGGCAGGTCGCATGGGTGACATGGCACGCTCGCCGCCATCCTGTAGGGTTCCGACATGTACAGCGCTGCTTGGGTGGTCGTCGCTAAGCAACTTCCGCGCTGAAATTTCAGATGTCCAAAGTGGATCATCCTTCTGGGCGTGAACGGTGGTGTTTGTAGTTGCAGATGAGGTTGCAAGGGTGGCCGGCGTTTGAGCTCCGTGCTGCGCTGCCGCTCTAACAGCATCATTAGAGTCTTCTGTGAACGTAGATTCGGTCCAGGGTTTGTAAAGCCTAAGTGATCACCAAACCCGTATATATGAACAAGGTTCGAGGGACAATCACGTTGCACCACGAAACAGTTTCGGGATGGGCAAAGGGAAGAAAACCACGCGCAAGGCACAAATATGAGTACCGGTGTAACCAGAGATTTGGAACGCATCAGCAGACGTACCCAATTGAGGATATCAGTTTTTGACTGTATGACACGAGGCGTTCAGCCATGCCACCGGTACTTGGGGACGTAAATTTAGAACTTTCAGATGATATGTCGATATCTCCATGTATGCTGGCGGACGGAACTAGGTTCTGCACGGAATCAATGGCCACAACTGATTGCGGCGGGGAAGCTTGGCTAGCTGTGGAAGAAGGGAGCGGACGTGGTTCGCGAACACTGGATGGCCTGCTCTTCGGCTTCTGAGATGCGTGTGCGTTGGGTAATGCAATACGTTTGGTGATTCCTCCCGCAGCTATAGTTGGTTTCACTTTTGTCCTCGGGTTTCGCTTAAGTTTTGGCTTTGCAGGGTTAACTAGGGCAGGCTCGGCAGTTGCGCTCGTATGATCACCCTCCGTGTCGTGATCAGTCACCATAACCACATCCCGCTCGGTCTTCGTTTCGAGAGCTTGGTCCATCGTTTCAACTACGGTTACCAGCTCTGCAGGCGATTCCTCGGAGGCGCGTGGACTCTCCAGATGACCGGAACTGACACATGATCGGGTTTCAGTATTCTCGACAGGAAGTGGTTGGTCATGCACAGCAGCGTTTGAATCCTCGTGCGTTTCAGGTTGCCGATCAGATGTTTGAACCTCAGGAATCGGCAGCAGATGCTCCTCGGAGACGAGTCGCACGCCTTGTTTAGAACGAGCGCGTGACGGGGTCTTGCTCCTTTTGCGAGAACCAGCTTCGCCGGGCGCGACAACGCCCGCCTTGTCGTTCAGCTGCGAGACAGACTCCCGAACAACGGTCTCGCTCTCGGTTTCAACCTCTGGTATCTGGTTCAGATGATCCTCGGAGAGGCGGTGACTCTTCCGTTTTGAGGGAGAGCGCGACGACCGTCTTCTAAGCTTGACAGCGGTATCTGTCTCTTGTACACCAACATCAGCGTTATCCCCGCATAATCTCGGTTGAGTGTCCCCATCCAGAGCTTCAAGTTCTGGGATCTGGTCGAGGCGCTCCTCGGAGACAAGTCGCATGCTCCGTCTAGAGCTCGCGCGTGATGGGGTTCTTCTCTTTACGGGGACATCTACAACGACATGCATATCTTCATGGGATTGTGTTGGCGGTGCCTGATCGGCAACATTGACGTCTGGTAAGTGGTCGAGATGCCCAGCGACAACCTCATTCTTCTGTTTGGAGCGAGAGCGAGATGGGGTTCGTCTGCCCCTGACGGGAAGATCATGGTCAAGCGCAACAACATCCGTGTCCGTACTGGATGGCAGTTCTTCACGTACTCGATTGAGTATTTGCTGATCAACACGCAACTGGTCGAAGGGCTCTTCAGGGAAAGTCTTCTCCGAGGACAACTGTCTCGGCTGAGAAAGAACGCGTGAAGGTGTTTCTCTGCGTTTCCGAGGACTGCGGCGGAGGATAGGTAATGATGGAATCTCTGATGGTTGGGTTATTGACACATTTGGTCCTAGCGTAGCTGATGGGGATGACGAGCGTGGTGGTAAGCGTTTAGCAAGAACAGGCCTTGGCGTCAATTCGGCAAGGGCCAGCGCTGGTTGGGGATAATTCATATGTGCGGCTATGTGCGCCACAGGTGCAAAGCTCGCTTCGTCGTCCATGGTATTGTAGAGTGCATTGAATCCAGTAGCGTCAGCGAGGAGCAAGTCCGCGGAGGAATTGTCATCTGGGATTTCGAATGATACGTTCTCCTCGGAGAGATCAGGTAAGTGGTCGAGAGTTATGTCTGTGATCATGTCGTGATTCGGTTTTCTGTAGACCATCGTTGCGGTCGTCGTGGTCGTCGTAGTCGTACCAGGTTCGCGTTCCAGGTCACGGTTCGAGTTGTTTCGAACGTGGGAATAATTGCGACGCGTCGAACTCACGTGATCGCCTGTGGCAGTGAACCCTGCTTGTACCACCTCTGCTCGTCCCGAGCTGTCCGTCGTCGATGTTGTCACCGACAGTGATCATGAGGACGTTGACGTCCGAAGTTTCTGCGGAATGGGCGGGTATCTAATACCCCATTTGAACCGTATTTTTTTACGAATGCGTTCTTCACAATTCACGTTCGTACTCGTTGTCGACTTCTTCGTTATCTGGTTATCGCACTCACGTCACCATGAGGACTCTTCAGGTCCAACGTTCCGCGTCGTGTCGTGATTACCACCCCGAAAGGATCGGTTCATGTACGAATCTGATAAATCACGGTTTGGTGTCATCTTCATGTTACAATCCACCATCACACCAAGTGCACTTATGTGAACGATCTGCTATGTAAATTCAACGCAACTGACGCAGCGCAGCAGCTCAACGTCCTCTTGGTGACCACCTCCTTACCCCATGTATTTTTGCTGTAGTCACCCCTCGAGTTTATGACATAACCCTAACTCCTGGGGGCATCTGGAGGATCCTGTCATGTAAGCTCAACGTTCGCTCTGATCAGTATGAAGTTAACCAATCAGCTCTTCTCCTGATATAGAGCCCCTCGTTCAACTTAATCTAGTTTCTGTGCGATATGACAAAGAACCCATGGGACCGTTGCGGTAATCCTGGTAAATTATCGCCATGACAGTTTTTCCCGCTCCACATTCTAATCATGTTCAACTTCCTAACACTCTTACAGTATCTTCTAACATCAGGAACAGGGCCTCTATCGCGCAGCATTCTTGTCGCTGGCTGTGCTCTCATGCTCATTTTTCGTCGCCGCGAAACCCACCACTCAGCGACAGCATCCGTACGCGAAGCACACCCCGATCATCTCTCGGTAAGTGTACGATCAATTTCCAGCCCGTTTTCCACACCTCCGTCCTTCGCACATCCTCCCACCAATTCAATGCATCGCTATCGTAGTACATATCCCATTTCCCCGTTCGCTAGCATATCGTATATCAGCAGTCCCAAAATTAACTGGCTTACGTCTAACTGCCCGTTTTTCCCCACCTTTCCCCGCTTCCCCACACCACGCTTGCTATCGCCAAGATTCTCTGGACGCCCACTGGATGATACACGTTCCTGCCCCGTGCCTTCTCTCGATCGGCATGCGTCTTCATCCTCCCACCACGAACCCATCAATCCCATATTCGATATCTCCGTTGCGAGCTTCGCTTTGCTATCCAGACGGGCGCCTTCCCAGCGGAAGCCGACCTCCCTAATCATAATCACAAATAGTGATGGCCATGCGATGTACGCACATTCGCCCCATTCGACCATGACTGGCTCACGTTAATACATACCAAGATCACTTTCATTTATCCGGTACATTGATGAGCCTCTTTCTAAACTTTTCTACCTTCCCTTGTCGCTGCTGGGGCAGTAAAATGGTATGATCCATCGCCACTAACCCTTCTTGGCTCATCCTTACCCTGATCCTTTCCTCTATAGGATTCCAAGCCCTTTTTACTCGTCGACCGCTCGTTACCGGTGTTCTTCCCCTGAGCAGAACAACCATTGTTCTGTTGCGCCACTGCAAATTTGGCCTTATTTGTGTTATCTAGGCACCGAGAACCGTGTGTGGATACATGTTTTTTTTTCACCATCATCTGCCCACATTTGGACCTGTCCGTTCAGACACTCAAGTATTCAAAGCTCATCCTCTGCGCCAATTTCCATGAGAAAGGAGCGCGGCGAAGGTAGCTTTATCATCGACAATTGAATTGAATCTCTCAGCCTGGGTTCCGAGCGTCTCACTGAGAGTCGACGAATCAATGGGTCTTACCGAGTCGAAGACTGAAACGGAATGCCAAATGCTCGAATTATAGGAAAGCACCCTGCGCTTTGATAAGCCAGAGTCCGTGTTTCGCTTGGAGACTCATGTGCTTGAGAAGTGTTTTCAAGCGTCATTTACCTCCGTTTAGACCCACACATATGGCCATCCTTTTTCCCTCGATTGGAAATGATCAAAGTTCGGGAACTTGGAAGGGCTTATTAGCCGTAAGTCGAGGTTTTAAACACGTCACCGCCCCCTCTCTCTCTCAGTCGAAAGAAGGCGCGTGGTTTCGTGCCGGTGGACTTCATGCTTCTTTGACGAGCGATATGACCTTCGGATGCGACCGTGCGCCGACGGCTCCGGGACGATCGATGCGATGCTTTCATTCACGGACTCTCATCTTCATCATCTATACGCAGCTCGGTGGCCGTTTACGACAGATCGTACGGACCACTCGGTCTCATGAGTTTCATCACCATGCAGGGATTCACTACGACATGATAGATCTAGCCATACCTAGTAGTGCCTTCCATCTCAATGTCGCCAAAACCGACATTACCCACCCAGGTGTGCGGTAGATGACGGATTGTATAGCTATAGTTTGGACAGGACGATGACGATAAGGTTGTTGCGTCCGTCTATAGCCACCAAGGAAGGATGTACGAAGTGTACATGTGTACATGGCATGTTGCGCTCGATTGATATCGTTGATGAACTTGGGTTTGGGAGTTCGGGCTGAGCTCGAGAAATCATCTCATGTTCCATGATGTGGCCATCCAACAGTTTACCTCACCTTCCCCCTTTTCATCTATTCCATCATCATCATCAAGAACCAAACGGAAAATTCATAACAAGCCATCTTGGCGTCACCAAAATACGCAAACGATCACATCGCTCTTGTCAAATACCCAACAACACCCGTCGTAAGTGGACTTTGGTAGGCCGGACCAGTTAATGAGGGTCGTTTCGATGATGCGTGAGTGGATGGGGATAGGGATGGGATGGGATGGGGGGATAAACGAGAAGGGTGTACGTGAGAGGATGATGGCATGATGTGATGCCAACGAGCGCTGCGAAGTTCCATACCATACATACTGTTCCAATGCGATTTCATCTGATCGATTGAATCAAATTTCAATTTCGTTTCGCAAATCGCATGTTGCGCAGCGTTCGTGTGTCATTCGTTAACCTTGGTTGGTTATTTGAACTGGACACCTTGACACCAGAAGAAGAGGCGCATGCGAGAGGCATCCACATGCAACCTTCAGAAATATCCCAAGGAGAATTATCAGATCTGAAAATCTTCATCTCCGCATAAGCGACATGCATGTACCATGTGGAAGTGTCAAAACGAGGGAAGTACAGTGAGAGAATTTGTCTCGCATTCAACAAACAAGTCAGGAAAGTGGACAAAGTTCAGAAATAACCCCACACCGAGAGCCTAGAACGGTCAACAGCATCCTCTCTCCCGAAAACGTGCCTCCCAAAACGTTTCGTTCGCATCGCCAAATATTTTTTTGAAATGACGTGGACGTACCACATACCATCACCGGGAAAATGGAAGAGGAAGCTCGGGCTGGATCACATGCGTTCCAAGGGATGTGCGTCGGCCATACTGACAAATACCTGAACGTTCCTCAGTGTCTGTTTTTCCTGTTCTGTCAGGGTGACTGATGGAGAGGATCCTGGTCCGTGTGCTAAGGATGTCGATGATCCTGGGGCGTCCTGAGAGAGATGACCAGATTCATTTGCAAATTCGGCGAGCGTAGAGCTTAGTTTGGACGCTAGAATAGGGAGGTAGCCCCGTTCGGTATTCGTGTGCCCGCCTGTCATAGGAACCGACGATGTGACACGGGAGCGAAATCGTAACCGGTACCATGGGCAGTGCGTCAGCGCCACAGAAGAAGGGGCAGATGTAATCTAGCAAAAGCGACACACTTACAGAGAACCACATATTTCCCTCCCGCGACGGCTGCCAAAACTTCGTGCTAAGCCGTGACATCGTCAGCAAGGATTACAAACCGATTTTGAATGATGGACTTGGCAAATGGAGATGCGTCACTCCGCCGAGTCCATCGAGAAGAGTGAGGACGTACATGTGACATTTCTCCAGTAAAATAGACGTCAGCGTCGACGCCATTTAGCACCGAACCGCCTGATCCTGCACAAATTGCGACCGTGCGTACTTCCCGCTGTATAACCGGTTTCCCTACGTCAACTTTGTGGACGTATCCGGCAAGATACATGCAAAGTTGACGGAGAACGGGACGGAACGAACGCATTGAAATTGACATCCGATTCCAAACGGAAACGGAACACCGGAAGAAAGGTACGACGAAGGGCAAACGGAGAGCCATGTCATCATCGAAAATTCTCTTTAAGCAACAAGCCTTCCTGCTCACCGTAGGGGAGACGAAGGTGCTTCTTGATTCTCCCGACAATTTCTTCGATCGGAACAGAATCTGTGAGTGTGAGCAGTCTGCCTACTCCGCCTTCATCGCTTTTGGGTTCTTCGAGAAGTGAGATGTTGACAGGACGATCAGGCGTGCCGGCGTTCGCGGGAGTGCCAGCACATCGTGCAAGCCAGTCGTTGATACCTCCGTGCACGGAGTCTAGAGCAGTATGGGGAGAATAAACCGATACACCTGCCGCAGCAAGTTTGAGAAGGGACGCTTGGAGTGGGTTGGAGAGAGTGATAGAAGAGAGTGGTTTGAAAATTGTGGGATGGTATGACACAACGAGCGCCGTCGATGGTTCGAGGGCTTCTTCAAGAACCGAAGGCGTCAAGCTGAATGTGGAGTGCGGTCACAATGACGTTCCCTGAAGAGATCAAGATAGCTGTGATCTTACTCGATAGTCAAAAGGATACGGTTGGCGTCAGGACGCGTAACAGGTGATTCTGAGACGTGCGCATCAAAATTGGCAGTTGAAAGTATGTCTCTCAGAGGTGTCTGTACCTAGCAATAGTCCTACCTGTTGTAATGAGTTACAGTCAGTTAATATCCACACCCGCGATATGAACGCGACCGAAGTGACCTACGTTATCCCACTTCTCTGCAAGACGGAGAGGTGCGATTTTCTCCATTGCCTTGAGGGCATATTTTGTTACCAGTCGTGAGGACATCACAGTCTACCAACCGGAAAGGTTCAAAGTTACTAGTTCGTGTCGTGTGGCAACTGAAGACTGCTTAATTGCATTACATAAAGCACATCTCTCTCCTGGAGTCAAACCACCCGGGTCATAGCGTCAATCCCACCATTACAACTTATACTGAGTTCTCAAGGTAGCACACACATCGAGAGTCAGTTCTAGATAGAACTTTGACTCGATCCCTCAAGTCTGCCCTGACACAACTAACTGAGGTCGGATCTTAGTCTCTGCAACCGCCACACGCACCAAGTGTTTCCAACATCTGGATCAATAAACGACGGTTGTCTACTCACCGTATTGCGGGTCTTGCCGCGGACGGCTTTGTGAAGCACCTAGAGCGACTCGGCACGGTCTTCCACAGCGACAGTCATTACTAGGCAGGTTTCGCTCGGTTATTCAAAGCTCGGGCAGGGGGAAGACGCGGATGAAGTCACGTTGAGGTTCTTCTCTCAATGATGTGTTTTCCACTCAGAACAGGCATTTATGTTCTCTTTCAGCTATTCAAGAAAGGGGTCGTTGTCCTACACATAAATCATTACTCGCTTGGACGAGGCCAAGGGAGACGTTCTTCGCGCAATTGAACGGTGGAATGAGCTTACGTGCGATTCGAGATTAACTCACAAAGTTTAGTCTTTTCATCAGCTCCGGGACGAGTACAATAAGGTAGGTTGAAAGGGTAGGAATTCTCTTATAATCGCTTGATCCGATCTGCTATCCAGGTATGCGTAGAGACGAAACAACTACGAGATACGAGTCAGACTTTGCTGCTGCAGGCACACCAACAAATGATAGCATTCAACTTGTAGTCGCCTTTGATGATGCCGACGCGCTGAACGCTTAAAATTAGGACTCTTGGTCCACGTTGGCCCATATCATCAACCTTTATTCGACAAAAATCAGATCAGGAGAGTGAGTGATTAAGGTAAGGACACCTGGTTGTCTTTCGACATCCGCGAAAGTGAGGCACGACGTTTCTCTGATATCGAAATACGAGAATTTGATGTTTCCTACGCATTCCCTTCTTGGATGGGACCAGCTCCAGAGCCATCTAGAAACGAAATAGCAAGATGTGATCATGTCATAGGCTTTGAACGTCCTCTGCACGCTCTCATTTCGTATCGAGGGTGTGCTACTCAAAAACATCGCAGGTGGAAATCCCTGAGGGGCACGCAATAACCGTTTTATGGAATTTGGAATTGACTCTCCAAAATCCTAGGTCCGGAACCCGAAAAGCACGGGCCCTCTCACTTCTTGGTCACAAGTTCATCTTTGGTATTACCTTCGGGAACAGTGATGCCCCCGCGAATTCATGGAATCCACGACCACTAGCTGTCTCCCTTTCCGAGTCGAGACGACTGTGGGTCTGCCATTCCTATCGCTTGTTATCGCATGGATTTAACGTAACAATACAAGTTCCGAAGGAACAGGGATAGTCGACGTTGGTCACCTCGGAGAGCTGGCTGGTCGTTTCCTATGGCTTTCTGATAGTTCACGTTGTAAACCACTGAGGAGCATGGATCAGAGCTCATGGATGTTCGTCCCCGCCTATCCCGATCAACTAGAGTGAGCCTTCCGCCCACGCAACCTGTCGTCATCTCCATCAGTGATGAGGGGTGCATCAAGAATAGACGGACCGTCACTGATACCGGACAGGTGCCATTCGAAACTATCACACAAACCATCATCACTCAACATGATCCCGATCTATTTCACATGCAAGGACCAATTCTCTCAGATTTTTACCTTACACCGGGTGCAAGACGAATCAAGCGTCGTCGTGATGTGACGTTGCCGTTCATAGCTATTACCCCTGGCTCGAGCAATAGGGGATGAAATGAGGTGGGGGAGTATCCGATCGACTCGTCACATGAAGTGGGAGGGGCAGTCCAACAAACGGGTGATGGAGGAATGGCTATCGGACTGGAATGCGACGAACGAATGTATCATTCCGACTCAAGAGTGTCGTGTTTACAATGTTCCCTTATCATAATGAAAGAAAACGACGACTCAACTACATCGGGTGTGTGCATACCATCAATCTCTCATCAAGTTCGTTCACTCTAAGCAAGGACGAACTGCAGAAGCGAGGGAAAAAAACCCCTCCTCCGGAGTGCTCACCTCTTCTCCTTCACGCTGTCTTTTCTCCGAGTCTGATCCTGATGTCCACTCGAACTTCCACTTCTACTCCCCAGAACACTTGCAAGTCCATTCACCATATCCCTCACATCCCGTTTTTTCTTATAGGCAGACGGCGAAAGAGGCGATGTAGACGTGAACGCGAACATGGACCTGGGTCGCATCGTCCCCAGTTCGTCCACCACACCAACCTCACTTCGGCGTGTCCTCGGCGCACTCCCGATCGCATGTCCGAAATGGAAATGCGAGGACGGGTGAAGAGCAGGTGGAACAGTATTCCCTCCACCCGTCCCCGTCCCCGTCCCCGTCCCCGTCCCCGTTTCCGTCCCCTTCCCCTTCCCCGCTCCCGACCACCCACCCACACGTCCGACGGGAAGCACTAACCCTCGCGGCTCTAGCATCTTTTGAAACGCGACGAGCATCATGAACGCGTCGTTCCCTGCATTATGCAACGTACATCGTGGAGAGCTGCTGTCGTTATTGATTCCGAGAGAGCGCAAGATCCCCCCGAGACCGAGCAGAACGCTCGGTACGCGGGGTTCATTTGTCATGCGGTTCACCATCGGACCTCGTTCGCCGGACGCGAACAGGGCGCGTTCGAGAAGAGCAACGTCGATCGTGAGGACGTTTCCAGGAAGTGCTGTGAACGATGAAAAGAAAAAGAAAAAAAGAATGCATGTTGCGTGAGGCCAAGTGTGGGTTTGGTGGCGAGAACCACTCACTAATCTTCATGTCTTCCATCCGCTGGACGTGTAACCCGATGCCATGTCCGACAAGGACAACATTATTGGCAGTCGTCTCAGAATCAGGACTGACGAGGCTGCTGTTCGGGGGGTCAACGATGTCACTCTTCTCTTCTGACAGAGCTCTGACCTAAGCACGGATTGGATAATGCGCGGCAGGTCCGTCTTCGGTATGATGTGACTTTCCCCGAACTGCCAGTGCGTTATACCCGCATATCCACACACATCCACATCCGTATCCGATGTTCCAGAAAGGAGTTGAAGACGGCGATTCACGTTAATGAGAGATGCCAGCTCAAGTAACATGGGTTCGAAACCAGACTCACCGCATACTAAACCGAGCGGAAGCCAAGGTTGGAAATTTGGAATGGAGTCAATAATATCACATGCAGGCGCAGATAGACTGTACCTGCCATGACACGCTCGAAGGAGACCTGTTGTGCGTGTCCGCATATTCAGTGACGATGTAGTGTCCCTTTCTGTGACCTCATCAGCCCAACCACACCCCACACGACCATTTACGCTAGGTATCATCACATTACGGTACTCACCGATAATTCGTGTCCGGTACGGGCGGCCATGCACCAGCACTAAACCAACATTAAATGTACACTCAGCCGCGATTGATGCGTTTGACACGCCAAAAGAAACGGTAACGCACGCTTCAAGATAGGAGCACCTCACTGCCGCATATCCCCACTCGGTACACACCCTCTCGTTCCTCTCCAAACACTCAAAATCGATTGCCAAAAAGGTCTTATCCCTACCCGCCCAGAGTTCCCGAATAGCTCTCGGATCGCCATGCTTGACGCGTGCCTTGAACGCAGCGAACGTCACAGCTGGAAGAGTGGCATAAAGTTTCTTGTAAGTGGTCCAGTCGGAGATGTGACGAAGGCGACGCTGGGATGTCTCAAACGGTTTGATGAGGAGCATGTTGTCAACTTGAGGGAGGACTTCGCCGAACCTGAGTATGCGCATGGTTAGGGACAGACGTGACAGTAATGTGATTGAGAATGAGAATGAGAAACGAGGATAGGTTGGTGCGAACCTCATCTTGATCATCTTGAGGAATGCGGTGATGGACGTCATGCGAGTGACAATGTGCGCGCGTCCAGTCCGCATGTCAGTCACGGTGATCACAGGCCAAGAAAACCCAAGGAACTGTTCAAACGTTTCAAAGAACTGACCCCAAGTCCGGTCGTGCCTGCGCCACCGACAATCACATCACCCGTCAGGCGGCAAGGAGCATGAGGTATGAAGCATACACATCCCAATGGTCAGCAAACCAGCGTATGAGTGTTTCAGAGAGCGGTCGCACGTACCATGGGATGGCGTGTAACTGGAAGTGACCCATATAGGCCGAATACACCTGCACGTTCCCAGTGCCGTCAGCAATCGCGATGACGACAACGAACACCTATAGGATGGAATAAACACACAGATTGAAGATCATACTCCCAACCCTGAGGGTCCACCAAGTGGAAGTCAGACATGTCGTGAAGTCGATCGATGGCCCCGGACGTCAACGCGGGAAGGAGTGCGGTGGACAGAGACGAAGGTTAACCGCAGACACAATCTGTTTGCGTCAAGGGGGAACAGAAACAACTTGAAGAAAGAGGTAACAAATGGAAAACGAAGGCTATTCGTAAGCATTTTGAATTGAATGGGATTGCATATTGCGGTTAGTTCGTCGGCGCACTGACACACAGAACGTGCATTCAGTGATGTCGTACAAACATCACGACGAAAACGCCACACAAACAGAAACCTAAATAAAAGAGGGTTCATCGTCAACATAACGTGGTCGAAGAACGCAAAAGATCCACTTGATGAAATAACTTGGTGTTAGTGGGCGCCCATGTGTGCACTTTATGTCACTGTATATGTCAGCCATTGTGAGTATTGGGTTCGGCTGATGCGGCCGCGGAGTAAAAAGTGATTCATTGCAAAGTATTAGTACATCTGTCATTAGCTTTTTCGGTACAGGTCAAACAATACTAGTCCAAATGCGCAAGAAACACCTGGGGAAACGAAGAATGAGCTTAGAGACCTAGTTGAATTTAGGAAGGGAAAAGTCAGAGACTTGAATGGGTTCCCGAAGGAACAAACGTCCATCGTGCAAGCACGTCGCGGTTGCAATCAACTGCATCATAACGAAAAGACACCTTTGAGGGTTCGTGCTCACCTGTCAGTCCACACACATTTGCAGCTGAAATGGTTCAAGGTTCTCCACTGTCGTAAGAGTCCTACAAGAAATAATCCAGCTGGTCAGCATGAGAGTCCCATGCAACAAAAGGAGGAGAAAATCAGGGAAAATAATCGCGTTCTTCTCATCGCCTGCTATGCAGACCCATCGAAGTGAGCTGAGTATTACGAAGTCTTGTCATCACCAAGAACCAAAGCGAACACCACTCACCAGGACTTCTCCACTGACTGACTGACAGAATTCACGCCCAGCAACTTGTTCAACTACCGGCAATCACCGGGTTACACAGCCACCAACTATACAGCACCACTTACACCGTTCCCACGCCCCATCGCTCTACATCGCTGGCTCACTCGCAGCTGACCCCACAGCAAGACACACCCGACAAAGATGCAGATCTTCGTCAAGACCCTCACGGGAAAGACGATCACCCTCGAGGTGGAATCGTCTGACACCATCGACAATGTCAAGGCCAAAATCCAGGACAAGGAAGGGTACGTCCATCCACCCGCGCCGCCTGATTCTGTCTCGGAGGCGCGACGGCTAACCACCCACCCGCACACCCACACGGTATC
This sequence comes from Chalciporus sphaerocephalus, assembly GCA_038094055.1. Taxonomy (NCBI): domain Eukaryota; kingdom Fungi; phylum Basidiomycota; class Agaricomycetes; order Boletales; family Boletaceae; genus Chalciporus; species Chalciporus sphaerocephalus. The sequence continues at coordinate 332,247 of JBBPTH010000019.1, read as the reverse complement.
CCACCTGACCAACAGCGTTTGATCTTCGCTGGTAAACAGCTCGAGGACGGTCGTACACTCAGCGATTACAACATCCAAAAAGAATCGACGCTCCACCTCGTCCTTCGGTGAGTACCCCTACCGCTTCCCATTGATTCACCTTATCGTTCCCTCCTTCTCATCACTTGTAACATCCAGTCTCCGCGGCGGCATCATCGAACCCTCCCTGAAAGTCCTCGCCTCCAAATACAACTGCGACAAACAAATCTGTCGTAAATGTTACGCCCGTCTACCCCCTCGTGCGACCAACTGTCGCAAACGTGGATGCGGACACTCTTCACAACTCCGTCCGTGAGTATCCTCACTCTTCCAAGCCCTCCACTTCCTTCCCTTATTAACGCATTCTCAAAAACTCGTAGCAAGAAGAAATTGAAGTAGTCCACTCGCCCCTCGTCTCACCCTCTTCGTACATTGCATATGGGAGCGCACCACGTAGATATAGCGTTACTTTTTACAACGTGTTATGCATCAGGAACGCAGGTTGTCGTAGGCCACGTTTAGCTCATGTACTTTATGTCACACCTCGCTCGCATATGCAACTCGCGATTACACATCTAGCCTAGCTTGACGTGTCTCATCTTGATCGCAGAAAACGCAAGGTGGCTAGTTCAATGGCTGTAACAGGGCCTTGAGGCATACATACCCCACACACCATGCAAGGGGGTATCATGCATTGATCGATAAAGAAGGCACAGTAACGCCAACTGTATGGACATGAAGTGAAATTAAAGAACGAGCGGACAAGCACAAACCCATTCTCCACTGTCGAACGAGTTTCACTAAGGAGAAACCATGAAACTGAATCAAGACCGCACAACAAGGATGCCAGAAGCAAATCCCATACCAAATCCCATCATTACCGTGGAAGAAACAGGGTCAACCATAGGGAATGGAGCGGAAATAACAGTCTGTCCAAGGTCCAGTGCAAAAGTCGTGTCCGTTGGTAAAAGAGTACGTGAAATGAACAGCCAATAACAGGTTGCAGTAGTGTAATCACAACAAACACCGTCGCCAATAATGTCAGGGACCGAAAGAAACCGTAGACGATAAAACCCAATACACAGTCCAGCCAAAGAAGGAACGAGCCAAGACAGTGGGTAATATGGGATTTAGATCAAGACGCTTTAAAAGACCATGACAGCACCGGCAGCGACGGCAAGAACCATAGCGGCAGCAGGACCAGCACCAAATGTCTTGAACGAAGCAGCTCCACTGTTGAAGCTCGAGGGCGAAGGAGCAGGGGAGCTAGACGTGGCAGTCGTGGCAGACGATGAAGGAGTGGTGAACGTCGACGTCGTCGACACACTAGACGTGGAACTTGTACTGGAAGACACGCTGGATGTGGACGAAGTGGTAGACGCCGCCGAGGTTGAGGTGGTAGTGGCAGGGGCAATGGAGAATTCACCGCTCTGAGAGTAAATTGAGTTGATGTCGCTAGAGGGGTCATAGGTATTCAACAGGGATTAGATATACTAAACAGAGGATCCACATACTCAACTGCGACAGCCTCAATGGAATAGCCTGAACTATTTTCAACAAAAAAAAAAAGTCAGAAAAAAGTTGGATGCAAAGATTGAAAGACGTACCCGGGAGGTACTTCAGGGATATTGATCGTGACCGCACCGTTTGCAGTAGGAATGTTGTTTCCTATGGCGTAGCTGTTGTGGAAAACGGTGTTGACCAACTCAAGAGAGAAAGACGAGGGGTCCGTAGTTGTAGCGGTCCACGTAATAGTGACCTGACCTGCATTCGTAACATCGGTAGGTGTGTTAAGGGTGAACGCCGAGACGAGGGGAAGAGCGACGGCGAGGATGCTGAGCTTGGCGAACATTTTTAACCGTAGAAAAGAACCAGAGACAAGGAAAGAGAAAGGCGTAGAGGGAACTGGGACAGTTGGGCTGAAAGAGAGTGATGATGGTTGGCTTTTATTATTGCCTTGGTTTGAACCCAACCCTGATTCCCACGCCGGCGTATCGTGCGATACCAATTCAGACTCACGCGGGTATTAACTTTCTCAGACATTGACTTCCTTCTAGCCACTTCCCGGGCGTTCCATCCCCACCGCTCCTGCTAGTGCATTCATCTATGTAAAAATTACCGTACTAAAGAACCTCCAGTACGTATTATATTCAACCTAGTCTGGTAGTAGTGCATCAGCACCCCTGGAGATGGCCTTCATGATCAAGTCACAGAGTTCCGATGGTCACGCGTATCAGCCGTCGCCGTAGCTTTGGCCGCTTCTTTACCTGTCGTTCTTCGACCCCGAGAATAGCATGTTGTGTTTCAGCCCATTGAATGACTAATAGATCTCGTCAAACGGCTGCGTATCACCCAAGCAACTCCCGAAAACCTTGTTGACTGCACGTTCCGTTGCAACCTCGTCAGGATACGGGGGATTCGCCCTCCGACGGACACACAAGCCTGTGCACCACCCAAAAATAAACTGATTTAGGGACAAGGCGTAGAGAAAGTGTCAGAACAGATATCCACATATAGGGGTCCAACAGGAAAAATCGATCTACCTGATGCTGTTTCCAGAATGAAAGCCTTCCCCGGCCGAGTGCACGCATGTAGCTACAGTCTCCGTTGAGGCTGTTTGCCCGGATCTAGTACCCATCAAGGCAGCGTTCCCAGCAAACGACGAGGAAATACGGGCAGCCGACCCACCTCGCTGCATGTGTGATGCCTCACATCATGCTAATCGACACTAAACTTGCAGTCGATCGCAGTCATGGACCAGTTCGTGGGTCAGGGTATTCTCCATAAGCTGAATTCTTGGACCCGAAACGATTCTGGCATAGCAGAATGGCTCCTACCCATCGGAACGTGTGGCGACGGATGGACAACAAATGACCTTCTCAGGTGGTATTGCGCATCCCGATAACGCGAGGTGCTTCAACATAAACACCACGGATGGGCATTCAAAGGAAACAAGAGAACGATCGATAAGGCATGCATGAACGAATAATGAGCGCACGCGGAAACAACGAGAGAGACGGAGTGTAGTTCATCAATTCGGTCTTCCATTTTACACAACGAGCGTGTTGCTGCCCCTCGAGGCCACGTTCACGTTCACGTTCTTCGAGTGAGATTCCTATGCCTGTTATTACAGACGCCTTTGTGAGCCATTTTTGAAATGCGGGTCGAGGCTCCGGAATCCGCGGGTGTAGCGGATGAGGAGGAGCCAGTCACGGATGACAATTTCCGTGTATCTTCGGTGTCCGAATCAAGAAACTACTCGATCGTTGTTCCGTTTGACCAGAGCGAGGACAACTAGATGAGAGAGTCACGCACAAGGAGAGACGGGAGATATCGAGGATGACGGGCAAGCATCGAACCCACGCGAGCGAGAGTCCAGAATTGATCTCAGCACGCGGTCTCTTCTCTTCTGCGACTCTGGGCCCGTCTACGTGCGCGCCTCCTAAACCTCCGAGTCGAAGTGTACACCAGGTATCTGCACTGTCAAGCATTTGCAATTTCTTTGGTACCAATGTCCCCATGTCGAACGAGACTGTCTTCACGAAGAGTTACCACCCAGCGAGGCTGCGACAGCAAACGTGATCAATGCTCAGGCCTAATGATTCGCTGAAGAAACAATTCCACCAGTATGCACGACCGTCACCTTTTCAAAGTACACACCTTCTCATGTTGATCAAATACGTTCCCGAGTATGCAACGGACTGACATTTGGCTATGTGTTTTTCGCTCAGACTACGCGACTCAGCCTGAGCTTCGGCAGGGAGACCTTTATATAGCCCTGTATACACTCACAAAGACGTCTGAATAGGCTGGCTCTACGTCCCCTCTTGAGTGAGAAGACATCGGGCAGATGCATCACAGGGTTTTCAAGTTCTCCTTTCCCCGGGCCGACCCATGCCAGTGGTCGCGGTCCTTGTACTCACATACATATTACACAGGCAATCTGTTTTCTCATTCTATCAGCAGATCGCGATACGTCGACCAAGAACGACCGAGGTGACCGACACGCGAGAGAGGCGTTCCTTATGACTCGGACCCCTTCCAGAATCCTGCGTTGAGGGGTGGTGATGCATCCGTGACGCTCCGACTAGCTGCTGCATGGATAAGATAGATCATACTCCGATATTCGCGTGAATCAATCAGACAAGTTCAGGAATGGGATACTGGCTGAACGGCAAACGTCGTTCGCCAGATCGTGTTGATATACTTCTGACTAGGGTGATAAACGGAGAACCCTCCGCCTTCCTCTTCGCTTGACTAGCAGCCCTTGCACCCAGTTCTTTTCGATGGCATCGAAAACCAAACCGACTATGTATGTCGTGATCACATCGACATGATCACATCGAGGTCCGAAGGAGGGCTGGAAATCCATCCATTAATTACAATACTCGAGACCCGATTCCACAAAACGACCTGAAAACGCAACTTCATACTATCACCAAGCGTCCTCTATCCCCTCTGAACGATCTCCCAGCCATGATACGCCCTCCAGAGAACATCCAACACATATCGACTGAACGTACTCCCTTCCGTCCCAACGACCGCCCATGCTCGTCCCAAGACGAGCGCATCAACAATCGGGGCAACGAACCCCGCCAGATGTACCCTATCATACCCATTCGTGAGCCCCTCCAGGTGTACCGTCTCCCCCACAAACGAAGAAAGAAAGAATGTACAAGGGAACGTCGCCAGCACCGGCGCAAGAACCGGGTCGGTGAGTGGGTCTTGTGCATCTGTCGCAATGAATAGGGGGACATTCAACCGAAGGAGAGAACGTCTCGTGTGCAATCGGGCACGACAGGGTGTCTTTGGAGAGAATGTATTTGGGAGCGGCGGGAGCGGCGGATGTGGAACGCGCTGACTTGGGCGATCGACAGGCATCTTGGGAGGAACCAGTCCCTCGATCTCGTCTCGCACAACGTCGTCGTCATCGTCATCGTTGGCGTAGGAGTCCTCGTTACTGTGCCCGGAAGCTCTCACAGTGATCGTGTCTGACAGAACCTGTTTCTCGAGTGAAAGAGCCGTTTGTCTATCGATGCCAAGGACTTGGTGCACAAGCTTCCACCAGACAAGCCTGACATTTGCCTGTGCGCTTGTTTGGAACCGGCCGTCGCCAATACGAACATGAGCACCGAGGTAAACCTCTCCAAGTGCTCCTCCTATTCCATCCGCTGCAAGTGTTAACTCGGCACTCGAAAACAGCATGTTTCTTCGGACTTCGCCACGTATCCGGCGGTGCTCCTCAAGCCTCAATCGGAGTCGTGAAGAGCCAAAGAGTGTCCCCAGTTGTATGAGGCGCTTCGTCGAAGCAGCAAGCATTTCGATAGGCACAGGATGGAGATATTTATCACCCGCCCGTGCGCTGTCAGGCGTGTCCACAAAATGGAACTCGTATGGATCAGTGTCGAGGAGGGCGAATATATCCCTTAGCTGCACGCCCAGCCTCTCCTCCATCCATGCTGCGCTCAAGTTGGAAACTCGGATAAGTGGTTGGTGTATCGTGATAGGTGTGAGGTCGACGAGTGAACTCCACGGGACGAGCGTGTGCGTAAAATAGTCAGCACACTCGTCGGGGGGAGGTACGTCTGCGGGCATGCTGGCACAATGGAAAAGCCCCTTTTTGTCGTCCAGACTTAGAGCTCGTATGAGGGAAGAGGAACGGACATATCGCAGTGGGCTGGGACCAAGGCGCGCAGGTGGTACAAGGAGCGTACGGTTGAGAATGCGGGCGAGGGTAATTGCATTCTCGAGAGCAATGCGTTGGTTGTGGAGTCCGCTGTGTGGAAGGTAGGAAAGGAAGGTAGCCGTAGGGTCGGCTCGAAGGGCGTCAAGGCAGGCATCATGTTCGTCTAGGTTGTCTCGAAACGCGTCCGGAGAGTTTGAAACATTCTTATGTACATCGAGTCTATTCAGAGCGGTTGAACCTGTGTCAGACCCGCCTAACGTGCGGAGCTGACACGCGTTGACTACAAGTTTGAGCATTTATTCGTCAGCGAAAACGAAACGAGCACGCACAGCGCGACAGAGAGGGACGAGAGGACCGCACCTCGTCGTAAAGAGCCAGTAAGCAATCGAGAAGCACAGAAACGCGCCGCACGCAAGCAGTGCCACGATCGCGACCAGTCGACGCGTGCGGCGGTAGGGTAGGTACGTCTTGCCCTGCGAGGTAGGTCTTTGGGAATGACGTAGGTTAGAGGGTCCCGGGCGAGAGCTGCGCGGTGGACGCATGCGATAGGCGCCTTTCTCGTCAGACACTGATGGTGATTGGAATGCATATCGTGGCGTGGTCGACATCATCGATGAAGAGCACAGTCATGACGAGAAAGGTACTTGGGGGAAAGCTGGTGTTTGTTTGTTCTTGTTGAATTCCAAAGGTGTCGCTCCAAATTTGGTATTCACACGTCTACCACATCCTATCCTCTCAGCGGAACCTTCATAGGAATCTTTTTTGACCAGAAAGTCGACAATTGATGATCTTGATATACCCACAGTCCTTATGGCCACACTCCACCATCCTCCTGTGGTCGAACGAAGATCTGGATTCTACGTGCGTTTGCGTGGTGGCTGGGAAGGATCCGATCACATTTATTACCCTAAGCTTGCCATTGTACCCGATCTCGCTTAGAAGGGTTGACTCTCGCGATATTCGAATCCTTTTACTGGACTCGTACTTGTACACCATGATTCTTGTCATGCGAACTTTGCGGAGACCAATCGTTCTATCCCCAGCATCGTATTCTGCTTGTGATGGACCAAAGGTCTGGACTGGGTGTTGCGTTTGGTCACTGCGATACAGTTCAAGACGTTTAATCTACGCTTGAAAGTCTTCTCTGCATGTTCATCGTGACCACGGAGGACTATATATAGACTCTCATCGATGACCCTTCGCATGTCGAGCTTATCGATTGTTGGATAGTGTCTGTTAATGGTTTCCTTGGGTTATTTTGTGGCAGGGCGTATCCTGAAGCTGAAACTGCGTTCAAAAATGCCGATGTGAATCTCTTTCACTGGGTATTAATTGATGGGAGTGTAGATTTATAAGGAAGACCGTGAAGATAAGCAACAGTGAGTTCCATCGCCGTCATCTTTCCTTACCATATGATAGTCCAGTGGAGCGCGCTGACCGTTCGTTATTGGCATCGGACAAGTGCAGTACAATGCCAATGCTGCCATGTTAAATCCTCGTTGATAAAACGATCCAGACACACTTCAACGGCTTCTCTGACGCCAGCGTTCGAGAGCCATCTCCCATTTGTTCGCGTCGAATGAAGCTCGAAAAGATTCAAACGAAGTCAATTTGGACACCACCAGGCGCCCATAACTCCTTTATCAATTTGAACCGAATTTTGCTTCGTTCCTACATCACTGTCTTAGCTGACTTGGGACTCAAAAGGACCCAAAGTGACACTCAAACCCCTACAAGAGTACCTCGACGATTGCCCCGCGATGCTCATCCTTTTCTCAGACATCACGATAGACTCCAACTCATGCCTCAGCACTTTATGTGCCGCCAATAGGTTCCGATTTGACTCATTATCAGCAGATCACTCACACTCCCTAGGAGCAGATGCATTTCGGAGATCCTCCTGCCAAATATTCGTGATTTGGGACGTAGACTTTGATGAAGCGAACGACTCTTCCATTAGGCTTGGCTGTAGACCCGATAAAAACGTCTGTATTCTTCTTGTTTCCTATGCTCTATCGTCTATTTTGACTGAAAATATCACCGTGATCACACCGCATGGACCGCGCCCCTCCATAGGGGTGCCATCATGTTGTTATCATTGATCCAGTAGGAGTGTTGGACACATTTAGTGTCTTATGCATTGGGCTCGTACCGGTTTGGTGCTCCAGTATAGCTAGCTTACACACATGATGATCATCCGGCAAAATTCCGTGCCTTGCCTGATATAACATCTCAACGACGCTCTGTACGGTTGGTCAACTGACTGACGCTGCAGTACTCCTATTCTTTTCATTCTCGGCGGCTGCCATGTTGTTCATTCGTATCGCTCTTCTTCGCATCCGCAGCGTCAGCGTACTCACGGACGTTGCTACTATATCCGACTCGATATGTCATCAGAAAGTCACCCCGACATGAAGCATAAAGCTTTGAAGATCAACCTAGCTCGGTTTGCATGGGGAAACTAATGCATCGTAAGAGACAGCAAGACTTTCCGAGCATAGGACAGATGATCTTCCTGCTAGTATAGGTCCGAGTCAGGTCGAAGTTCGGAACGAACTGATAACTCCAGTTTCAGCACACTCAACGTCGCTTAGATTCGAGGAGCGTTGGCAGCTCATTTGTTTTGTCTTACTCTGTGTCCCTCAACTTGAAGATAAGACTGGAATCGCGGTACTCTGGTGTATGGGAACAAGCGATGAGATTCTCATGGTCATGAACTATTTGTGTCGCTCTCAAGCGCACATTCAAACTCACCATATCTATCTCCCTCTCCATTGCAGCCTTCGCTGTCAAGAACTTCCATCCTCCAGACAACCAACTTGAGGGATCGATCATGTGGCGTGCGACCTTGTCCGAGTCTAGGACACGGGTGTCTCCTCTCGCTTATATGACGAATAAGAGGCTAGCGGGCCATGCTGTCTGAGCGTGTAGGCGCAAGCAGTCCCAGCACTCTCTTCGATGATGAAGACATCGTTGTTTTTACCCCTTGTTGTGTTTGCTGTCACCGTGAGGGCCCGGGCCCGAGTTTCGAGTTGTCTCGGTGCCAGTCAGACGACCTTCAGCACGCCTCCCGTAAAGCCGCAGGGTGCTAGTTATACCTTGACGTCGAGTCTCAGTGGGCAAGCGTTCCTCGATGCTTTCCAATGGCAGGCAATTGCCGACCCGACGAACGGTCGTGTCAACTACGTGAATCAGACCACCGCAGAGGCAGATGGTTTGGTCTGGCTTGCTGGGGACGCGGTGATCTTACAAGCTGACGATACCACCGTCCTTGATGCGAGCGGACCGGGACGAAACTCATTCAGGCTGATGTCTAACAACCAATACACTACACACGTGGCCATGTAAGTGTGTAAAGTGTCGTTTGCTTCCTTCTGATGTATTTTCAGCTTTGATATCGCACATATGCCTCAGGGATGTGGAACTTGGCCTGCTGTTTGTAAGTTTTGAGTGTTTGTTCCTGGGTGTGGAGAGGCTCAACTTTGTTACAGGGTTCGTCTGATGCTTAAGGCGGAGTTGGGAAGCGTACTAACCCGACGCTCCTCCTTTGCTCTGTATAGGGAAGTAGGCGCTAATTGGCCAGACGAGGTTTGAGCGAGATGTAATCTTGTCGTTCACATAACTGAGACGAGATCCTTAGGGCGAGATCGATATTGTTGAGGGTGTGAACAGTCAAACCCCAAACCAGTCCACCCTCCACACCAGCGCAAGTATGTCTACTTGAGTTATGCTTTCAGATTGCCTCTGACTCGAGCACCGAAGACTGCACTATGCCAGACTCACGGGATATGACTGGGTAAGTTCTTTCAGCCTAAAGTGCGAACCAACGATATGCTCACCGGTTGTGGAATACATAGCACGAGCGTAGGCACCGATTGTGATGCCTACGACAACAATAACTCCGGGTGTGGTGTGACTTTGGATGACGACAACAGTTTCGGCCCAGACTTCAACGGCATCGGCGGTGGCTGGTATGCGGTTGAGGTAACCTCTACGTACATCTCTATATACTTCTGGGAGCGCGGTAGTACGAGTGTCCCTGCAGAGGTATCGAGCCCTGGAAGTACCGTCGATACTAGCACCTGGGGTGAACCTGTGGCATACTTCCCTGACACAGACTGTGATTTCTCGACCCATTTCGGTCCTCAGAACATCATCATCAACCTGACCTTCTGTACGTGAAGCTGACCTAGTCTTACTGCTATGTATGATGTACTGAGCGGGATTGGATTGTCACATAGGCGGAGATTGGGCTGGTAACAGCGCCGTTTACGCCGCTTCTGGGTGCCCAGACACTTGTGTTGGTAAGTGACGGAAGGTGTCTCTATTGTGTTATGAAATGGGACTTACTTTCGAACTAGACTACGTGAACAACAACCCAGGGGCGTTCGCCTGGGCATACTTCGAGTTTAATTCTCTGAATATTTTTGAGTGATCTATCAATGGTTTGAGACCGTATTTGTAGATGGGCGCTCTGAAGTTTGTATATATACTGCTCTTTGAAACAATTCTTTCGTTGTTCGTGTAGACTCAACACAACCTAGAAATAGTTGCTGGTCAGACAGCCGGTCCTGAAGGAGTTAGCAATCGGAAGGGATCAAGAGAGAAACCATCCATGTGTAGTACTAGCACAGCAGATGGCCTCGTCTACAAATATATAGACACTTGTGGTAGTACCCGAGTAGTCCACGCATGCACTGATCATGCGACTATAAGTAGAGGTCGTAAATGACATGTGAAATCTTACATGGAATCCAAAAGACAGCGAAAGTTGGCTGAAAGCTGAAACATGAAACTCAAGCTGAAACTCCCGAGTCGCTTGCAATGGTCCGGGTACAATTTTTTATAATTTGTAGTTATCGCACCTTGAGAATCCAACTTCTTCCTAGCTGACCTTCAAGTCGCGCCCATGCCCGACCAATAGCTTTCTCAGTCTTTGAACCTTTAGCATGCAGAGATTTTAAGATTGATCAAGAGTCCTTCGGGGGGGGGCTTACGTAATTAGATATCTAAATAAGACCTTTTTTAGGTACAATTGGGGGTTATCAGAGGCTAGTCAGTACGATCGAGGCGTAGTATGGTAACGACAACTGACAGTTAAAATGTTGACCCACCTCCCTTCAAGCAGAAACACGATGCAACAGCACAGCCTGTACAGGTAGTATTTGACAGATTGCTCCGGGGTGACGTTCTCTCCGAACACACCACCTCAATTCGATGGACAGTATTGTTCGATTCACCGTCGACAAGGTGTTAAATAAGCCCTACGAAAGCATCCCGGATGCTCTTTATATGGCGACGGGCATCGTCGCAGCGACCATCGTCATTTCCAAGTTATTCAAGCGTTCTGAGCTCGATAACATTCCAACTGTCGGATCGTGGTGGGCTGTTTACGACTATCGTACCGATGTCACGCAGCTCATTCAACAGGGCTACGAGAAGTATAAACACACGCCTTTTAAAATCGCGGAGTTCACCCGCTGGATTATCGTCCTCGGCAATCCTGCACACTTGGAAGAAATACGCAAAGCTCCCGACGATGTGCTTTCCCTCGCGAGCGCATCGAACTACGATCTACAGACCGAGTATACGATGGGCCCTGAGTTCGTTCATAATCACTACCACATCGACGTCGTTCGATCTCAAGTTACTCGGAATATTGGACATTGCTATGCCGACATAAGAGACGAGATTGTCACGTCGTTTGACGAAGTTTTGGGTCTTAAAGGCAACGAGTGGAAGAGTGTGCCGACGTTCAAGGTTGCCGAGCAGATAGTCGCCAGGGTCAGCAACAGGTTGTTCGTTGGTCTGCCTTTGTGCCGCAACCCAGATTGGATCGACCTAAACTTGAAGTATACATTCAACATTATCGTGACAGCGCGTATTATTCAATCTTTTCCCAAATTCCTAGCCCCACTTGTAGCTTTTTTCATGATTAATGTTTCAGGAACCACAAAGCGCGCTACAAAGCTCCTCGGTCCAATCATCGAGGAGCGGTTGAAGCAGTTGGAAGAAAATGGAGAAGATTGGCCTGACAAGCCCGTTCGCTCTCTCTCAGATTGTTTTTTTGAGCGGCGCTAATTATCGTGCTGACAGAACGACTTTCTGACCTGGTTATTGGACGAAGCCGACGGCTCGGAGCGCTCAGTAGAGCTGTTGACAAGTCGTGTGGTCGCTACTAATTTCTCTGCTCTTCTCGTAAGTACTTTTGCACTGTTAACCTCAACATTCAATGACTGACCTTGCATATAGACCACCTCCCATGTATGCGTCGAAACGAGATGACCATCTGCATAGATAACTGACACTAAAATTGGTTTTCATTCTTTCTGTCACGTCCTCTTCCATCTGGCTGCCAATCCGGAGTATATTCAGCCTCTCCGAGAAGAAGTAGAGTCGATCGTCGAGAAAGAGGGCTGGACGAAAGCCTCACTCGCAAAAATGCGTAAAGTCGACAGCTTTGTGCGAGAGAACGAACGCATGAAAGGACTTTCTTCCTTGAGCCTGATGCGCAGAGCCTTGGTGGACTATACCTTCTCGGACGGTACGTTCATACCAAAGGGCGCGTTCGTTGCTGCTCCCTCTCGAGCATTACAACTCGACGAAGACATCTACGAGGACGGAACCGCTTTCAATCCCTTCCGGTTTTCTAGTCTCAGAGAAAAGGACGGCGAAGGGTTGAAGTACCAACTCGTCTCCCCCAGCATTGATTATCTGGCATTCGGCTTTGGCAAACACGCATGGTAAGTTCGCCTCGCTCCCGATGCGCCTGTCATTCCCTCGATTAACGGGATACACCTCTGTGCGTTCCCTATTCCTAGCCCTGGTCGGTTCTTCGCCGCCAACGAGTTGAAATCGATGCTGGCACACATCGTGACGACGTATGATGTTAAACTGGAAGAGAATGCGCCGCTCCCGCAGAGCGTTTATATCGGTCGTGGTTGTATGGCCGATCCTAAGGCGAAAGTCATGTTTAGGAAGAGAGTCTATTGAGCTCGTGTGCTTGTCGTCGCTATCTTGAAACTGGACATTCTTTATCAGTCTTCCGTTTGCTAGCAACGTGCACGTGTATCTCATGCCTTGTATTTATGTAGAACAATCTGAGCTTATCTTTTGTCACGACGGTCCTATAGTTTCGCTGGGATGCCCAGCGCTTGAATGTCTTGATCACGATTACTTACTCGAACGGGCACGTGGTGCACAATCGTGTCTAGAGGAGAGCAGCCCTAGACTCCGTCCACCAAGTTGAAACAGCAGTCCACATAGACAAAGATAATCCAATTCCTCCCGCACCAACAAATACCAAACTTGTCATTACATGTATATGCCAATTATTCTAGAGGAATGTCATGAAATTCAAAGTGTGAAAGGGAAAATTCAATGCAAAAAAGAAAACGACATCTACGACGTCCTGGACACCCCACGCCAAAACAACGCAGACATAAGCATCTACGTTTTCTTTTTCTTGTGTGATTTCTTGGGCGCAGGAGCAGACACAGGCGTCGGCGACCTCGACTCTTTCAGTTCATCTTCTTTTTGCACGTCATCGATCCCCCGTTTCTTACAAAATAGCACTGAGCAAGACCGACACTCCGGGAAATAAAAAGACAACGTCTTACCTTGCCCCTCCCTTTCGACTTCCCTTCTTGCTGCGCTTGCGCTTCAGCCTCCTTCTCGATCATCCCCAATAGCGTATTACACCTCCTTTGCAACTCCTGCGTCGACCGACTCTTGATGAACCAATCGAATCTAAACACAGGAAACTCCGAAATATCCCTCTTAATCCTCTCATACACATCCTCCGCCCGCATCCCATAGTGATTCAATCGACAAAGCAAGTACCGGTCTTCCTCCTCGGAATAAACCTTGCCTTTCGTTGTAGGGTAGTTGAGCTCGAGTTCTTGCATCGGGTGTTTGACAGATGTGATCTTCTTCGCGAGAAGAAGTTCGAGGTTGGATCGTTTGTTACGTTTGGCTTCACCTTCGGCGATGCGAGCGGCGATACGTGGATGTTCGGCGAGCTCTTTCCAGTGTTTCTTGAAATAGGTATAGTAACGCTTGACTTCCCTGGCGTCCTTGTCTTGGATCTCGGACGCAAGGAGATCAAAGTCGTCCGTCCACCCATAGTTCTCAAGCGCACGCACGAACTGCTGGAAATCTCTTCGACTCCAGTCGTGGAAGCCACCCTCCATGTACTGCTCTTTCAGCGCTTGCTCCTGCTCCGTAAGGGGTTCGGCTGTGAGACGAACGTAAGTCAACCAAAGGTTGTCAACTAAAAATCGGGCATGTTATTCACCTGTGTCGATGAACTCCTGAGCCGCAGCCCGCTCCGCCTCGAGTTTCTCCGGCGTATCGTCAGGCCCTGGAGGATCTCTCACTGTTGCTGGTATCCCATTCAAGCGCTTGAACACAGCCAACTCTCTTTCCTGAAGCTGAGCAAGCGCAGGATCGAAGAACTGGAAGTCCTGTATCTGGATCTGTTTCGGTGCCCTCGGTAACTTCGGCGCCTTCTCCGTCTTGGAAGGCCCAGCGCGCAACGTATCCTTGAAATAACTATCCACCGAATAGTTCATTTTCCTTTCTCGTTTCGACAACGAAAGCATGTTGAGATTGAGTGTCTTGCGACCCGGTCGGAAGTCCTCGCCTTCCCACTGTTGGAGTGAACTGTCGGTTTTGAAGTTGCTGAGATCCTCAAGGTTGAGACCTTCGTATTTACTATTAAGCTCGGCTGTGCGTTGTTCACCGCGTTGGATGATGGCCTCGATGTCACCATTGATAAGCATGTCATCAGAAGAGTTGATAATCTTCTCCGCGCCATGCGTGATCATGTCAAGAAGCTCGTCTTTGCTCGCCGCTTTCGACTGTTGCTGTCTACCCTGTTGAATGACAAGTTGGTCCAGACGGAGCTTCTGCGCGGCCCGCTCGAGCATCCGTTCCTCCACGCTGTCCTCCGTGATGAAACGGAAGACATATACTTGCTTCGTCTGACCAATACGATGCGCACGATCCATTGCTTGCAAATCAGCTTGAGGGTTCCAGTGAACGATAATCGATGTATGCGACGACATCGAGGACGATTCGCGAGACTTTCCAGTCACTGTCATAGAGAATAACAATATCCGCAGTAGTCAAGTTGATACCGAGTCCTCCCGCACGAGTTGTGAGCAAGAAAATGAACTTCTCGCTACCTGGCTTGTTGTACTCGTCGATAGCAACGATACGATCGTCGTGTGCCGTGCTACCATCGATACGACAATACTTGAATGCACGGAAGAGGCAGTAGTCTTCCAGGATGTCCAGAACACGACTCATCTGGCTGAAAATCAACACTCTCGATCCCTTGGCCTTCAATGATTGAAGCAGCTTGTCCAAGATAATCATCTTGCCAGAATTTTCGATGATGTGTTCGTCCGTAGTGTACGGAGGACCCGGTTCCTGATCACGCAATAGAGTTCAAGTGTTATCCTTGACTATTGAGACTAGGAGGAACTTACAGCGCCATCGAATAAATAGGGATGGCACGTCACTTTGCGGAGCTGAATCCGAGTGAGACAGAGCAACGGCAATGTCTGTGAAACCATACCTGCATAACCATGTTCATCAAACGGGTCTTGCCCTCCTTCTTGCCAGTTAGCCCTTTCACAAGCCGTCAAAGTCAATACGGATAAAACAGGCAATTCCGAAACACAAACCATTGACCGCATCGATATCCTTCTCCAGCACGGACCGATACCATTTCCGTTGCATCTCAGTAAGCCCAATGTAAATGTTGATTTCCTTTTTTGGAAGGAGGTTCTTCTCCACATCAGACTTGACACGGCGCAGAAGGAAAGGTCGCAATATTTTGTGTAGAGCCTCAACGACTTTTTTGCTCTTCTCTTCTTCACCCTCGGCGCCCGCGTCATCCTTGTGAAGGAATGCGTCAAGATCTGCATAGTCAGAAAAGATTTCGGGACAGATGAAATTAAGAAGCGCAAACAACTCTTTCAAGCTGTTTTGCAGAGGTGTACCCGTAATTAAGAGACGACCACGGGACATGAAGGCGCGGACGATTTGAGCCAAGATCGAATCTACGTTCTTGATGCGGTGGGCTTCGTCGATGACAATGTATTCAAACGAGAATTTCTTGAGTGCAGACTTTTCTATGAGACAGATCTCGTACGAGGTAACGCATACGTCGAAGTCTTGAGGCATAAGTCGATTGGCGATAATTTCTGCACGTTCTTCTTTCGTTCCAGTCAGGACTACGACGTTAACGTCCGGCGTCCACCGCTCGAACTCTCGAGCCCAGTTCTGGAGTGTTGACTTGGGCACCACAATTAGATGGGGACCCGTGATATCACGGTAGTGTCTAAGATAAGAGAGGAATGATATCGTTTGGAGCGTTTTCCCAAGACCCATTTCATCGGCGAGGATGCCATTGAGACCGTTGTGATGGAGCGAGACCATCCAGTTCAACCCCTGTATTTGGTATGCTCTCATAGTACCCTTGATAAAGCTTGGTGATTCCTCGAAAACATATGGCTGGTCATCCCCTTCGGCGGCAAGCTCACCGTCTTTCAACATCTCCTCATCCTCCTCCTTCTCCGACTTCCTATGGCGCGCGCCTTGTTCTACAGGCTTCTTGCGACCTCTCCCTTTCTGCTTTGGCTGCGCATCCAGGAGAGCTGCATATTGAGGATCACGCGCTTTCTTGATATCAACGAAATACTTGAAGAGGTCGGTTTGACCAAGCAAATAAGAGTATCGCTTAACAGCATCTGCGATCTTTGCCTTGTCCATCTCCTGCCTTTTGACATGAAGCTGACTCTCATCCGCCTTTCGCTTCTGTTTTTGCTTCTGTCTCTCCGAAGACTCTTTCATTTTTGCTAATTTCGAAGGCGATGAACCACCTGCGACGGGTTCCTGAACAGATGAAAGATTAGGATAAGGCGGCTCATGGCCCTATGCGAGAGAACGTGCACACCTCGTCCCCATGCGTACTTTCGAGCTCATCTTCTTCCACGCTCGCGCCACCATCAATATACTCGCTTTCTCCATCATCTCCACCCTCGCTTTCCTGTTCGACCCAACACCCCCGACGTGGTTAATGAGGCGAGCTGGCGCAGGATGTATGTGTGTACTTGCCTGTCTGGACACGATATTACTTGGAATAAAGTCACTCAGAACGTCTTCGTCCATGTGCATTGATGTATCCTGCGTTGGCTGTGAAGACTGTTGTTGAACTTGGTTGATTAGAGAACCTACTGCCATGTCTCTGCCAGTTCGTAGTGAAAGAGGAAGCTGAGTGTGACCGTGTGACAGACGCGTGAATCGTGTCACATTGCTGCACAGACACTGCCGCTCGCTCAATTACTCAGATTTTCCCTTACCAGCCCTGTACGTGGTACTAAAACGATTTACATGCTTTATAATGCTGAGAGTTTTTTTTTCTGACGGTCAATCCGAGTCCATTTCGTTCCTTTTCATGATTAGCTGATATATACCAGTACCATAGCCAGTGTACCTCACTCGGCCCCTTGATCAAGTGTAATGTGGAAAACGGGCAAACAAGTGAGACTGGCAGGGAACCTGTCGTAACTCGGTGCAGGTTCTTCTTCACTGATCCGTGCAAGAAAAACAGCTGTCACCGAAACAACCCTACTTACCTATTGTCTTGAACTTGCCCTGCAACTGCAAGCTAGCCGAATCCCAAGGTCATGCCTAGCATAGAAAACCCGTTTAGGGCTTCATCAGTTCATCGACCAATCAGATCTCGTAAAATTTCCGAAAGTCTTCCATCAAGCTACATTTACTAGGTTGTTTTACAGATATGGTAAGCAGGGATTTGACACTGACAGCGGCGTATCATAGGATGCGGACAATTAATCAAATAAAGATCAAAAGCTGGGCGGGTCAAGTCCTCGGAGCCAAGGTCGCTTGGACTGTCACTCCAGCAGGTTTGTGTGCGTCACGAAACACCGTAACCGCTGTCCACAAACACGCTTCAAGTTGGTGTTTCCTCATTTTGCAGAAGGCTAAGAGTGCACTGTCAGCTCGTTGTTCAAGCGTGCTCGTATCAAGCAGAAAGAAGTACTTTCGCAAGAGGGTCCCCCTGTGTTTCTAGAACATAGTTTCGATGTGCGAACTTGCCAAGACGAAATGGATTAACTAACTGGGCGCCCCATGCTGTTTTCACTCCAGTAAGCGCTGTCAGGTCCTCCAAGCTTCAAGGGTGGTGTCCACTTGCCAGCCATACGTGGCAGCAGCATTCAAGAATCAGGGAGTAGCCCTGTATCTTATGTTCCTGTGAGTCACTGATCCAGCAGCCTGCTGAACGCCCACCTTCGAAAGGGTCAGCTGCCTTCACCAAGCGTTAGTGGTGGAGCGTCAGCTTGCCGAGCTATATATGTACAAATCAGCATCCAATTTTTCCGATCACAGCCAGTGATTTGGTGTGATGTATATGCAAATCTCCCCCAAATCGATGTCGATTAACTCACGGCGTATATAATCGGAAGCTCCCCTTAATGTCTTAGTCCCGGCGGACGGAATGTTTTGCAAATAATATTTTAGGACAAGCAAAGTGTCCTACGAGACGCTATGACTTCCCCAGAGTTCTTCTCCTGCCGAGGCCTTTTATTTTTCTCCTCGCAGCGAGTTACGGAGGGTGACGAAAAACGACGTCGACCAAGATGGATTACTCGACGATGGCGCAGACATATGGGGCTATTCTTGTCGGCGGGTTCGCTGCCGCATTGTAAGTGACCCTCACCGTCTCTCGTATTCGGTGTTAAGTCCTACTGCCCACCGTCCGGCGGATTGTCCTGTAACTTTCAGTCTATCCGGCGCCCTTGCATTGCAGTGTTTGCTTTACCTGAAGCTCTTCCCCAGAGATTTGTCTAGGGTAAAAGCCATCGTGAGTTACCGCACCGTATTGTTCGTGGCGCGTCATTGAGCGTTTGTATTCTACCCAAACAGGTCGGTGTAGTATGGTATGTGACACTACTGTCTCGCATCTGCTCAGCTGAACCCTGTTTTCCGACATCAGGCTACTCGACCAATCACATAGTATCATGGTGTACGCAACCATATGGAACTACATGATCAAGGGGTTCGGAAATTATGATATAATGGAAACGATACCTGTGTGCGTTCCCTTTGACCTAGCTACACTATCGATTGACTGACCACCTTTAGTCCTTTGGCAGTGAGTTTTTCTTGTTATTCGGTAGCCATCACTCTCATCATAGCCACCGTAGATCAGTGTACAGCTCACCGTGAGTGTAACATGTTCGTGATCGTCTAAACGATCTGATAATATTCCAGGGTGTTGTCACATCTATCGTGCATAGGTACTATCCAGCCATTTTCCTTGTGGCATACGGCTCTTCGGCTGACCCTCTGTAGTTTCTTTACGTACCGTATACATCGACGTAAGTTCGAGTTCGTAAAGCTCGTAAATAAGCAGAACTCACACTCCCCCTTAGTGAGTGGCCGTGACTGGCGTCTGACTTCAATTATTGTAAGTTCCTCCGAACGAACTTAAGAGTTAATGTCATGAACGGTTTCAAAGGCAACGCTCGCTTTTTGTCGTCTTTGTCAGTGTTTCCGTACCGTTTGAATAGCTTGGGACTGATGTCTGAAACGATTTTTGACAGGTGCAGCCACAGGTATGTATAACTATCACAAACTTCCACGCCATTACTGAAGATCAACCGGATGGGATCGTTAGTAACGACTGTAGAAATGTATGAAAATTTCCAGTTGCGCACGTTTGGTGCTGATTTAGCGCATCAGGATACGTCTACCGACTCTGGAAGTCTTCAAGACATCTCTTCGCGTGAGTTTGGTCTATCCCATATGGAACCCCTACTGACTTGATCGCTCATGAACTAGTGGTTATTCACTGTTGGCCTTGCATTATCATGCACCGAAGATGTCCTCGTTGCAAGCTTCTTGATATATTCAATCCAGGTCCTACAGGATTCTGGTTGTTGGCAAACCTCTTCGGGGTAAGGATGTTGTGGTTCTTGACGGATCTAATTGACGCTTCTCTCATCGTTAGCCTCAATCGTGTTGTGGGCTCCGTGATTCTATATACACTCGAGACCAATTCATTGACGGCGTGAGTCTCTTCTAACTTCGAGTTTTCTAGTTAAGAATTCCTCTAGTATTTGGACGGTCGTGTGCATGGTCTGTGTAAGTAGCAATTCGAATATGGTGTCTCTAGTCCGTGTTGATGATCTTCCAGTGGCAAACCATGCCCGATAACTTTGTTTTCTTGGGGGTACATTTCTTGCTTTGCAAGCGTGAGTGAGACATTTTCTGTGCCCAACGCCTTAGTTGATGGTCCTCTGAAAGTATACGCCAATTCTTTGCTCGCAACGTAAGTTGAACCCTGCCTTTCTTTCTCATACGTCTCTCATTTCATTACAGATTGAATGCAAGAAAGCAATTCCAAAGTCAACAACAATATGGCCCGTCCATGGATATCTCGTTATCTCTCCCTCGGTTTTCTACCAATCATAGGGTGAGTGACAACGAGCTTGACCTTTTGAAAGATGACCGATCCGGATGTCGACTGTAGCCACGAGTGGAGCCGCCTTCAACCACCAAGGTAAGTCTACGCTCGCGTTCTACGCTCGCGTTCACCTTTTCTAAATAGATCTGAAATCGGGGAGTAGATTTTTGTCAAACGAACCGTCGAATACTCCACGACGTCTAACGAAGACCAGGTTCCACCACCACCACCACCACCACCAACACCACCACCCTCATCGCCTCCGCCTCCCAAGCTCACTCCGATGGACCGCCCTTCCACTGAAGGCGCCGCCCTGACAGCTTAGTCATTTTGTGGATGGTTTTCTTGCATGAATGCTTTTTTTTTTGGTTGCGTCGCTCGTTTAGCTTCGTTCATTTGAGTTTGCTGTTTCGTTGTCCGCCTCTCGTGCTACGTCACTCACTCCTGCCTGTCTTTGGTCAGTAATAGTTGGGTACGCCGACTCTCTAGATTGCATGTACTATAGAATATTGGAATTTTATTTGTCGATGTATATCTTCTGGGATTATACAATAAGTACATTGGAGTGCTAGTACTAATCCTGTTCACCCCTGGCTTGTTGGTGATGGTGCTTTACAGGCCGCACAGTATGTAGCAGTGAACCTCAGACTTGTGGTATATAAATATACAAGCACTCTCTCGTCCGTGAATCCGCGGAAGATCAGCCATATATATCCGAATATTAATGTGCATCAGTGGCGTTACAAATGTGGGGATTGTAGCGAGCCGAAAGTTGATAGACGTCACTGCTACTGAGGGAGGAAAGAGTATTAAATATTAAACGTTTTAACCCTCGTGGCGATTACATTACGTTTAAATCGCATCGAGTCGGTCGTATTGCTGAGCAGTTGAAGTGGATATGTACTGTACGCACTTGATGATAAGTAGGTCGCGCAGTGGTCCTCGAAGTGATCAACACGGATATAATAATCGGTCACTATACATATGTGTAGCGCTGGCGCGCAAGGTTTTCCGACGTCTGATGTCAATGAATGTCTAGAAGCTAGATTGCCTTGAAGTTTGAAGTCTGAATACGTACCCCACACCATGTGAACGTCCTGACCCATCTCCATCCCTAATTCAAACATGTAATCCCTGTTTCACTTGCGTCGACGTTCATTGTCAGCACATAGTTTAGCTCGTTCCCTTGAATGCGACCGGTGCGGGTACACAGTGTGGGCGCCCGATGGCATATGTCAGGCGGGCATCGCCAGCTACTGCTAG
Source organism: Chalciporus sphaerocephalus (assembly GCA_038094055.1). Lineage (NCBI taxonomy): Eukaryota > Fungi > Basidiomycota > Agaricomycetes > Boletales > Boletaceae > Chalciporus > Chalciporus sphaerocephalus. Next base: position 310,777 of record JBBPTH010000019.1, on the reverse strand, counting down.
CTTATGCTTATGCTTATTTGCATCTTCCGCAGTTAAACTTTTAGTTACCTCCGACCACGGGTGTGCGTGGCCGAAAGACCGAAATCCCCATTAGCTCAGTGAGGACTGGGGGCCCCCAGACCAGATGGGGACGGACGGGAAATCTTTCGTCCCGGGTGTTTTATTTTTTAATAAAATTTCCGAGGCATTTTTGTGAGAGGCTCTTGCTACGCAACGAAGGGGCATTTCGCTGTAGTAAATCGAGAACAGCAGCGCTCACCTTTTAGTTTCTGGAATGGTACATATAGATACGCGATGCATGGTTAGATGGTAGTGCGGTCACGCTCCTCTCGCTCCTCTTGGGCGAAGTGGTCAGAATACTCCAGGTACGGGCATCGTGGTGACTCTGATTGCGTGGTGCTGAGTTCGACTAGTCAGGCATCCTCGTGACACACCGATATTAGACACGATCGATCAAGTGTCACTGCCTGTCACCACCAAGTCCTGTAGAGTTCCAGACTCTCGCCCTTTCATCCCACGGAAGACGTTTGTCGAGCTTGAAACTTATCTGGTGGCGCATCATTCTACCACGCCATCCCGTGCCATGCGGTCCCCCGATGGCAGTAGCACGTATGCTCATGAACTTGATGGGCACACAGGTCTAATAACGTTTACACTCAATATCAAGTAAAATTTGGGGTAGTCTAAAATTCCAAAGGCCCCGCTCGCTGATCGAACTAACTGCCGCAACTGGTATCCTGGCGGCCTTGGTCTAAATACTAAATCCGATGTGGTGCGCCATGGCACGTCGTTACTAGTTGTCAACACGTTGCAACACGTCACCTGGACTTCCCATCTGCTGTGAGTACAGCTCATTGGTTTCGTTGACAGAACGCGCTAGAAGGATTTATTTAAGCATTCACCCCACACCATATACGTTTTATACTTGTCTAAAATGTCTACTTTGGACCCGAAGTAAGTAAGCAACATGTCAAATGACAGAATGTCAAAGGTAGAATATATATTCACTTCATGACAGGAAGCAGACGACCAGTTTCTTTTCGCTCAGGTCGCTCGCCTTCGTATTTATCTCTCTTTTTCTGTCCCGCTCTATCGCCGTTCTTGATATCCCGGAAGAAGTACGACCTTGATGGATGACCCAAATGTAGCTCCGACATTTGGGGCCCTTCTTTTGGGCGGGCTCATAGCGGCATCGTGAGCGACTTTGATCCTGTTTTTTAGATTGGTGTATTTACGCCTTACTGGCTTCCCCTCTATCCCGCCGACTTTCTCCCTAACCCACAGTTTATCGGGCGTCGTTTGGGTGCAAAGTTTACTGTATATAAAGCTTTTCCCCGATGATCGCCTTAGATTGAAACTCACCGTGAGTCATCCAAGTGATCCTTGATTCACACGCGTGCACATGCTAATACTGACTCTACCGACCGAATAGGTTGGTGCGATCTGGTAGGTTTCCTTGTCCTTGTCTCCATCCAGTCGAGCTTTAAATGCTTCCTAGGGTCCTGGATCTGGCCCATAGCATATTGGTCTACGCATCGATATGGTCGTATCTTATAGCCCATTTCGGAGATTTTGGGCGTACAGAAATAATATCAAAGTATGTTCCTAGTCTTCCTTCCTTTGCATCACGGTCGATTGAGCGTTTTTAGGACATTGGCGGTACGTTTTTCTGCTCACGGATGATTATTTCTTCTGATCGTCGGTCACTCAGCTTACTGTGACGTTGACCGTAAGTGCAGCTGTTCACCGTGATCGCAGTAAAGGACTGACAGGGACTACAAGGGTATTCTTACCTTCATCGTGCATTGGTAAAGGATTCTTAACCCGACGCTGTGATCCTAGACTGACCCCCCTTGTGCAGTTTCTTTGCACACCGGATACATCGATGTAAGTGCGGCCTGTCGGGCTACTGAATGGCACAACGCTCAACGCTGTTGTTTAGTGAGCCGTAACGATTGGCGTATCTCTGCACTCCTCGTAAGCCCTCGACTGCATTGAATTTGAGCACGTCAGTTTATGTTATGTTTGTAAAGGTAGTATTGGCTTTCTTGCGTCTATGTGAGTGTCCTGTTACTGTTTGTCGGCCCAATATTTTTTTGACACAATTCTCCGAAGGTTCGGCGACAGGTGCGAAAATAAAGAATCAAGGAACCATCGTGCGTGTACTAAATATTTTCGTTTTTTTATAGCAACCACTGCAGAAATGTAAGTGTCGCCCTGAGGCATGTTAAAGGGTCGCCGTTGACCTAGTATACTAGGATCCATCTTCAAACATTCACACAGTTCAAGGCATCTTTTCGTGTAAGTTAATGTTCGGTACCTGCTAATTCTGGGCTTACCAGATTGGTGTTGTATCAGTGGTTGTTTACTCTAGGGCTGGCGCTGTCCTGTGCAGTAGATATTTTGATTGCGGGATGCTTGACGTATTCCCTACAGACCTTGCAGAGTCATAGGAAAGCGTCTTCAAGCCTGGATCGTGTTATCAATACTGTGATCCTGTATACGTTTGAGACCAATTCATTAACGAGGTTAGTGGTCTTAAATATAACTTTTATTACTCACACAGACGTTCCTCTAGTGCGGCCACGATCGTGTCCATGGTTTGCTTAAGTGATCGTGGAGGGCACCCTTGATCTATGCTAACTATTAGATCAGTGGCTCTCGATGCCTAATAACCTCGTGTTTATGGGCTTACATTTCTTTATTTGCAAGCGTGAGTGAACGTGTCCTTGAGCTTGCTGTTAATTTACCCAAGTGTGTGTCCACAGTATACGCTAACTCTCTATTAGCAACGTAAGTTGGTAATCATCTTTCCTTCTACTTGTGACGATCAACCCATCTCAGATTGAATACGCGGAAGCAACTACAAAATCAACGACAACGCGTCATCTCTGCGGATTTCGCAGTAACGCTTCCCAGGTTTAGTCGCCCCGGTAATTATTCGGTGAGTGGATTCCAGTTTGACAACAAAGAAGCGGTGATTTGAGATGGACAATAGTCGCGCGGGGAACCACCGATGACGACCAAAGTGAGCTTGCGTTTAATGATTGATGTATTGAACGTCGTGAACTGATTGATATCAGGGGGTCAAACAGTTGGAGATCAATGTGGAACAGACGGTCGAATGCGCCACCGAATTTGTCCCTGGTCGCGTGAGCCCGGTGACGCCACAATCGCCCAATGGAAAGCGTTCTTTGGAAGATGCACGCATGCAAGTGCTATGAATGATGTCGAAGTTGTGATTTTTATTTTTTCGTGGATGATTTGTGTTTGTATCTCTGGCTTTCGCTCGTTTGATGTCTGTCTCTCGTTTTTTTTCCTTTCTTCGCGTTCGTGTTGCGATTCGACCATTGTAGATTTGACTCGGTTCAGTCTCGTTGATTGTTACGATCGACGGTTACAGTTTTTTTGGTTTAGTTATGCAACGCCATTTGAATTGGCACAGTGATACAGTATAAGTACACCTACCCGTTAGTATAGCCTCTCTGAAAAACAGTATGATTGTTAGTGCACTGTGTCAAAGTTGGTGTAGGATAGATGTCCTTTGCTCTCGAGCTTTCCTGATCGATTTTTTTGCAGGACTTGCACTTGTATGTTCCGACCCCCTGACTGGGAGACTCGTGCACATGCGAGGATCATTCGACTTGGACAGTAGTCTTACCTTTGTATGCTTACAAACTTGGACTGTGCAAACAAGTGATCGACAATACAAATTTCCCTAACCCCTGAGAGGCCTGCGCGTTGCGTCACCGGACATGCGTCAGCGTTCGGGATATATAAGCTCGTTGACGCTCTCCCGCTTTCTCTCTCTTTCTCTGTGTGTTCGTACTCATCATATCGACCTCGCCAAGATCTAATTCCAAGTCGTCATCGTCTACCCACCAATGCCGATAGTCGTTCCAGGGGGGTAAGTCCTCCAAAGTTCCTAACTCGAAGTTAAATATTTACCCGACCTCCCCCCCCCCCCCCCTTTCGCCGACGGTCAGATTCCGCTACGTCGTAGTAGCGCTCGTGTCGACCGTCTGGCTCCAAGTCTGGCAAGTCGTGCTCGTTCAACGACACCGCGTGAAAGCAAAGATTGCGTATCCGCAGTGTACGTGGCACATCGGAGTCGTTTCGCGCTCCTCTGACCTCGTTGGCTGATCTGTGCGCAGTGTATGCTGAAAAGGAAGAGACGTTGACGTCGCGCGACGCGCTGATGTTCAATTGTGCACAGAGTGAGTGGGGAGGCGTCGATCCGACTTTGAGTCCGGGGAGGTGCATGACTTGCTGATGCTGATGCTGATGGGCGACCACTCGATAGGGGCTCATCAAAACACATTGGAAAAGATGCCTATCATACTCACAACGTGAGTCCCTTTTTTTTTTGTATGTGTATCTGTGTTGTCTGTTTTCCCTCTGTCTGTCCTCGATGGTCGATGGGACCGTATGGCTGATAATATGCGCAAGGACGCTCGTGACGGGAAGCAAATTTCCGTTCTTTGCTGCGGTCTTATGTATTTGCTGGGTCATCTCCCGCGTACTCTTCACATGCGGATACAGATCTGGTGATCCTGTCAAGGTGCGTTTATCGCTTCATGATGGTATTTGAGACGGTGGACTGAAACGCGTGGCTGGATGACTGGGATAGCGTCATACAAGCGGGGGAACGCTCGGGGAAATTCCGTTATTGGGTAAGCGGGACTAGTGTTGCTGTGATGGTTGCTATAGGATGGAATGTTGACGTCGTTGGTAACAGGACTCGTGGGGGGATCAACATGGGTTGCGTGTCGGTGGCTCTTTGGCGCTTGATGTATAGGGTTTGGAAAGCTCTACGGGTTTAAAAAATAGTGAGTTCTGTTGCTGATTCTGTGACTGCCAAGTTATAAGTCTTCGATTGCAATGTGTCGTGTTCCACATTTCTTGGTGGGTATAAATTGGCGACAACATTTGAATATGCGAAACGGTACGGGCTCTTGTCAAGTCATGTCATGTCAACTGAGGTTGTGGTGACACCATGTTGGGTGTGGTTGGAGAACACCAGCACGATATCTAATTCATCAGTATACAGACATTCAAGATACAAGTACATGGATTCCGGTGAGGAAGACTCATCAACTGTTCTTCAGGATATCAATCGACCCTCTTCCTGAACATCACTTTTGCGACAGGGTTAGCTATGCGACCAGTGCCAATGGGAATACCCCGAGGAACAGGCGCGTTCTCTTCCAGCTTGACATCATACGAAATCACGATGTGTGCCAACATGGACTTCAGCTCGTTGGCAGCGAAGAAACGACCGGGACTAGAGTGCGAAATATTATGCGTCAGTCAAAGTGAAACAGAAAAAGAACCAGTGCGCGGTGAGCCTCCCATGCGTGTTTTCCGTGTCCGAACGACAGATAGTCGGGGCCCGTATAGACGAACTGGTTTTTCGGGCTCTCGCCGTCCTTCTCACGCAATTCTGAGAATCTCCAGGGATCAAAGGTTCTGCGTTCGGGTAGTTTTCGTCGTCGAGTTGTGCTGCTCGGATGGCGCGAGGATGTATGCTCCTTTTGGTGCCATCCGAGAAGGTAAAGTCGTTCACGACTTTGCGCCTTAAACTCACTGACGGAATGAAACGCCGATTCAATTATACTACCCTGGATAAGGGGAGCGGGAGGAGGTGAACTTACCAGCGCCGATCCCTTCTACACGTTGGGTCTCTCGTAGGAAGCCATCGACTTTGCGCATGTTTCCGAGAGAAGCTTTTGACCAGCCTTCTTACGGAGAGGCTTGATGTACTGCGGATTCGCTGCGAGCATGAAAAGTACGTGACCGAAACTCTGGAAATAATATATCATATAGCTATTTGATGACATATGGTGCTCGGACGCATATATTGGAACTGGTCTATATCAACGTTCCGGGTCAGTGGATCAGCGTCAATATCGAAAGCCAACAGACACTCGCCTGGATAGCAGCGATGTTAGTAGCCAACACACGAATTGTCAAGAGTGATACTTAGCGCTCTGGTCCCTGAGCATCCTCCAGTAACCAGCTCAGAAGGTCGTTAGGTTTGTCAGGCCAATCGTCCCCCTACTCTTCCAACATCTTCAATCGCTGTTCTATGATTGGACCGAGGAGCCTTGCAGCACGTTTTGTGCTTCCTGGGACGTCAGTCATGTAGTAGGCCACGAGTCATTGTAGTGGTTTGTGAGTTTGTCTTTTTATATGTATGACGGATGGTGACGCATACGGGGCAAGGAAACTTGGGTAACGTCGGATAACCTGCGCTGCTTAAATGAACTGAATGGTAAATCACAAGTTTATATCGATCCAATCGGGGTCACGACCTGTCGTACGTATTCTCAGCGGACGGAAACGGTAGGGAAAGGTATGGGCATGGACGTACACGAAGGCAGACCAACGAACAGCCTGTTGCTGGCCCTACAGACTACATTCTGGATCATCGTGAGCGCCAACACGGTTTTCCACTCTGGTATGCCCGACTCTGAGGAACACACCCAGACAATCTGAGAACAAGGGGGGGCGCTCACCGTAGTCTTTGAGATCGAGAGTTTCGTCGAATGCTACGATGATCTCGTCTCTGATGTCTGCATAGCGATTTCCGATGTTTCGCGTACTGCCTGTAGACATCTTCAACCGGTTATGCGGAGGTGCTCGACGCACAAATAAAATGCGTTGCTCACTGCATTTCCTGCCTCTCGAGCGGAAAGCACCGACTCGGGCACTCTGCGTAACTCGTCGATGTGCTCACGACTAGTGACGACTCCGACCCATTGATTGAGATTCGCGACTTTGAAAGGTCTGGGTTTGTACTGCAAAAAAAAACAACGAGATCGAGTTAACGGACAGAGAGCGAACGTAAAGACGCGGAATATGTATTTGTCTTTTGGTAACCCTCGTGAATGAGTTGGATGGCATTACGACGGTAGTTGTACCTGGCCCCCCACGCCTACCCAAACCACCCACTCTTCCTGACAGTTGGAATGGCATCGAGCGAGGGTTGAACGTTTAAGACTGGTACCACGCAGATATGTTTCTGTGACATACGCCAGAAGGCTTGCATAACTTGGAAATAACGATCAACGCGGCGACGATGCCTGTTGCTGCACAAACAACGCCTGAGATGCCTTCGGGCATCTTCAACTCTGGTACCTGCATTTTTTTTTTTTGGGAGGGGGGGATGGTGACTCACTGAGCTGGAGGAGCCTGTTGTCCGTAATAACAGCCTGAGTGTCTATTCAAACTCCACTTTTTCGAGCCTGAATGGAAATTTGAACGAGTCATAACAGAGATTGACACGTTGGTGCAGAAATCAGACTTCGCACGCGGATCAGTAGATCTACGAGCGGATTCAATTGAAGCTCGTATGTAGGACAATATGATGCTTCTCTATCGCTAGGAACTCTCACAGCGTTCTGTCAACAGTTATTCATTATATGGTACCCATCAGACATAGCACCATTTGTACCCCTATACAATATCATAGAACGGAGCATTTGCTCGAATTTCTTTGGGGACAAGCAGGCAGGGTTGGTTAATTCCGACGTTTCCTTGATCATGATTCAAATGTAAACCGCAAAGCCTTGACCGCCGCAAGCGAAACAGGGCAAACAAAACGACGTAGTATTCGAATTATACAACCTGCCCCCTTCAGGTGTTGATCGTGGTGTTTGACTGAATGGCGTGTCAGATCAAGCAAAGGGGGCAAAAGTACTAACAGTAGGCGCGAGTTTGGTCCCTTGTAGTTGGACTGTGCGCACGAATCGAAACGCACTGGGGACGGTCCATTTGGGACTGTCAGACACATTCACTGTTGGATAGAATGTCGGTAACGGAAAGTCGATTGCAAAGAGACAATACGAGCTGTCAATCCTTCGATGAAACCACGGGGCCACACTGATACGTTAACTAGTCTGATGACCAGCACACAGTCCCCGTGGGGTACAACAACGGAGACAATTCAACGGTAGGTGAAATATCCGCCTCTCAGCCAAATTGTACCTCCCGCGTTAGTTAGTTTGCACCACCAAGAACACGATCACAGAACATTCACGTCGTCTTGAGTTTCTCATCTACTTTCTCTTGCCCCATTGCCTTCCGCTCAGCAATATAATGCTGGCGCTTCTCCAAATCATGAGCCCACATGGCTGCGCCAATTCTGTTCGAGATTGTAAAAGCAAGCCCGATGATTGGGATCTCTTCGAGCAGGGCAGCGGCAAAACCAAAGAATCGATAGTCCCACTTTCGTTCCTCAATAAATACGGCAATTTGATGCGGGGTCATCTTTTTCGACTTGAAATAGTTTGGACCGAACACAAAAATCAGTCTTTGTGGTGAGGGAGAAGAACGAGGAAGGAGTTAACTCACGGGTCTGTGGAGGTGCTGAGCAGTACCCATAGCTTTGAAACCGGCTGCAACAAACGCCCCTATGAATGGATACAGGGATAATGGAAGAAGCAAGACTGGAAACGTCGTGTTTTAGAATACCTTGCGGCCGAGTTCGTGAAAGGGGTAACTACACACACCTTTTTTAACAACAATTCCTATGGCCCACGTCTCCATCCCATGGCTTAAGCGCGCGCTGAGCGTTTCATTGACGACAGGGGGTACGTCCCACTCTTCAACGTAGGGTTGCCAGAACTCTGGACCTTTGCCGCGCGAGACGACTGTCTGATCCCAAGCGCGTTGTCGGGCGATGCCGATATTGCGAGAAAGAAAAAATGTGATGATAGTAGTGATTTGAGTACCCAAGAGCAAGATAGTAACATCTGACGACTACAGTTAGGGAAGCGAAGAGGACGAGAGCGACCAACCAGAACTCATATGTAGACAAACCACCAACGAATGGCAACTTAAAGCCAAGGAATGTCTCCTCTGAGAGGTCTGTAGCCGTCTGGGAGAGATGAGTGATGTAACCGAAAGAGAAGAGCGAGCTGGGGTTGTTGAGGAGAGCGCGTATGATGTGCCTTTGGATTCTGTACGTTAGACAGGACCAGACAAAGCCGACGATCGCACCTCGCTGCAGCCCATGCTTGCATTTATCCCATGCGGGTTTGTAAAGAGACTTGTCGGTGCATAAACGGTAGACGCCAACGACGACGTAGGATGGTGGAAAGTTGAGACGAAGAGTTGCGCGATGGAGGTTGGCGGGTAAGTGATCTGAATTTAACGTAGCTTCCATGGGATCTGAAGTTGCAAGCGACGGGTGTTATTGAGGCTGAGCCTGAGGGTGGTGGAATGAGAGAAAGCTGGGGTTAGTGCCAAAACGGTGACCGCACTCTGAGCACGCCACCACGACTGCCCCCTGGTTTGCTCCTGGTGCATGGATCGTCCAGGATAGTTTTCTATGGTCCATATGATCCCGGTCTCGACTTTGGCACCAAACCCTTGGCAACAAACAGGCTTCCGGCTCGCCCCAAGGCTGTGGTCTAAGGCTTACCCAGCTTCTACACTCGCATCACTGATAGATCCGATACTTCCAGTGGTTACGAGTCCACAGGATTCCCGTAATGAATGTCAATCTCAGTAGTGCGTTCTGGATCATTGTATACTTTCGAGACGATGATCACTGATTTCTGTGTTCGCGCGACAGTCGAAAGAGCAGACCTGCCAGGCTTGGCGAACGACCGGAGATGTTATGTTGAAGTACACGTTGATGGCAACGAGAACCCCGTACGTATACAGTCGACGAGGAAACCCGGGAGATTTCAATGGGGAGACCAGTTTTCATTACCTGCACGACCAGACACAGTCCTTCGGTTCGAGTTGAAACGGTCGTCCAATACGCCTATCATCGGTCGTCCGCGTGCGCTGGCTTTTGCAGAGACCCCCTTGCAAGACCTTTTGTCGTCTCACGAAAGATCCGGAGGTACGAGCCTAATTACTCTCATGCATTCTCCGAATGGAGCCACACAAATAGGTTAAGGGAAAGACCTTGAAGTCCAGCTTCAACCATACTCTGAGGGTCGAAACGGGGTACGTGAGGAAGGGTGGCAGCTCATCATCCGATTGCACGGGACAGGGAGCATGGCTGCAGCAATGAAGGAATCATATGTCCCAACCGTGCAAGACTCTCTAGTGGAGATCGTATCGAAACTCGACGCATTCATGGCAGTCGGTGACGTTGTCGCTCAGGTAACATATTGTTCGCTGCTTGCTGATATTAGCACCAATAACTGTATCTCGTAGCTCCATCCTTATATTAACGTGGCATGGAAAACGGTATCTGGATTTTACACGCTATTAAGCGCGACTTTTCCTCCTCGGTCCTTACTGACACGCATACTAGCTTATACAGGGAGAAGTCGATCGTAATGAGAGACTCGAAGTCCTTTGCGACCTGATGAAGGGCTCCTATGCTTTTGTCGAAGACATTAAAGCTTTCCCAGACAAGATTCCCAATCTTGAAGTAACGATTCGCAGATTATTATCGCAAACTGTTGAATGCACCATGTTCCTCCGTGAATGCAGCGGGCGTGGCTTTGCACGTATGATCATTGGTCTGGTTTTTTCGTTCCACGTCTCATGAGACATTTGGTAGAACGACTGTTTGTCAGCGCATGGGTAGACCGTCATATTGATGACTTCACACGAAGTTTCACCGCTCTTAAACAGTCGTTGGAAACAGGTACTTCTGTGCAAACCGCGCTCGTTTGTTTCCGCATCGACGAGAACGTTAATAGACTAGTTACCTCGCAAAATCTAATGAAACTAGGACCTGCCGAGATGGACGACCCCTCACGGTCGGAATGTCTTCCTGACACGCGCATGGACGTCCTGATGCATATCTTCGAGTGGGCGTCCACTCCTACACCCACAGGCAACGTTTTCTGGCTACATGGTTTCCCAGGCTCGGGAAAGAGTACGATCGCCACCTCCGTAGCCAACATTTTCCGAAACCTCCGCCGTCTCGGCGCAGAATTCCTATTCTCGCGAGGAGTCTCATCTCGCGCTGACCCCGCTATGTTCATCCGTTCCCTCGCATACCAACTAGGAGAGTTCGACTATCGTATTGGTAGCGCTATCTCCAAAGTCATGGACGACATACCAAGCATTAGACAAGCATCTCTTCGCATGCAATTCCAAAAACTGGTCATCGAACCCTTTGCTACTCTCCAAGATTGTCTCCGCGAAGGTCCCATTCTCATCGTGATTGACGCCCTCGATGAATGTGGTCGATCCACTGCGCGCGACGAACTCATCAAAGTTCTTGCGTCTGAAACACCACGACTTCCCTCTACTGTCCGCATCTTTATCACCAGTCGTGCGGAGAGCGACATTCATCGCTTATTTAGTAAACAACCACACATCCATGCTCGCGAAATCAATATCAAGTCAGTCTCGAATGAGAAAGACGTCCGCACATTCATTCGTCACCGGATGACTGACATACGATTGCAAAACGAGACACTCGACCTTCCCTCGGACTGGCCTGGCGAGGCTCATATTGACGCCCTGGCTCTCCGAGCCTCCGGGTTATTCATCTGGGCGCATACAGCGTGTCTATACATCGAAATGGGACAAGACCCAGAAGACAGACTCTCACAACTGGTTCACGTCGACGTCTACGCAGACACCGAAACATCCCTGGACAAAATGTACGTGATCGCTCTTGAATCAGCAGGTAAATGGGAAGATATCACGTTCGCCACCGATTTTCGCGATATCATCGGCATGATCATCGTTGCGGAGAACCCTCTCACGGCTCGTACGATCGACATTCTGAACGAGGATATCGACGGGAAGAAGAAGAAACGGCCATGTCTTCATACAATTCGACATCTCGGAACAGTCTTGCAATGGGCAGAAGACAGGCCCATATGCGTGATGCATCCTAGTTTTGCGGATTTCATTACGGAGAGGAGGAGGTGCGGATCGGATGCGTGGTTCATCGATCGGCGGGTGCACCATCTCAGACTTGCGAAGTTATGTATCGCTCGGATGAGCAAGATCTTGACGAAGAATATGTGTAGATTGACGTTATCAACGGAAGCTTGGAAAGAAGAACTTGCAGAGGATGTCACATATCCAGTTCGCTTTTGGGTTGATCATGTATGCGATTCGGAGGGGTTTCATGATGAAAGTGTGGTTGAGGAAATTTACGGCTTCCTACGAACGCACTTTCTTCATTGGATCGAGGCCATGTCGGTGATCAGGAAAGCGAGACAGACGATTCGATTGATGATTCGACTGAAGGAGTGGGTTGATATACAATACCCCCATCACGACGCACTTCGCAGGTTTGCCAAAGATGCGGTGCGATTTTGCCAGGCATACACCCATGTATACGAGCAACACCCACTTCTAGTTTACCAAAGCGCACTTCCATTCACGCCAACGTCCACCGTCATCTTTCAGACTTTCCAAAACGATCCAGAAATTCCCTTCGTTGCTGGTGGATTTCGTGAACATTGGTCGCCCCTGCTTATGGAGTTCAGCCGACCAGGAGGGAATGTCATCTCGTTGGCTTATTCATCTGATGGTCGGTATATCGCATCCACGAATACTCGGAATATTTGCGTGTGGGACTCTATATCTGGAGAACTCGTTTCGAAACCAATCACGACAGGCGAGGCAGGGATGACGATCATTGCGTTCTCGCCTAACAACCAACATATAGTGTCAGGATCGAACGACGGGTCGCTGAACCTATGGGATGCGCTGTCGGGGGGACGTGTATTTGGTCCGCTTCGGAAGCATGAAGGCCCTGTGTACGGTCTTGTTTTCTCTAATGATGGGAGTATGTTCGTATCAGCATCGAAGGACCAAACGATCATCGTATGGGATGCAGACAGCGGTACGACGGTTCATCCACCGTTGACAGGGCATCGAAAGACCGTTCTTTCCCTCGCATTCTCACCCGTGGAGATGCGTTTCGCTTCTGGTTCTCGGGACCAAACTATCTGTGTCTGGGATGCAGTGTCAGGTCAAGTGGTCCTCCCACCAATCCGACACGCCGGGGGAGGCGTCACGTCCCTTGCTTACACTCCAGATGGCACCAAGATCATCTCTGGCTCAGATGACCGTACCATTCGCGTATGGGATATCCGTGAGGGCACAATACTTTTCGATCACGACCAGCATTCGCCCATTGGAATTTTCAAAGGTCACAACAGCGACATTTATTCCATCGCAATCTCGCCTTGTGGTATGCTCCTCGCATCCGCATCCAAGGACACCACCGTCCGTCTCTGGGATATCCACACCGGCACCGAACTCTCCCATCTCGTTCGGCAACACCGTATTTCAGTTCGTTGCGTTGTCTTTTCACCCGACGGAAAGCGAATCGTCACCGGGTCTCAAAACGACGCGACAGTCCGCGTGTGGGATGTAGAAAGTGTAGGGAGCATCGGTGGAACGAGACTTCACAAAGGGCTCGTCTCACATCTGGCATTTTCGACGGATGGGAAACAGATTGTGTCTGGAGGGTTGGATAAGACGGTGAGGATGTGGTCCGCGGAGAGTGGACAGGCACTCATCGAGCCGCTTCGATTGGAGAGGGATGTGAATATGGTTGCGATGGATGACAAAGGGGGACGAATTTTGGCGTTGGATAAGGATGATGCGGTGTTTGCATGGAATAGGGAGACGAGAGAGCCCTTGACGGCTACTCCCGCTGATCACCCTGCTGGGTACGTCGAGGAAGACCAGATCGTGTTGGAGGGTAAGTGGATAGTGGATAAGAGGACGGACCGAGTGTTGAGCATGTTGCCCAATATGTCGCCTGCCAAGGGAAGAGCGTCGCATGGAAACAAACTCGCTATTGGGCTGGCAAATGGGAGCATCGTAATCGTGCACTTTCCGTGTCTGCTAAAGGAATAGGATTGGGTCACCGTATGCATCGTCACAACCAGGTGATGCGCCTCAATTTTTGATCCAAAGTTACCTCGTTGCTGCTACATTACTATAGGATATTCTACAGTCTCGTTGATCTGGAACGTTTAGTACAGTCACATCACAGTTTAACGGTTCCGTCAATCATGTAGATGACGCCGTTCGTTCCCTACAAAGATATCAGTTGGCTGGAGTTAAGACGGATAAGCACGCCCCTCTTTCATCTCGGCGATATGTACACCGTCTTCGAGTGTCACCCTTGACCATTCCGGCAAATCCTGCTTGTCTTCGACAGAAGAAAAGGTGATAGACTTTCCCTCGAGCATCGTATCGTATGTCACTGGCACTTCCGACAGCGAAATACGAGAGGGAATGATGTGTGCTGAAACCCAGCGTTCCATATGACGTCTCGATTGCTCATCGAACTGTTGTTCCGTCAACTCGATATGTGGCTCCACCGGCTCAGGTCCTTGATGTCTACGATGTAACACAACCATTCCAGTCGGTTATCCATACCAACTGAGAAGACACGTACGGTTTCCTGGAGAGAGCCATGATGGCTTTGTTGGTAGGGACGAGTAAAGTGAGCTGGTTATCCTCTACGCTAAATTCTTTGGAAAGTTGTGTGTCCCTTGCGTAAGAGAAATAGATACTGGCGGACGATTCGATGGTGAGCAAGTCGGTCAAGGTAGGTCCGGTCGTTGTCTCCGGTGTGAATATGTCGTTCGAGAATTGATCTTGTGTCATTTCGTGTGGTGAGAGAATGGTTTGGTCCTCGAATGAAGCTGAGGCGATGAGTGGGAGGGTAAGGGTAAGGAGAAAGCTGAGTCGCATCGTTGGTGTCACTTGGTGATCGTCGTTGGTGCTAGCTGAGCTCGCTTGGGAAGGTGTGGAAGGCGTTATTACCAGCACCGCCACTGGACATCAAATGTTACACCAAGTCAATCACCGTCGACTCCCGTTTAGTACACCATGGCAAACGACCAACACATTCTTCCCGACGCAGCCCAGCTTGAACAAGCTGTAAAGATCACTGTCCTTGATTCTAACGGAAAATCTGTCGAGTTCGGATCCCTGCTGTCAACCAAGTCGACCATCGTGGTGTTCATTCGCCATTTCTTCTGTAGTGTACGTAGCTACGTGGATGACACGAGCTGAACTAACTAACTATCGTGTTACTCGCCACAGAGCTGTCAGGTCAGACGCTAACACATCTATACTTGAACGCTGGACGAATTTGAAACACAGGATTATATCGTTCAACTCTCCACCGTCCGTCAAGATGCGCTTGCTAGTTCCGGGAAACAAGTCATCGTCGTCGGGTGTGGATCATACGAGCCCATAAGTCATTATGCAGGTGTGTCATCCATTCTTTGCGTAGTTCCATTCATTTTGTCTCTTATCTTCGCGCATATACCCTACTCACCGGTAAAACGATAGCTAATCTTCCATGATCAGAAATCACTGGCTGTCCTTTCCCCATCTACGCAGATCCCAGCAGAAAGCTCTTCCATGCTCTTGGGATGACTATTGAGACGCTCGCTAGGACCCCCGCTGACGAACCACGAAAATCTTATCTACGTAAAGGAGACGTAGCAAATGTGATGAGTGCCATCTGGGTGAGTTTCCAATGTTTTCCTCCCATCATCAAATCATATTCTGGCGAGCGATGATAATTAACATGACATTGTTCTCGACAGCAAGGACCACTGAAGAAACCGTCTCTCATCGGAAAACAGGGGAATATCTCCCAGTTAGGAGGAGAATTTATATTCGAGCCAGGTACGTGCATCGGCTTTACCAGGCCTGGTTCCATAATACCTCACGATATCACTCCCGGTGTCTCTGTTTAGGCCCCACATGTAGCTTCGCTTCGCGTATGCAACACACTCAGGATCATAAGTGAAACTGAAAATTGTGATTACGATCGATCTTACATTTTGGAATTAGATGTGGAAGTAGCCGATTTGATGAAAGCTGCCAGTGTGGAGTACCCGTAAGATAGGCTATCTATTCGCCTGACGATCCCATATTATGTCGCCCAAGTCATCTTTTCTCCATTTCTCTCTTCTCCTTTTAGTTTCGCGCCGAAAACTGGATGGTCTTCCTTCATGTTTGCGCACCCTCAATAGGTACGTTGCTTTATTAAAGGCCAGAAGAGGGAAAAGGTCTCGGCGGTCATTGGCGACTTGAACAAGTCCTTAACAGGTTGATGGGGAACAGCATTTTCGAATATCCAAGTTTGGTATGTACTAGGACGACAAGTCTTCTCCCCCTGTTTGAATCAGCCCTTCTGAGGTCACCCTTGCATAACTTGATATCCCAACCCACGATAGCCTTAAGCACTCGGAAGTGTGGCAGTTCGACGTTCAAATCATTGAAACAGAGTGAATTGGCAGCTGTTGAAACACAAATGGTCATCCGAATCAAATCCATATGACAAAGTTGTCGGGGTGCTCAGCGACTGTCTCTCCCTGTCTCTAGGCGACTAATGGGTGTCTGCTCCTATCTACAGTACCCTGACACACTGGTCCTTGATTTAGAGTCCGGACCTGGCAACGACATGTTTTGATATCACGGCCATCGATGGACGTTCACTGTGTGTACCAAGCATGGCAGTGCTCAGCAACTTGAAACCGACGACGTATGTGCCTGTGAGTCTTGAGTTGGATATAAAAAACGAATCCTAGCCTTCTGGCTGTCCATCCAACGTTTCTTCCCTCAACGATCATTTCTTTCTTGAATCATCATGTTCTTCAAGCTCGCTCTTCTCTGCAACCTCTTGCTCATCTCTGTGGCTTCAGCCGTTCCCCACCCCTGACCCGGAAATAATCTTCGGAGCCTTCTCACCCGGCGTTCTGCCACACCGTCCACATAGTACAGCCAGTTGTACGGCGGTGGTTCCATTCAGGGAGCCAATGCAAGTGTATTCAGTATGTCTTACCCTCAAGCTTGATCATAGCCTTATGCCATCGCAAACAGGGTAGTATCAGTGCGGTGAGCGCCACCGTGAGTGTCCCCGACATTAGCGGCCAGAATAACGATGAGGTCAGCGGGTTGATCTGTATTGATTGCATCTCCTCTTGCTCCGAAATCGAATATGCTTCCGCCGCTGTTGGGATGGGGATATCCGATGATGGTACTACCCTCTACTTAGGTGAAATTTCTTTTGAATAGTCTATTCCGTCTGATATTCATTCTTGACGCATAATCAACAGCTGCTTGTTCGATGCTTTCCGACGATCCCTTTTCATTCCAAGTCAATCCCGGTGATCTTGTCAATCTGTCTTTAACTGTTGCCAATTCTTCGGTTACGTGCACGATCGACGACATGACTTCCGGTTTCGCATTTTCTGTAACTTATCCTTACCCTGGCATGTGTCAGGCGAGTGCTGACTTGGTGATGCGCTTCGGTGTTGAAAATGGCGTGCAAATGGCCCTTCTCACATTCGGGAGTATCGACTTCAGTAATACGAGTGTCAATGGAGCCACCCCCGAAGTTGACGCTATTACTCCTGTTGTTGCACAAGTAAACAATCAGGATGTGACCTCTGTTTCTATCACATCCGGGGAGATCGTAATCACACAACTGCAGTGATAGTGGGCCCGAACTGATGATGATGATGATGATGATCTAGCTGCTGGCAGCGTCATGTTTATCTTGTTACGTTTATATGGTTGGGTCACTCTTTCAACCTTACGAATCGTGGTTGTACTATACGGACCGTAGGTTAATCGTTTATTCGCATCCCACATTTAAGCTTGGATCTCGCTGGTTTTGGAATATTTTTCAATATGTCGAAGGCTTCGTCCCCTACATAATTCGTATAAGACACTGCGATCGTGCCAGCCAGTGATACCAAAGGTTGAATGGGATTATTCCAAGTAGGAGTCACAAAACTCCTCATAGGATTCTCTAGAGCTTCTCGCCATCTCTCCCTCGAGGCACACCTGCATATGCCACTCCGAGACTCGAGACCTTGGCAATTGTGTTCCCACGACCTGCACACCAACGTTCCACAGCCAACTCTCCCTACAGGCCCAGGAACATATAGTACATTGGTACAAACTGCTAGTGCGAAACATATCAAGTGTAAGATACACATACATTCGTACAGACTGAGTGCTAATCAACAACGTTCATATTTCAAGTCGTCAAAGGTGTCAACCAAGTCTTTTCCTAAACATCACTTTCGCAAAGGGGTCAGGGATATTAGCAGCGCCAGAAAAATTGGCTTTGGGGGGCGCAGTGTTATCCTCCAGTGTGATATCATACGTAACCACGATGTGTGCCAACATCGTTTTCAACTCGTTGGCAGCGAAAAACCGACCAGGACTAGAGAGCGCACGGAAGGTATATATCGTCAATCCAGGTGAAATGTTGTTGTTAGTGGGCTTACCATGCGTGTTTGCCATGTCCAAATGGGAGGTATTGAAGACTCGTGGCGACGAATTGGTGTTTCGTACCCTCTCCATCCTCCTCTCTAATGTTCGAGAATCGGAAAGGATCGAAGACATGGGCATTCTCGTAATTTTCCTCCTCGAGGTGTAAAAGTCGAGAAGGAGAAATAACGAACGTTCCCTTGGATACAAAGGTACCATCTGAGAAGGTGTAGTCCGTTCGGACTTTGCGCGTCAAACTCAGTGATATTGGGTCAAGATGTTACGCCTGACGCTGGAAATAAAACGACATCCACGTACGGTAACCAAGTCCTTCTATGCGTTGTGTCTCTCTCAAGAAACTGTCGATTTTACGCATCTTTCCAATCGAAGCTTTGGTCCAACCTTCTTCCCCGACGATCGACTCTACCTCTTCGCGGAGAGGCTGGATGTACTGCGGGTTGGTTACGAGCTTGAAGAGTACGTGAGAGAAACTCTAGAAATGATCCATTCGAACTCGTCTATATCAAAGGTCAGTCCACGAGCGTCAACGTTAATAGCCTGGAACACTCGTATGGATAGCAGCGAAGTTGACCGCCAACACACGACGGGTTAAATTTTCCACCGAACGCTCTGAGCCTACAGCGTCCTCCAATAACCAGCTCACAAAGTCATTAGGTTTGTCAGACCAGTCGTCTCCGTACTCTTCCAGCATCTTTAATCGTTCCTCAATGACTGGCTGGAGGTGTTTCATGCCACGTTGTGTGCTCCTCGGGACATCAGTCATGAAGTAGGCCGCAAGCGGGGCTAAAAAAGCGGGAAAACGCCGAATGATTTGCGATGCCGCAAGGACCTCAAGGGTGAATTGCACGTTTAAATCAATCCATTCGAGGTTACGACCTATGGTTCACATTCTTAGCGAGCAAAAACGGATAGGAAAGCGGCGAGGGAACACATACACAACGGCAGACCAACGAAAAGTCTGTTGCTGGTCCTACAGACTACTTTCTGGATAGTTGTGAGTGCTGGCACATTCTTCCACTCATGGCCCTCCAGATCCAAGATCTCGTCAAATGCTGTGACGATCTCGTCTCTTATGTCTGCGTAGCAATTTCCAATATTCCGCGTAAGTTGGGATTGGATGGTACCGACGTGATAGGGGTTGTTGGCGACCTCCTCGCCTAGGGTATACTTGGCCTGTAGTGACTGTAGACACAACAACTGATCAGCCTGTGTGTGCAGAGGATAGGTGCGTAAATCACTTCGTTGGATGCGTCGATGGAAGAAAGCAATTCGTCGGGAGCTTTGCGTATTTCATCCATGTGCTCCCGACTACCCATGATAACATACCAGTGATTTTCTCTCGCAATCTTGAAAGGCTTGTGTTTGTACTTCTCGTAGCCCTCCTCAATGAGTTTGATGATACTGTATCTATAGTTGTATCTAGTAGCCACCCAGACTCCAAGCCATCCACTCGATCCGACAGTTGGAATAGCATCGAGCTAGGGAAGGCATGAGGCCTCGAGATTCACAACGGTGCAATCGGAATACAATTCGGTTACATACGGCAGAACGCTTGCATAACTTGGAAATAACAATTGTTGCAGCGACGATGCCCGTCGCTGCATAGACAACGCCTGCAACCTCGTCAGGTATCTTGAGCTCGGGCAAGCGCATCCTGGAGGGGTTTGCTACGTAGCACTAACCACACGGAGTATTTAAAGTTTATATACCTCCACCTGAAACAAATAACACCGCCTGGTGGAAACCACTGCAAGGGTTGCGATAGCGTATTACGGTATCAGATTCCGCGGTGGTTTTTGGGACGAACTCGAGTCTCGGTCGCTTCCACTTGAAGAGCCTGTGCACAACACCACGTTACTATGGCCGAGTCTCTGACACTGAGAGTGAGTAGTATTTTGCTCCACGAACATTTTTGAACGATGAATTCGACGAAATTGAAGATGGAGATAATTGGCCGAGTGCGGTTTGAAGCGGATCGACATACGCTGATCGTCGTCTACTAGTAGTAGTACTACAGTAAGTTGCTTGTACCGACTTACTAGTGCGAGTACTAGCAGTACTATGGTGTTTCCAAACTGGTTGAAGTTCGTCGTGGTTTCGAAGTTATACTATGGCTGCTTTTAGTAACAGCCAATCGCTGGTCGATCAACTCACTGATTGCCTGGCACCATGTCTTGCGACGATTGCTTCAAGACCGTTCCTCATACTGGAAATCCAGTCGGACATACCGAGACAATTGCCGGCGTCCCGACATACGTCTCTAAGCCAAGAGCTGGTACCACAGCTGGCGGCGTTCAGAAGATCATGCTCTTTTT
Source organism: Chalciporus sphaerocephalus (assembly GCA_038094055.1). Classification (NCBI taxonomy): domain Eukaryota; kingdom Fungi; phylum Basidiomycota; class Agaricomycetes; order Boletales; family Boletaceae; genus Chalciporus; species Chalciporus sphaerocephalus. Next base: position 290,237 of record JBBPTH010000019.1, on the reverse strand, counting down.
CTCCGATGTCTTCAGTCCTTTCTATATAAACAACCAGCTTCTTCAGGATTGGTACGCTTCGTTCGGCAAGTGTTTCCTTCTCTGTCTGTGGTGATACACTACACTGACTAGATCAATCACATAGGTTACATTGTGCTCGGAATAGACTACTTTTTTGGTGATAGACTGGAGGAGCAGATGAAAGAGCCTGGTTTCGATCGGGAAAGCTGGCGCGTTAAGAGTCTGAAACAGGCAGTTGAACATACCCCGAGGTGGGTGAACGCTGTGAGAGAACAATATGGTCAATTATGCCCCTTGTCGACGTCGATTACACACTGATCAATCGTCCTTGATTAGGCGCTGATGCCAAGTACTGTGCAGTCGGTGAGCATTTCTACTGAACATTTCCTCCCCCTCAATTTGATGTGTCTCGTCCGCATCATTAATTGGCAGGGTATTGCTTCGGTGCTCCATATGTCTTTGAGCTTGCGAATGATCCTACATTCAATCTCGTAGCTGCTGCTGTTGCTCATCCGTCTCAGATATATGACCGCGAGACGAATAAGCTCAAACGCTCCGTCATTCAGAACATTGTTGGTCAGTCAACCGCCGATCACTGGTGCAACCTGATTTGACCGCTTCTCTAGCTCCCATAGCCTTTGGCTGTGCAGGTGAATGGCATATTCTTCCTGGCGGGTATTTGTTCCCTGACATACGTCCCCAGAAACCGATGCTGCATTCCCCACTGAAGCTCGCCGAGAAGCTGAGGACATTCTCGTAGAGAAGAAGGCACGATATTATTTCCAGATCTTCAGTGGTGTCTCACACGGATTTGGTACCCGTGGCGATCCCGCTGACCCTATTCAAAGTACGTTGACTGTTGCATGATTCGAGCGATCCTTTTGTTTACCTTGTAGCGATGTTCCAAAATTTGCGAAAGAGGAGTGTGCGCGAGGCTTCTTGTATTGGTTCAATCAACACACCGCTTAAATTTGTAGTTTATTTGTACTTGAGGATACAGGTAGCGGGATTGTTATCGTCGAGTGTCTGTATGTTACGATATCTGGGAAGACCAGCTCTCCATTGCTTAGCGTTTCAACAATGGTACTCACCACCAGGTCCTGGGAAGCGGTTTCCCGCGCTTCCCGATTTTCCAAGAATACCTCCCTTCCATACACTCCCGGATCGGTCTGGTGACGCATCTGACAGACGTGGCGGCACAATGAGACGGATATATAAGTACGAAAATGATCCCGAGTCGTGAACGTCCGACGTACTGAGCTCGATCACCATGTCATCTACCATTCTTGCAGGCCCACCAAGCGGTTGTTGTTTCACCGGCGTCAAACACACCGGAACGCCCATCGGACGGGTCGAACCTCTCGGTGGACTCAACACCTACATTGTCGAACCTCCCGAGGGATCTACGACTGACTCGAACAAGAAAGTTGTTCTGTTCTTGGCAGACGTCTGGGGACCGTTGTTCATCAACAACAAGCTGTTGCAGGACTACTTTGCATCATGTGGTACGTCGTCGTGATTATGGGGCTTTACCATCCCGTTAAGACGTACGGGTTGATCTGAATCCTGGGACGTGCGGTATGTTAGGATTTATTGTCCTCGGTCCTGATTATTTCTTTGGGGATTCTGCGCCGAATTATACTGGTGACGCTCGGGACGCATGGGTTCAAAGTGCACGAGCACCTGCGATCGCGGCATTCCCAAAGTGGATTGAAACCGTCAGATCTATATACGGTACGACGTTTCGTCCGCGTAACTCATGCATGGTATGATCTGATGTTGTTATGTCAAGGTGCTGATGCGAAGTACTGTGCGGTGGGTGAGTACCGAGGGAGAAACTAACGAAGTGGCGAGGGCTAAAGAAATCGAAATATCCAGGGTACTGTTTCGGAGCATCGTTCGTGATGGATTTGGCAGCCGAAGGGTCCGTTGTGGCAGGTAACGAACGCTCGTATGAGGAAACCATCAATGTACGTCTCGCTCAAACAGGCTTTCGCCTTTCGCAGGTGCACTCGCGCATCCAGCCTTCCTCGATGAAAGTCACTTTGAGAAACTAGAGCGTACGTCGTCCGTCTGTTACTTTTTGCTGTGAGCTGTAAACGTCTGGGATGTGGTTATAACAGGACCCCTCCTAATTTCGAGTCCTGGTGAGACTTAACGTGGTGTATTGTCCACGTGGCCTGCTTGACTGACGTGGCTGACTGCTGACAGAGGTTGACCACACGTTCCCGCATGCGGCGCGGAGACGTGCTGAGGATATCATGGTTAGTAGGAAAGCGACGTATTATATCCAGGTGTTCTCAGGCGTGAGGCACGGTTTTGCGGTTCGTGGTGATCCGAATGTACCTCAGGAACGTAAGTCTTTTCATCACTCCTGCATGTGTCGAGGTTCGGTGTTGATAACCTTGGTTTTTCGAACGGGAAGGCTGGGCAAAGGAGGAGAGCGCGCGTGGGATCAGTGAGTGGTTCACTCGCTTTGCGGCATGAACTTGGGTGAAAAGCCTAGAAGAAAGAACAAGAGGAAGAAGTTGTACTTAAGACTGGGATAACGCTGTTAGTTGAATTGACATGGTTCCCAGAATTTTTGCATATTTTGGACATGACATAGATGAGAACATGAGGGACTTACTTTCCAGGTGAGACTACAAGGACAACCCGAGTGCATTTTCGACGGCGTATCACCATTAGTTTGAATCTAAATAGCTGTGGATGAGACAGGTCATACCTACGAATGATTTTTGAGAACATAGGACTGAGAGACTTGGAAGCGATACGTACAGTACCTTCCTAATCCGTCTTTACATGGAACCGAAATCTCAGCCAACTCGGACGATTTTGTTCTCCCTGTGGTCCGATTGGCCCCCACACTCTTTTTTTGTTACCAGTCATGATGTCCCTGGACACGGAATCGCTCATTGTGTGGCAAGTCAAGTTGAGGAAAGTGACAGTGGCAGTACGCCTGATCCAGTAAGTGCAGGCATGTATTATTCGTAGAAGCACTGTAGGCTTACCTCCAGCAGTGAGCACTGTTTCTCAACAAATTGAATGGCTCCCATGTGTGGATCTGATTCCGAAGTGGGGTCGCTGAGTCAGTTTCTTCGCGTCACCAGGTCGTACAATGTTCTCCCGACGGAATCCAGAATCCCAAGCAGAAGACTCACTACCCTTGCCATATAGCGACCGGATCTTTGCAAAAATGATGCAGACTCGTGCGCAAGGACTCGATAAGTACTTGGTACTGATTCTCGATGCAAGATGCAGTGCACACTATCATCTCCGAGTTGGTATGAGTCTCCGTCACGATGGTGTGTTTGACCGCTCGATCAATGATCATAGCCATTCTGAGTCTACTGACGTCCTAATCAGACTTAAGGAGGTGCCAGGGGCAGCCCATCAACATTCAAATATTCAAGGGCGCAGCAACTCCTTCAGGGTCCGCTCGGCCCATGCAGAAGCTCAAACTGTAATTCTGCTTACGTTTCGACTGCTACGAGAAAGATTTTCAGTTGCCTGCCTGATTTTTGGCTTCCATCGGACGAGGTCACAGCTCATGCTTCCCCGTCGGAAAGGTCAGATTATATAGACACTGCATTATGTTCAATACAATCAACCACGAAAGATGCAATTCCCTGAACTAGAGTTGTCTATGGACAGGGCCGGTGTTGTCTATGCTGCGACGGGCATCGTCGCTGCAACCATTGTCCTCGCGAAGTTATGCAGACGTTCTGGCCTTGATGACATTCCGACTGTCGGGTCGACTGGGTGGCTTGGATCGTGGTGGGCGGGTTACCACTATCGTTCCAATGGCATTCAAGCCATTCAAGAGGGCTACGAGAAGGTACATCTATATATTCGTTCTCTTTTCCCGTCAACTAACTGTCCATGCAGTACAAATCTAAACCATTCAAGGTCGCGGATCTCAAACGCTGGATTGTTATCGTGAGCAGTCGTGAACATATGGATGAGTTGCGCAAGGCTCCCGATGACGTCCTTTCTTTCATTGACGCTGCAGACGAGGTGAGTTATGGGTCTGTCTTTTGGACACTTCGGATCATGATTCAAATTGTGTATAGGAAGTAAAGACCAAGTATACCATGGGCCGCGAGGTTCTCAACAATCCCTACCACATCAATGTTGTTCGGTCACAACTTACGAGAAGTATTGGAACCTCCTACACAGATATAAGAGACGAAATTATCGCATCATTTGACGAGGTGTTGGACCTCCAGGACCATGGTCAGTAAATACTATTTCAGGGTCGCTGCATTACTAACAGGTAGTAATACAGACTGGAAGAGCGTGCCGGCACTCTTGGTGATCCAGAAAGTAGTCTGTAGGACCAGCAACAGATTGTTCGTCGGTCTCCCTCTGTGTATGTTTCCCCTCGTCTCCTGCAGTTTATTTCCAGCTACTCAGGATCTATTTAATAGGTCGTGACCCCGACTGGATTAACCTAAACTTGAGATACACTCTTGATGTCGTTGAGGGAGCACGCGTCATTAGACGTTTCCCTAATTTCTTGGCTCCACTTGTCGCCTACTTCATGACTGACGTTCCAGGAAGCATGAAGCGTGCTATGAACCATCTCCGCCCGATCATCAAAGAGCGATTAAGGCAGCTGGAAGAGTACGGAGGCGATTGGACTGACAAACCTAACGACCTTTTGAGCTGGTTGTTGGAAGAGGCTGAGGGTCCGGAACGTTCGGTGAAGCTGTTGACGACTCGCGTGTTGTCGGTCAACTTTGCTGCTATTCACGTGAGTACCCTAGGCTGTTACTAATGATGAGCGATTGACCTTTGATATAGACCAGCTCTAATGTATGCGTTTGAATGAGACAGTCAAATTAACAAATGACTTACTGAATGGATTGTTTCCATAGTTTTTGTCATGCACTCTTCATCCTCGCAGCCAATCCGCAGTACATCATGCCCCTCCGTGAAGAGGTAGAGTCAATCGTTGAGAAAGAAGGCTGGTCGAAGGCTTCCATTGGGAAAATGCGTAAAATTGACAGCTTCTTGAGAGAGACCCAGCGCCTAGAAGGAATTGGCTCTCGTACGCCCATTTCATCTCATTTCCTTTACCAAGGGCAGCATCTTGACATATTATGTTATTAGTGAGCTTGATGCGCAAAGCACTCACGGATTATACCTTCTCAGACGGTACCTTCATTCCAAAGGGAACATTCGTCGTCTCTCCCTCACGATCATTGCACCTCGACGAAGAAATTTATGAGAATGCACACGTCTTTGATCCTTTCCGATTCTCGAACATGAGAGACGAGGACGGTGAGGGTACGAAACACCAATTCGTCTCCACGAGTCTCGAGTATCTACCGTTCGGACATGGAAAACACGCATGGTAAGCCCACCCGCTCCAGTACTTACCTTGGTTAACAGGATACCTTCCGTGTACTCTCTAGCCCTGGTCGGTTCTTTGCCGCCAACGAGTTAAAATCGATGTTGGCGCACATCGTAGTAACATATGATGTCAAACTGGAAGAAAACGCACCGGTCCCTCGGGGCATTCTCGTTGGCAGTGGTAACGCCGCTAACCCCTTCGCGAAAATCATGTTCAGGAAGAGAGTCTATTAACAGGGTTTTCTATCCAGCCGTGCTTGCACAGCCTGTAACGTGACATCTGAACACGGTTACAGAGGTCTTACAGGATCATGGTCTTTTAAGATACCAGGTTGGCTTGATGGGAGTGGTTGGAATCAAAACTCTCTAAAAAAGGGACCAGTGGCTTTGGCTGTCTCTAGCCCTCCAATAGTATCTTGGATCGCTTTCTGAATGTACTTTCTTCAAATTAGTGAATATGGAAAGGTGTGTGCCGATCCCTACCTCAATGTCAGCCCACACAGTCGAAATCAACAAGATATAGATATACTCTTATAATATGTGAGCTTTGATTTGGTACTAGTACTTCATGTTCTTAAAAGCTCCGGGTGTGCCAGTGTAAGGTCATGCAGTAGGAAGCGGTTGCCCGCGCCCTCCGAGTTTTCCGAGGATACCCCATCTGTGACTACTAGTACTACCTTTCGATCGAAGGGCAAATGTCAATGAGCGCCCGGTCTAGGTATAAGTAATCCACAAGGGTGGAGTGAATATCGTGTACTCTTCACGGCCTTATCATGACATCCACGACGCTCGCAGGTCCCCCAGGCGAATGCTGTTTCACTGGTGTCAAACACGCCGGTACAGCCCTCGGTCGTGTCGAACCTCTCGGCGGAATGAATACCTACATCTCAGAGCCTCCCAGTACGGTTGAAAATCAAGCACCAGTAGTGGAATCACACAAGAAAGTCCTACTGTTCCTCGCAGATGTATATGGACCCTTGTTCATCAATAATCAGTTATTACAAGATTATTTCGCGTCATTCGGTGCGTCCATATCTCAGTCCGACTCGGATTTGGACTTGGCTTGAGGTACCATTGTATTGGACGGACTAGGATTCATCGTGCTGGGTCCTGATTATTTCTTCGGAGATGCCGTACCGAACCATCCTCCAGATCGTGATCGTGAAATATGGGTTCGTGGCGCTCGTGGACCTGCGATTGAGGCATTCCCAAAATGGTTCGAGACCGTGAAATCGATATACGGTGCGGTTTTCCGTCTACCATGTAGCTACATACACGCACGATGCTGAACTTGACTCGGAATCGTTCTGTGCTCAAGGTACTGAGACGACAAAGTATTGTGCGGTGGGTAAGTCCAAGTTGTAGCTGATGGACCTTGTATGGTCGGTCTTATCGAAGACATACAGGATATTGTTTCGGAGCACCGTTTGTAATGGAATTGGCTGCTGAGGGGCCTGTCGTGGCAGGTAACACTCGGACAACGTCATGATGGAGAATCACCCCGCTTACCTCCGGTTGGCCCGCTCTGACCCACAGGCGCTCTCGCTCATCCAGCATTCCTCGACGAGAGTCATTTTGAGAAGCTAAACAGTGCGTGAGCTCCTACCTGACTTTTCATCGCCACCATCAGACGACTCATACGTGAATATCGGATATACAACAGGGCCCCTCATGATCTCATCTCCTGGTAGGACACAAGGTCGAGGCTCGTTTTTGCGTTGACGACTAAACTTCTGCCATCGGACAGAGGACGACTGGACGTTCCCGCATGCGGCGCGAAGACGTGCAGAAGATATCATGGTCCGTAACAAAGGGACGTATTACCTCCAGGTTTTCTCTGGCGTCAAACACGCTTTTGCCGTTCGCGGTAACCCGGACATTCCACAACAACGTTGGGCAAAGGAAGAGTGTGCACGTGGAATGAAGGAGTGGTTCCTCCGGTTTTCAGCCTAAGGAGTGGAGAAGAAAGGCAAGAATGTGAAAGTATAGACATAAACGTTCCAAGTTAACCAGCGACCTTCGTCAAATGAGACACTTAACACACCTGATTCCAAATCCAAGTGTCAACAGCAAGCGGATATATTGTTACACAAGTGAGCTACACATACAGTCCCTAAATTCCTACTCGACGTTTCGTCTTTCTCTCATCCTCATCTTCACCATGAGTTTCCCGGTGCTCAACACAAAGTAGTCCTTCAACGAGTCCAGCCAACTTTTTGGATCGAACCCGTCTTCAAACTCGCAGTCAAAATACATGATGAACAGGGTCACGACAGCCCGTAACTCAAGCATCGCGAGGGGTTTTCCTACGCAATTAGCCGGGCCTAAAGAGAAGGGAATGAAGGCGCCCCGGTCCAGGATAATATCTTGACTATCGGAGGTCCCAAGCAACCATCGATCCGGCCAAAATTCATCTGGTTTCGGGAAGAAATACCTGGGATCACGGTGTAGAACATAAGGTGGTGCTTGGACGTGAGTACCTTCTTTGATATAATGGGTGCCTAACAGTTTTCCTCCGGTACCTTTCGTCGGTGTACGCTGTAAGGCGGTGGGAGCTGGGGGTTGCAAACGCAAGACCTCATTTATTACAGCATTCAAGATAGGTAAACCTGGCATGATATCCGTGTCGATAGAGGCTTCCTCGGTCGGTGGAAATGCTGCGTCCACTTCTTCACGCAGTCGCAAGTAGTACGTCGGATTTACCAACAAATAGTAGATAATATTCCTTAACACGGAGGCGGTTGTGTCGGAACCTGCTAAGATCGCGAGGAATGCATTGGAGACAATAAGCGGGAAGGGTGATTCTTGAGAGTCGGCATGGTAAGCTTCTATCTGGAACGAGACATTCGCAACACTGGTTGCATATACGTGCAAGTGGCTGACATACCAAGTGATGAAAGAGATCTTTCCTCTTGGGTTCTTGACTGGACCGAATCTTGGCCCGCTGAAACGCAAACAATCCAAATGAGCGCACGGGAGCACCAACGAATGGAAGTCTCTTCAGCACTTCGGCAAACCACGGTACACATTGACACAGAGCAGGATAGTAGAGCGACTTCGTCATGTTATCCAATATTTTTTCATTGTCGCTGTCTCTCATAAGTTCAAACCCACCACCAAAACTTGGTTAATAACAGAAATCCGATTAGGGTTTGTCAGGGAGGCTATTTCAGGTTTTGCTCACGCCATATCACCCATGAAATCAAATCTGCGATTCCTGTGAATGAGAGAGCAGCCCGTACGCAGATGCCGCTCACGTGAAATAGCCGATCCATGTTGCGATATCAACGTGCGCAGTCCCCCCTTGTTCTTTACAGATAGCCCCAAGGGCCCCGATAAGCTGACGAGCACGTGAAAGCATCAATTCCTCATAGTCTTTCAGTGGTGAGGTTGCGAAAGCCTTGTTCCAAGCTTTCCTCAATACAGCATGGTGCTGCAAATCGCGACAGGCAATAAGGTTGAAACGTGCTCTATCCTTATTGTTGGCCGGAGTAACCTGTCTCCCTTCAAATAAGGGTCCTTTGGGCATTCCATGCGTACCGAGAATGTCTGGTAGCAGGTCTTTATCGACGATAGACAGTTCATTCGGCCCAATACGGACGATGGAACCGTATTTATCGTGCAATTTTTTCCGGTAAATGTGGGGTTTCCCGCGGGAGGCAATAAAGACTGTCCATAGCTGAGATACTTTACACAAGATAGGTCCTGGGTACTTGGCAAGCGGGTGGAACGGGGAGAGACGGTACAAGACGATGGAGGCGAATAGAGCCGTGAAGAAAAGAGTATACGCTACCAAAACGGCCACCGTGACTGAGACGTGGTTGATCAAGAGAAAGACGCAAGGCAGAGGTACGACCACGACGGGAAGTAGGGTCCATGATATGGTTGGTTCATGCTTGTTGAACCAATAGTGAGCCACCTGATTCAAAGTACCGTGTAGTCAGAACAACGCTTCGAAATATAATCACCAACTGACCAGTCCACATAAAATATCCAGAATCAAAGCATTCCGAGTCGCCAATGTCAATGCCATAGATGAATCGATGATACGACCTCACTAACTGCTGCTGACGACCGGGGTGTGTGATGAAACGCTGAATGCTACCGTAATACTAGTAGCGACTATTATTGAACCTAGCGACAATCGCGACGAGAACCACCTTGAAGTTTCAAACTTGAACTAGAGAACATTCTTGAAGGATGCAACATATAGAAGGCTTGATATCGCATGGATGATAGTGTCCCTCGGGCGTCACGACTCGGGAGGTTCAATGGCACATGCAGTGACCTTCAACCGAATTGTCATTACCAACGACACGCCAAACGAGGGCCCAATCCTCTGCGACGTTTGCATTTGTACAGGCCTAACCATACTAATTTCGACGACTTCGTGTTTATCTCCACGTTAAATACATACAAATGCATGTCACAAAAGCCTCCAATATTAATCTTACACCAAGTTACTCGTAGATGTTTAGGGAATTGAACTCAAAGTAAGCGTTCGTGAACGCGCCCGGATTGTTATTCACATAATCGACACATGTCGATGGACAGCCGGAAGTCGCGTAAACGGCACTGTTGCCAGCCCAATAGCCACCTACGAAACATCCCTCTATGTCAGTTTTGTCGTGAACGGTGAAGAATGGTACGTGTCACGTACAGAAGGTAAGATTGATGATAATGTTCTGAGGTCCAAGGTGGCTCGAGAAATCACAATCCGTATCGGGGAAGTAAGCAACAGGTTCTCCCCAGGTGCTGGTATCAACGGTGTTCCCGGGGTAGCGTACTTCGGAAGGAACAGAAGAACTGCCCCGTTCCCAAAAATATACCGAGATATAACTCGCGCTCCGTTCGATTGCATACCTATGTATCCTTGTTAGCCTCTCCACCAATGAAATGAATAAAAAATTCACCATCCACCACCAATATTGTTGAAGTCTGGTCCGAAACTGTTCACATCGTTGATGGAAACACCACAACTAGTGTTGTCAGTCTCATTGACGTCACAGTTAGTGCCTTCGCTCGTTCTGTAAAATTTTCGGCATGTGAGCTTGACATTGTGTACAAGTGACTCCAAGGACACACCCCGTCATAGTACGAGATGATGGCATGGTACAACCTTTATAGCGTACATGAGACGTGGCATGCATGAAAAAGTTGATAGAATACTGACCCGAGCCGGTGTGTAGAGTGACTTTGTCCGGCGACTGGTTATTGACACCTTCGACGATGTCTATCTCGCCCTAAAATTCGCATTAGTGACTCCGAATGTGCAATGTTCGTTTTCTCCGAACCTCATTTGGCCAATTATTCCCAACTTCCTGTTCATAGAGTCAGCATCCGAAAAGAAGCATCAGGCGAAGACCTACTCACCCTATAATAATACATAAGAAAGAAAATGCCCAAGTCAGTGACGGCGCCCTCGCAAGCGAAACGTCAGACAAACCCTGATGCAAAAAAAGGAATGTCATCGATACATAACACACCACAGACGAGACACTCCCAAACAGCAGGCCAAGTACCACATCCCTCAGGCATATGGCCAATGTCAAATCTACCAAGAAGCCCCATGAAACGAACTTATACAAGAACGATCGAAACGCCTACATACATCGCAACATGGGTGGTATACTGATCATTGGACATCAGTCTAAACGAATTTCGTCCCGGTCCAGAGGAGCTCAAGACAGTCGTATGGTCCGCGCGCAAGGTCACAGTATTCCCAGAGACAGAGTACAACCCTTCCGCTTGCGCTGTCGCTTCACTGACATAATTGCTAAAAAAACCAAGGATGTCAGATGACCACCTTCATCACGATCGAGGACAGTACACGTACACTCGCCCGTCGGTAGGATCGGCAATTGTTTGCCACTGGAAGGCATTGAGGAACGTCGGTCCGCTAAGACGGGAGGACAAGGTATAACTTGCACCTTGCGCTGCGGCCCTTGCAGCTGTGGCAAGTGCGATGATAGAGGTCAGAAACGACAACGACGTCGTCATCGAGAAGAGTACCGAGACTGGCTGCTCGACCCGAGTAGCTATCATCTTCCCGTCTTATACACGATCGAAAAAACCTCCGCGCCGCACGATGAGACGGTATAGATCGCGGCATTTGCACGAGACATCCGACATTTTCGGGTCTATAGGCTCGCAAGCTTGCCAGCAAAACTTGAAGGAAAGGAAGACATATCGAGAAAGCGTGGGCCCGAGAGACAGAGACACTCCTTTAAGAGGTCACAAGAATGCAAGAGAATTCGCGATTTCCATATCCAAAAGGGTGGCGTACAACACACTCGGAAGGTACGATGTGGCCCAGCATTTCATGAGGCTCCAGATGGGTAATGGCACGGTGATCTGACGGGAGGTATGGAGTCGGAGCATAGCACCGGAGTAGATGTATGCTGTGAATCCTATAAGTAGATCCCGTCGACGAGACCGGTAGCAACGACGATGCGTACTCAACCACCTAGTCAATAAAGTACATAACTCACAGAAGACCATTACAGGCAAACATACCTGAAAGTCGACGCATCAGAGTCAGCAACAGTGTCGCAAAAGTGATGCTCACCGGTCCTGACCATATATCATTCCACATCCGAGTCAGTACCAGGTAAGAAACTGTGGAGCATTGAGTAGCCTAAACGAGTGTGTTCACCTCAGTTTTAGTGTTGCAGCCACAATACTTCCGAAGCTAAACTTAAAACCAACTCTTCCAGGTCACAAGGGATTTAGGAGCTATGACACGCCCAGCGTGGGGCTTCGTACGTGATTGTGACGGAAAGGTGTGCATCTAGAATGATCGGAGTGTTGGCGGGCGGGCGGAGTCAGCTCTTTCCAGGTACCCACACCGAAAGGTTCCATTTTGTAGTACTCTGGCAATTGCCAATATGCCGAATGTGGGGACGTCCAGGTGTCAAATCTCCATTGGTTGTCAAGATTCGAGACTAGTACCAACTCGGGGTGAATGGTGACTGAGTCGAAATGCTGCTAGAATTTGCCAATGAGTCCTTCCCAAGGACTCGGCGGTCATCTGAATTAGTCTCCTCGAAACAACGATGCTGATAAACTGATCAAAGAGTGCTCCTGACCTACTTTCGTGGGTGCGAGGCAGACCAGGTCACACAGTAGCTCGAGGTCGGACGGGTGCTCAACCCCCTCAGGCCTTCTCCCGAGTCTTACCAGAGAGCAAACGAATGCAATCGATCCACAGCAGCTGGCAAGCCAAAAGCGAACAGATCATGACGGAGTATTGCTTTCAGGGATATCTTAGTCACAAATAGATGACAATCGTTCTACCGATCTACCTCCCTGCAAAACGAAAAAAGTATTAGAAAACATCGTCAACCAATGACAAAACCGTCTATACATACCCAAACACAAGATCCATCGTACCAATGATGGCGACAGCATCTGCAAGCATGTGCTAAAACGAACGATAAGTCAGTCTACATTTAGAGAGGCGATGCGCTAGTTGGTCTCTTACATCTGCGGGAGAGAACAAAAATTAGGTCAACTTAGGATTCCAAAGGTATGCATGCAAAACTTACGTCTCATCATGAAGTCAGCGCCTGCCAAGTGGGCGAAGCCTGGTGCACGGATTTTACATCTGTATGGACGCACGAAAGACTTACGACACGAGGTAGACAGCCATCTCTCCCTTGGGTGCCTCGATAGCGCTGTAAGTTTCACCTGGAGGAACAGAGTAACCCTCGCTGAAGAGTTTGAAGTGATGGATGAGAGCCTCCATGCTTTCCTTCATGGAGGCACGTGGAGGAGGAACGAGCTTGTTGTCATCTACTTTGACCACACCGGTGGGCATCTTGTTCAAACACTGGTTGATGATTCGCAAACTCTCTCGGAATTCCTGAACTCTGCACAGATAGCGGTCATAACAGTCACCGTTCTTTCCGACGGGGACGTCGAACTCGACCTGAGAGAAGACACCAAACAATGAATTTCTGGCACAAAAGATCATCCATTGACATACCTCATCATACTTGTCGTATGGTTGCACCTTCCTCAAGTCCCAAGGAATACCACTACCACGCAGCATGACACCAGTAAAACCGTAATTCAATGCTTCTTTGGCAGTCACGACACCGATACCGATGGTGCGTTCTTTCCATATTCTGTTCCCGGTCACGACTTCCTCGATTTCATCTACGCGTGAGCTGAACTGAGTTGCCCATTTATATATATCTTCTAGGAGACCGTGAGGGATGTCGAAAGCTACACCACCAGGACGGACGTAAGCAGCGTGAAGACGTGCACCGGAGACACGTTCGTAGAATTCCATGAGTTTTTCACGTTCTTCGAAACCCCAGAGGAAAGGTGTAAGAGCACCAACGTCCATAGCGTGCGAGAGAACTGCCATCAAATCTGGATGAATAGTTCATGAGCATTGTTTGACATTTGAATTGATGAGGGGAATAAATATACGTACGACTGAGAATACGAGTGATTTCACCGAACATGGTTCGGATCCATTTAGCGCGTTCGGGGACTTCGATGTTAAGGAGTTTCTCAACGGCAAGGGTGTAGCAAAGTTCGTTGGTCATCATGGAAACATAGTCCAGACGATCAAAGTAAGGAAGAGCTTGAGTGTAGGTTTTGTACTCGATTAGTTTTTCGGTACCACGGTGAAGGAGACCGACGTGCTACGGAGGGGTGTAAGCTAGACCGCAACTGCATCGCACAAACCAGGAGCACGCACAGGGTCAGCACGGAGAATTTCCTCTCCGTTGAGTTCCAGAATCATACGAAGCACACCGTGAGCAGCCGGGTGTTGAGGACTGTGACAGGTGAATAACCATGTATCTAATACCAGGTCTTTTAACACTCACCCAAAGTTGACTATCCATCGCGGTTTAGCACCAGACAAGACGCGAGTATTCAGGAGAACGCACCAGTAAAGTGTCTCAGCTTTGTGTCAGCACGCGTCCCCGTCTCGGCCAAGATCTCCTGAGCCGTCATACCGTGCAAGTCCTCTACAGTATGGGTCTCGAAAGGATTCTTTGAGGTGCCCGACTCGTTGAGAGGCCTCCATCTCGCCGACGACGATGAAAAAGGCCTGAAAATGGTCCGTTTTTGTATTGCGAGTTGCCGGCGGAGCAATGCGCTGGCCATCGTTGTGGTCGTCGTCGAGGACGAAGTTGATGTTGTCTGGATGGACGCAGGTGCGGCGTAAATCGGTTGTGGCGGTGAGACGGAGAGCGGGAACCTCCCAAGGAGGGGTCGGACGTGTCTTGCCCATCGACAACGACTAGCCCATGACATCCCCCATCCGGTCTCTAGGCCTCCTGCTGGCCTTGATCGCCAGCCCGGTCTTGGCAGCTGACAAGGCCTGCACACACCACGATAACGGTAATTACTACGATTTGAACCCTCTAAGTGTCAGGTAAGGCCACCGCTCGAGGTGCTGCGCCGTTCCATCTCACGATACTCCAGCAAAGACTATCAATTCGAAACCGAAGGAGGGCACTCCATCTACATAAACGTATGTCGGAGTGTAGCCACTGAATCATGGCATACCGGTCTCGACGAGAACGAAGGCAGCATTGCTGGGCTAGTACGCCGCAATCATGGAGATTTCGCTATTGGGTAAGCCCCGAGAATTCAAGCAACATATGAACGCGCTAGTCATGCATATTCATCTGGACAGCCTCGTGAACACAACTCTTGAGATGAAAG
Source organism: Chalciporus sphaerocephalus (assembly GCA_038094055.1). Classification (NCBI taxonomy): domain Eukaryota; kingdom Fungi; phylum Basidiomycota; class Agaricomycetes; order Boletales; family Boletaceae; genus Chalciporus; species Chalciporus sphaerocephalus. Next base: position 275,189 of record JBBPTH010000019.1, on the reverse strand, counting down.
CCGGCGATCTGCTGGTCCGTCAGTCAAATGGATCCCCCTGTCTCGGGATGGAGAACGAACGTGGGAGCTCCAACATTCGTTTCATATGCGACACGTCTGTATATGCCGCAGGTTGGATCTTCCATCCTCGGAATTCCACTCTCGCGCGTTAACGTACCATGTCATAGGGAAACCTGTCCTTCTCAGCCAATTTCCTGATGATGATGAACACGCTTGTCACTACGAATTCGAATGGCGGACGCATTATGCATGTCCGACCGGCGAACATGGCTTCTTCGGTGGTTTGATTGTCTTCCTGACTACCTTCTACGTCTGGTCCCCTTCTTTCGCTTGCATTCATACCCATTATGTTCTTATTAGCGCTGTGATTCTCCTCATGATATTCATAGTCGTCAGCACCCTCTACAATCGATTCGTTCTCCGTCTCAGTGGGTTCGATCAATTGCCCAAATTCACACCCGACCACCTTCGTGAAATCGTCGAGGTCTGTCTGGACTTTATCCGTTCTTCGATTGATTACCTCAGGGCTGCTGCACACACACGGAGTAGCGGAGGATACATGAACGTGAACTCGACTTCACATCACTGGACGTCGAGAGACGAGGAAGAGGCGATGATAGATGCTGACCCTCTTGAACCAGAACCGGAAGATGTCCATGATAACATTCACGATACCAGTACGGAGGGTTAAGAACAGAGGACTATTCGTCTGTAGCATTACCTTGTTAATTTCCAGTCTATCCATGAACAAGTTGTTCGTCCACTAGAGGGTGTAATTTCGGATTTCATATCTGGTGAGAACCTAACCTGCCGTTTTTTAGGAGGTACCCCATCATGAATACACCTTGAAGACGGAGTGTCCACTGGGTTATTGACACAGCCCTTCGAAGGGGTAAATGGTCTCTTTGGGAGTGTATCCGCTCTCGCCTGAACACGACGCACATTTCTAGAGCTCCGTTTCGATATGCATGCATTCGCTCGAACCCCTAGGTGAAAGATCCACTCCAAGCCGCAGCACCCCCTAGTCCTGCCACCTTTTATTTCTCTTCCAAGATCCGACCCTCATGATACCTTCAATGACTGCCACCTCCTCGGTGAGTCACTGATGGATCTGAGTAGTGTTCAGGGAACTACATCAAACGATCTGTATTCACTTTGTTAGCAGAAATGAGTGACTCGGTGCAGTAGTTAGAGAACACGGTCATATTATACTAGCATATGTACTGGATGCACTCGCGCGAGGAATCGACGCGTTTCATGCATTGTCACGTGAATGGTCACGTGTCACAGGTATTCATGCCCACTGCTCAGCCAATCGCAAGCCAACTTGATCTGGTCTACGATGGCCAGAGACTCAAAACCAACTGAAAGAAATGGAAAGATCCATTCCCTCGTCAAAAACTACGTGAAACAATCCACTCGCGCCCAAGGTAAAACCAAAGTCAAAGCCCGTGCCACTCGAGTCGACGATGTCTACGAATATGCCCCTTCCAAAGTCCGTCGAGCTAATATTAAGCTCCATCTTGACCGTCATGAAACGGAGGGGAGACCAACTGACGCAGAAGATGAGCTGGATATCGCGGGGTTGGGTCCAGAAGCGATGAAAAAGCTGAAAACGAGATTGCTTGGGGAAGAGGAGGGGGAGGATGGGGGACGTGTGGATAGTGAGGATGATGAGGATATCAATAGTGAGGATGCGTTTGAGGAGACAGATAAGGAGGATTTTGCGGGCTCGGAGTTTGTTCGAAAGAGTTCGAAGTTGAAGGCTTCTCGCAAGAAGCGTGCTAAAGGGACTAAAGGTCTACCTCGAGACGTTGATCTCAATGAGGATGAAGACGTTCAGCTTGATGCTGAGAGTTCTCGTGCAACCTCGGACGAGGAAGACGAGGAAGAGGATATGGAAGAAGATGGTTCAGGCGGCTTTTTCGACGTACTGGATGTCTTCGACGGACGTGCGGAAGTCGAGACTCCGGACAATCAGCCTTCCAAGACCAAAGAGAATGAGCGAGAGACACTGGCGAAGGAGGACGAAGGAGAGGAGTGGAAGGGTACGGGGAACTCGTATGCGGATTCAGACGCAAGTACAGGTGAGAGTGACGACGACGACGACGACGACGGGGACCAAGACGATGGCATCCACATATCTGCCTCTGACTCTGAAGACCCTTCACCCGAAGGTCTCGCCGACCTCGAATCCTTCCTAACCACCCTCGATCCGTCCGAACCCCTCAAACGCAAACCAGACGATACCGCCTCTTTGGAACCATCCACCAAAAAGCGTCGAATACTCTCTGAGCGCACTGAAGCCGGAGAGGAGAGCGAATTCGGCGTTCGAGGTTCGGGTATGCTAAAGTTGGACGACCTACTAGCGCCACTTGCATCCTCATCTACCTCCCTCGCTGCCCTCAAGAAATCAACAAAAGCGCTCACCTCCTCCAGCGCAAAAACAAAAACCCTCTCCGCGCCCCTCCCACAAAGAGCTCAGGAACGTCTCGATCGTGAGGCTGCATATGAGCAGACGAAGGAGGAAGTCGACAAATGGTCAGCAACGATGAAACGAATCAAGGAAGTACGTGATACATCAACGTAGTTCACTAACGACTACCTAGTTGATACTCCTTCCGATCATCCTAGGCCGAACATCTCAGTTTCCCTTTACAAGCCGAGAAACCAAGCCGCGTTTCCAATCTTGAACTCGCCGCCAAATTCACCCCCTCTAACGAGCTCGAATCAGCCGTTGACAAGCTCCTCAAGTCGGCGCAACTTCGAGACGAAGACATTGCCCACACGGAAGCACTGAAAATGGCTCATTTGAGCGTCGAAGAAGTGGCCGCACGTCGTGCAGAACTTCGAATGATGCGTGAACTTGCATTTCGTGCTGATCGGAAAGCGAAACGGATCGCCAAGATTAAGAGTAAGACGTATCGACGGATTCGGAAGAAGCAACGAGAGCGTTTGGATGGTGCGGATGGCGATGGCGACGGGGAAGATGAGAGCGAGCGGTTGAAGGCGGAGGTGGAGAGAGCGAGAGAGCGAGCTACGTTGAGACATAAAATCACGGGCAAGTGGGCCAAGACGATGCAAGGCCGTGAAGAACTCGATCAGGATCAACGACAAGCTATTCACGACATGCTCGATCGTGGAGAGAAATTGCGGAGACGGATTCGCGGGGAAGAGAGTGGGGACGAAGATCACGAGGAGACCGAAAGTGATGAAGAGGAGCAGGATGAAGAAGGGATTAAACGTGGTGCTTTTGAGGAATTGGTGGCCTTGCGTGGGGAGGATGATAGGGGTGTCGCAGATCTCAAGAGCAAGAGCGTCTTCAATATGAAGTTCATGCGAGACGCTGCCACTAGACAAGCACAGGAAGCGGACGCTCAAGCAGAGGAACTGGCACGAGAGTTGGGATTCAAGGAGCTCGGTGCCCAAGAAGACGACGGTGATGACACTGACATGGCTCCTCCAAGCGACACGATTGTAGTACAACGGACTGGTGGACGACTGTCGTTCCGACCCGGTGCGACCCCCGCCTCATTGAGACCTCTTGGTTCGTTGGCGTCCGATACGTCCAGCGTCACCCTCCAGTCCGCAGATCTCGCGGCAGACACTCACCAACCCGAAATTCTGCCCACCTCAAGCCTATCCACGCCCACCTCCACCCTCACTTCATCCGTCCCTCCCTCCAACCCTTGGCTAGTGCACTCAGCGTCTTCGGGTCCTTCGCGCAAGAGGAACGAAATTCGTGTTTCCAAAGGTGCCGATGCCTCGGTCAAGGCTTCGAACAAGCTCAAGAAACAAGCCGGGAGGACTGAAGACGAGAGGGAACGTGCACGGGATGATGCAGTTCTTGAAATCGACACTGACAACGTGCTCACGATTCCTGATCCCCCCGGGCTCACATCCGCACCTACGCCCGCTTCTAGCACCTCCGAAGCCAAGGGGAAATCCAAAGTCAAAACCCAAACAGGCAATCCCAAGGGTACTTCCTCAGTGGACACCCATGGTGAGGACGACGACGAATCCGACGCTCATAGTGAACTAGAGGAACAGGAACGAACGGTAGACAGGAAGAATGCAAAGGGTGGCGGCAAGGGTGTGCAAGCGTTCCAACAACGAGATTTAGTCGCGCTCGCGTTCGCTGGAGACAATGTGGTCCAGGTATCTGATTTGTTCCTGAATCATCCATGACGATACTCAGACCACCCGCACAGGCGTTTGAAGAGGCAAAACGTCAAGAGATAGAAGCAGACGCTCCTCACGAGGTCGATACGACCCTTCCTGGCTGGGGTTCTTGGGGAGGCACAGGCACCAAAAAACTACCACCCAAACCTCACCTCATCAAAAAAATCGCAGGCATCGATCCCTCCGCCCGAGCCGACCACAAAAAAGCCCACGTTATCATATCCGAAAAAAGAGATAAAAAAGCAGCCAAATATCTCGTCAAAGATCTTCCTTTTCCTTATACGAGTCATGCCCAATTTGAACGACGCATGGACACGCCTTTGGGGACCGAGTGGAATACGAGAGTGGGATTCCAACGGGGCACGTTGCCACGTGTTGTGAAGAAGGTGCGGTTTTTTTTTTGTGGTGTCGAGCGTGTTTGGGCGTTCCTTGGGGGGCTGATTGCTTTCTCTAGATGGGTACTGTGATCGATCCGTTGGAAAAGTTGTTCTAGTATCTGACGATTGCGTGGGGTGGATCTATATCTATTTCATGCGCGGCACTTATCCACCACCCGTCGGGACCAGTCATCTATACCAAAAGAAAACACGCATACGATTTATTAAACTCATACTAGTCTCATTGTCAAAACAGGGATGCGACGATGAATACAGGTCATGATAAGCTCATACTCGGTGATTAACTCGGTACATCATATGATAGCGGGTGGCGTGGACAGACAGGAACATGCGTGAATGAGAAAAAGAAAAAGAAAGGAAACACAGCTCTGTGGCAATATGGAACCTATGACGGAACATTCTACCTTGCGCAAGGCAAGTCCTTTCACATTTTCGTCGGGTGATCAGATGGAAGAACCGTGATAGCATCTCACTCGTTGAACATGGACGCGCGCTTGGGTCTTGGTCGTATATGCAGTCGTCCCGTCGTCGAACGTATCGGCGGTGGCGAAGTCGACATCGATCCAGTCGTGACCGCGATCATGCTCGTCGGACGCGCCTTCACGAGCCTTCTGCGTGTCACTTCTTTCGGAGATGCCTCGATATGAACAGAACCGGTGACACCAACTGGGGGCGCAGACCGTCGACGAGCACGTCCAAGATGAAAACCTGCCGGTACATCGAACCGCCGACCACCACCACCACCACCACCACCACCAACTTCGTTTCTCCCTTTCCGATCTCGATCGCCCCATGGAAAAAAAATTCTCTTCTTTCGCAACGTCTCTTTACAAACGCGACCCAGCTTGCGCCATATCCATATCTGGGATGGTTCACGAGAATCGGAACCATCAGATTCGCCCAATCGCCCTTGGTGAGGAACAGCACGAGTGATATGATAAGCAGCGGTCGGATCATCCTCCTCTTCATCTTCATCTTCATCTTCATCTTCATCTTCATCATCGATGCGATGGGGGATCAAAAGGGGGCGATTGAGAGGAGAAAGCTTGTTAGAGTTGCATGTCATGCGTGGACTGCCGAGATACGCGTTGATACTCCGATCGTGACATTCTGTGATAGGTAGCGTCCTATCTGGATAGATGGCACGCGCGCTGTCGTCCATATGCACTTCATTTAGAATGGTCGAGGGAGGTGTCCTGTTCCGATGAGCGCAGGATCCATTTTCGGTCAAAGCGACACGAGCCAAAGGAGACTCGTCTCCGTGAGTATCCGAATCCGAATCCGACTGAATACGCGAAAACAGTAAAGGCGACGTCGGGGTAGATGGCGCCATCGAGCTGGTATCCGGAGACGGACACTCGACCCGAAGGAATGGGAGATTAAACTTTGTGGTTTCGCGCGGTGCTTGTATTGGAAATCGAGTCCTAGAAGGGGCGGTCAGCTGAGTGGGTCATCGGAGGAATTAATGGTAAAAAAGACATTAGCGTGCTGTCTGATGGACCATTTCCATCAACCTTTGAAGCAGATTATTTAATAAGCCACGAGGCATTCTCAGGGTGAAGAAAGTTTACCTGATCTTCAGCGCTGTGTCTAGAGCACGAAGATGATGGATCGAAAGTTTCCAAGGCATCGAAATAAACCGTACAGTCAGATCCCGGAGAATCACGTTGCTCTGGCCCAATTGATTCGGAACAAGCATGCTTGCCGCAAGGGGTATCAACCTGCGCAACATGTTCAGGGTTGGGCTCACGCCTCATTAAAGCAGAGGAAACACCCGCCAACTGAGATCGTCTACTGGTAATCGCATTACCCACATGGCAGGGGTTTGAATCATCATCAAGGCACTTTACACATTCGGAAACCTATTGAGTGGGTTTAATCAACGTCGGACGGTAAACTGCCAAACATAACTCTTCCATAACCCGTCCAAGTCGGCCACGACCGTGAGGCGAGGACGTTGCCCGAAACGATGTGTCGGTTGTCAAATGTCTATCGGACTCCCAGGGGGACGCAGGAGACGGGACTTGGAGATACCGACCAGTTCCAATGGATCCTGAGGGCGTAACCAAGGATGGGTCATGAATTGGACTAAGGGTACCATCAGGGCCTCGAAACGCTCGAGTCTGTGTACCACCACCGTAAAGCGCAGGACGTCTGTAATTTGAAGAGGGAACCTACACGAGACCTCCCTCTCTTCGATCCTTGCGCACCACCACTTGCCAATGTCGTCCAGGGTGTACCGGCGAGCGCAGAATAGAAACTATATTCATGGGGAAACTTGTACAGCGGGTCAGGGGGAGATTTTGGGATCTCAAACGACTGCTCGAAGTTCCGTTAGATCAGTGACGTGAGTGTTTCGAGTTCTGTAATGAAACAGTACTTGCCGGCTTTGGTTTCACAATGAGCTTGATTGCTCGTCTTACTCTTGGGAGTGTCCGAGTCATGAATTGAGGTGGAGGGATTGATACTGGATGAGCTCAAAAGTCAGAGCAGTCCCCCTCATCCGTGGTGATTCGCGGATTCTCGATGGCACACGCAAAGCATTCCGGAGGCATATCAAGTTGGCACACCTGTGCAGCATTCCAGTTTCCTCATCGAACTTCAACTTGACTGGCAGCGACCGACTCTGACCAGAAAAAACAGCGTTCGGTGGACAACATCAATCATCATTCCACAACGAATCAAAGACACGATTCTACAGAAAAGAAAATGTCTGTCCCCAAACTACGAGCTCGGCAAATCATCCCACCGACCTCAACTCTTTTAGAGACCCAAAAAAGACCGCGTCACCCGTTGGTCTGCTCAACTTCATAACGAAGCCTCGCAGCGGGTGAACGCGGTCCAATTGATGTTCCACGAACGTAACAGGCCCCCCATGTGTAATGTCCAAACGAGGGCCTTGACTTGTTTGTGGGTAGTACCGATGGACTATGAGCGGCACGATGGATTCTCCCGGTTTGGTCGTTTTGAATGGCTTTCAGCACTTGCTAGCATGTGGTCGTATGATTGACATTAGAGAATGAAGACATGAATGTCGATGTCCCCAAGCCCAAGCAACGGACGAAAACTCGTGTTCGACTTCGCCTAATAGCAGCTATACAGCTGATGACAAATATTTCTCACGGACTGTCCCGCTAACGCATTAGGCAAGTCTAGTCGTTCGCGTTGGCAGTCCCTTGGAGCTATCGTCCAAGCGTTGACCGGGTATCAATCAGTATTAGTGTCTGAGCTCCATCCGAAGGGAGCCCACCATAAATGATAATCAGCCTAGCTACCACTAACCGATCCCGAATTTATTTACCCCACTCCGACAGTTAATTACACACTCCCGTTCGGAGACTGACACAGGGTCCTCCCCTAAGAGTCCCCTTCTGTAACGATATATAAAAATTTCATACCCATCATATCAAATACCCACATATACCAGTCCAACACGTTCCCTATCACGTTTCCAACCCAAATGAATTGACTCAAGTGACACCCTGTATAATGATGGCATATCATGGCCGACTATTACACAACAGCAACACCATCCCGTTTATACACCTTCCCCCCCTTCATCACAAACACCACGCTCTCCGCGGATACCGCGCCATCAAAATCACTCCCAAAATCCCCCGCCGTAGCAATCAAATCTGCCGCAAAACCCCGTCTAACAACTCCAAATGGCACTTCATTATCGCCCACGATCTTGGGGGACTCGGTGAGATTGCCCACGGACGCGAGACGTGCCTGTCCTTTCGGTCCTTCCCAATCCATCGAACGAATACATTCCCATCCACCCAACGTACCCCACCTCAGCACTTTCCGCCAATCAGCACCCAATCGAACCATCAACGACATCTCGAGCGCGTTCCCTCCATGAGCAAACACGCCCGTATCACCACCACATGCGATATTCTCCATGCCTTCTTCCAACGCCGCTTTGAACGACCGTGCAGCACGCTCCCATGTCCCATTCGTTCCTCGAGACATCGTGTAATACGCCGCAAGCGTCGGAACCCATTTAGTGGTCGTCGATTGCGCAAACTGGCGCAACGTGCGACGTTCATGATCCAGAGCGTCTTCGTCTTCTTTCGTATCACCTGAACTGGTCCTCGGAACGCCCGACGGCGATACGACGTCGTACCCGTGTTCGACCGTGTCCACAGACAACGTCAAGAGCTGTGCAATCGTCTCCCCATTCGTCGCATGCGCCGCTACCTTGACGCCATATTGATGTGCCGTATCAATCAACGCCTTTAACTCTTCGTGATTAAACGTACTCATGGACACTCGTCCAGAGTCCGTGGATACGCCGAAAATCCTTGAACGAAAACGGTAATCTGGTTTTCCAGGTAGAATAGGACAAGTCAGTGAGCGGAAATGATCACGAAAGAGTCTAGACCGATTGGAGAAGGAGGGGAAACGAGGGACGAGACGTCACGATCTCTTGATTCAATCTATTTAGACCCACTGACCTGCATATATCTATCGTCCCCGATATGAAATGATACAGCCACAAAGGGAACGTGCATCAGAAGGGGAAAATAATGCACGATAGATCACAGCGTCATGCGTCATCATTCATCAAACGTGGTCACGATAGACGAAGAAGGGGGGGAACGAATCGTTTGTTAACTTCACGGTGTCAGCATTTGACGAGACAACAAGGAAACACACCTTGATCCAATCCGCTCCAGCTCCGATTTGACGCCGTACAGCCTTGATACATTCCTCACGGCCATCTGCCACTTCAGCACCTGTGACGCCTTCGATGCCTTCCGTGTTCACGTTTATAGCGCTCTTGGGTCCTGTGAATTGTCACGATCAACATGCGAGGATCAACGGAATGAGATGAAGAAGGGGGAATGGGGAGAAAGATCTATTTACATGTATCATGTCACTCATCAGGTTCTTTCGAAGCACGGATATGAAAAAAAGAAGTTGCATATAAAACGCGAGTGGGGGGATGCACCGCATGTCAATGGGGAATGACATTGGGGGACTCGGATACGAAACACATAGCCTGATGGGAACGCAAATAGATGGAGAAACCCGAGTTATGGCATCGTAGTTCTCCACGAGAAAAAAAAATTGCAAGTTCCAGAAGAACAAGAAGTTTGATGGAGGGACTACCAATGGGCGAACAGAAAAATAGTCCAGACGTTGGGAAATGGGAAACAAAATTGGGAGACGCAAAGTACACACCATAGCTGCCAGTAGGAACGATGGCCCGTGAAGCGCAAAAATACCTCGGACCGGGTATCAGCGGGTCTGCACCGGAAAGACATTTGCGGAGAGCGACGTCGACGTCTCCAGCTCCCTCGGTTCCTAGGTCACTACCGATGTCCGAATCATCGCCATCGCCATCGTCGTGGAGTAACGAACGTTCGGAGGGACGGGAATCGCCCACAAAGGTGAGAAATAGGTTGGGAAGGGTGCCGTTAGCAGTTATATACATGACAGCAGCAAAAAAGACATACCGTACGGCTGTGAACCCTGCCATGAGCGTCTGCTTCGCATGTATAGTCGCTCTGACGACCCGCTCCGCGATGGGCTCCTTCGTCAACTGGTCTTCCCAAGGTGTCTCCGAGTATGGGTGGAGGAAGACTACAAGAGAAACGTAAACCCAGCACGGTGAACGGCGAGCGACCACTTACAATGAACATGCGCATCCACGAACCCAGGGAGAACGGTCAACCCACTCAAATCAATCAGCTCAACGTCCTCGCCCTCCTCCTCGTTCGTGTTCGAATGACCACCGTCTCCTACCCACGACTCCGACCCTCGATCCTCAGACTCACACGGAGACACATCCACCACCAACCCAGATTCGTTATCGACAGTGATCAACTGATTCGTCAACACATCAAGACTATACGAATCGAACAATTTTCCAGCCTTGATGATCGTCTTCTTCTTGTTCTTTCCCCGAGTCCGAGTCGCCGCGCCAGCGACAGTAGGGCCGGAGGTACGGGTGGGCTCGTTCAACAAGTTGGGGTTGGTGGCGTGGTTCATTGACAATTGCATCACTGGTACCGTGGATCGGGGATCTGAGCGTATCGGATGTGGGTGCGGGGTGCCTTGATCAACGTGCGAGGTACGACTCGGATGTGTATCGTGTATTTCAAGTTGTGTATACAAGCCTCAAGCCTCAGCGAGGGTGCCGGTGAGACGACAACGACGACTCTGTCAGGGAACTTGACTCGTTCCACCCCGTACACGGGACACCTGCCAGTGACATATCTGCTATCTCCATCCACGGTACCCACGCAACGCACAGTAAATAGACACAAGAGTCTAAGAATGTCGCGATGCAGTCCCGTTTTTAACCGCTTGATCCCCGCTGTCCGAGAATCGCTCCAAGTTCGTACGAGTTTGGCCTAGTACGACGCACGCCTGATTGCACACTTGTCAACATGACCACCAGTTGGTATCGACTCTGAAAGATAGTACGACTCAAGGCATGCCATTAACTTGAATTCTGGCAATTCATATATGAATAGGCATCCCTCAATAAGAAACGGAAAGCAAGCAAGACTCTGGGCGAAAGTTCAATTTCATGAATGTTGAGCGTGAACGTGAAGTTGCCAAATGCTATGCTATTGAATTGATCAGTGCGAGGGAGTGGACGGACGACTTGGGATGCATGTGAGAAAAAAAATTCAAAGGGAGTACTAGCAGCAGGGTGATCCGTATCATGACTAGTCAATATATGGATGTAAATGGAAGCAAGTGGAGATGACGGAGATCTACGAGGAGATTATCGAGTGTGTACATGCTGTGTGAGCGTTGGTCAGGTTGATCGAGGTTTGGGGTATGTACAATACAAAAACAGAAAGCACTTGAATGAGAGAGCATGGGTATCCGAGATGGATGGTACCGTTCAAGATGATATGTAGATGGTTAGTCACGTTTTGACATGGCGAAGGCGGACTCAAAGGTCACAGGCTCCCCTGGATGAGACGTCGTGCGCCAATTTCCGACGAAGTTCTGGCCGCCGACAACGTAGCCGGTAAAGATCCATATACCCAGAGCGTTCGCACCAGGGGCAGGAACACGGATGAGCGCAACAAGGCCGTCCCATTCACGTACACGTCCGTAGAATTTGTAGTGATGCCAAGCTTGTCCGTGCCGCAAGTCAGTCTCGCCAACGAGGACGATATCCAGGACGCCATCACATTTGCGTTTGATGACCAGTTCGCTGACGTCCTCCGTAGTCATTTCCACGTCAACGTCACTCGGTTCCTCCTCCATCGCTTCATCTTCCTCATCTCCCGCTTCTTCCATGCCTTCCTCGACCAAGACATCATCCAAGATATCGAGATAACGAGCATCGTCTTCACGAAAGACCATATCCGACGTTCCACGGTATTGGCACCCACGACACTTGCTCTCATCGTGTAAGTCAGGACCCCCTGGTACGTATTCATAGTAAGAGGAAGTCCTCTCCTGACACGTGATAGCAAGGCCGTGCGAAACCTCCTGGAAGCGTGCTGAGTTGTGGAACCAGGCGTTTTGGATGCCACTGGACGGCGACGGCTGGTTCGGCTCGACGTCCATACAATGATATTCGCGAAGACGCATGAAGACGGGGGCGGCGGTGAGGCCCACGGTCTGTTCGTTGAATGAAGCCGGCATTTGGGATGTGTGCATGATATTCCCATAGAGACCGTCATCTGGGTACAGCATTCGACCTTGCCAGAGACCGTTGAGAAGACCGTGCGTGTAGTGTGTACGCTTGAGGGAAACGGACGCGAAAACGGAGTTACAATCAACGAGGCGGTTCCAATCATCGTCCCATCTAGTGCTTGGTGCGATCCTAGCCAGCGCTTCGGGGGATAGTTTATCATAGTCCTTGATCTCGTTCCACCATTCCCACGTCGTTCGAGGTACAAGTTTCGCCACCTTGTGGTCGTTGAGCTCCTGTACGTCTTCCTGAGTCGGGCCGACCATGTTTAAGCCCAATTGGAAGGCATGAGCACGAGTCCTCGGGAGGTGAGGAGGGACGCCAACAGGAAACACTTCTCGACGAGAAAAGTACACGAGTTTAGCGGCGATGGACGCGAGTGGGACACCGACGGAAAGCTCATTCGCATGGTAAAGTGACATCCTCCGCGAAACGTCATGACGATACTGCGGGTAAGGACCATGAACGGTCATGAACGAGTGAACTGGTTGTGAGACGCAGTGTGACAGAGGAAGGGAATAGTGAATATGTGGAGCGAGGTATGCCGCATAGCGAACAGGCATGAGGACGTAGGGCAATACGAGTTTCGTCATTTGAGCACGTTGAGCAGGTGTTTCGGCTCTGAGACGCTCTGGATGACACGCGGAAGTGATTTCAGCGGTGACGACACAGCGATTGAGTAAACATACCTTCAGTACTGGAGAGCCAGAGAAGCCATAGTGCGAGGGAGTTGACTTCGTTTTCTGCGGGCCAACCCTCGATGCTGTCTTCGTACAGGCGTTCGCGAACGAACCGGTCCACGAAATCGGGGAGACCGGCCGCGTCGAGTTGGCAGCGGTTCTTGCCATCGTTCTCCATCATCATCGAAAAACAAGACCAGAATGTTTCGAGGATGTTGTCCGCAAAGATATCACCTCGTCCGATGCATTTGAGAGCATCGTAGTACGCTCGGAGCTGAATACAGAGGCCGGGTGCGTTGAGTTCGCCGAGTCTACGTGCTGGGGCGGACGAATCAAAGCTGGCCCGGAACATGCGAGCATAGAGAAGATTGTTGGACTTGTAGCCGAGCGAGAGATAGAAATGTTTGGAGGTGAGGAGAAGAGGCAGAACGACGGATGGTGGACTGGCCGGATCATCATGAAGGTCGAGGACGATTTTCTCCAATATCTCGAGTGGGAGACGGTAAATGGGGGCGAGCGCGTTCATGGTGAGGGGGGAGGCGGAGGAGGGGGGAGGCGGGGAGGAGGAAGGAGAGGGATCTGTGGGTTGTATAAAGGTGGACACGGGGAATTACACGCGACAGTAGCCAACTTTGTTATACTTAGTCTTGAGACCTTTTTACGAGTATCTCCGTCGATTTGGTAAACGCCAAGTGAGTACGTACGGACGCGAAAACACACAATGATGGACGAGGCACGATTGATCTACCGTAACTAGACTCGTAAATCTTCCCGGCTCGGCGTTGGTCACATCGGACCTGATCTCGTGGAAGATGGGGTCAGTCTGTGTCACCAGAACCACAGACCAGACTTACAGCAACTCACACTGATGCCCTCATACAGCGTGTATACAGTCCTAATTCCTCAGATCCTTGCGTTTCAATCAACCCGAGATCAGTCCGTTTTCAGCCATCGCCGTTCCCGAACTCTCTGGCGGTGCATGGTTGCCCAATCGAGGCCTCTTCCTCATCACCGCTCTTCATGCCCACACAACTCCCACCCTCCTTACTCGGTCATCCTCCGCGCCACTCCCGCATCCGTGTAGACGCTGAACTCTCCGTCTTTTGCTTAAACTCTTTTGTGAGACGAAGAAACGGTAATCGGTGACCCACGACCGCCCACGACAAGTCGATACCCCCATGCAGGAACATCTGCGCTCTTTTCGCTGGGAAAGCTCGCATCCTCGGCAATCGTCACTTTAACGTGTATCATGTCGTTCTCCACAGAAACCGCCCACACTGCGGCGACTTGTCTGCCCTGTGAACCCCCTCGCGTGGATAAAGTTGCTTACTCGTACTCGCCGATCGACCACACCGGCTCTCACTGAGCCTGACATGGCGACAGATGGGAACTGAACAGCTGCGTCTCCTACGTAACTCCCAACTAGTACCACGGCATGATGTTTGAACCCAGCGCCTGCCATCTCAGGCAGTCTTGTACCAGCGTTCCGTGCACGTTCAATAACGCCGTTTGAAATCTCCGTTCTCCAACTCCGACCCATCTTCTCCTGCCAGCAATCGTGGCAGTTCAGAATTCGAATCTCCCCCCGCGCCTGACAACTATTCAGCCTCGCATCCGCTTCAAATTTATCCTTTTCGTCATTGGATGTATACCGTATCACCAGCGCTTCCGAACAACTCCCGATCTCCGCCTTCAATCCCAGGGAGCCTCGTATCCACTCCACTCATCACGTTCTATCCCTTCCAGTCTTACAACGTGTTGTCCATTCATACCTAGTCTGTCATACTAGACCCTACTACCCCACTCTAGGCGTCAGTCGTGGAAACAGCTCGCGTCATCAATTGACCGGCCCCGCCGGGTGCTCTTATACCAGACAGATCCATATTGGATCCATCCGATCAATTCCATTTTTGGCGTCACACTTGTTTTCCAGATCGCACCTTCCATCTCACACTTTGACTGTGCCCCTCTTCTCTGGACACTCAATCCTTGTCAATCCCTTTCACCCCAACTACTCACGAAACATTCGTGCATATCGTCTTCGCGATCGGTCTCTTAACACAGGCACCTGTGCGTATTTACTTCGATTGACTTGTGTCTGGAGCACTCGGCAGCTAACATAACAAGCTGTCAAACCTTCTCACAGACATCCTGTGCAAGCCACCATCATTTTGTTGTGTCGCTGCGCGATGGCGATGATACTCGATGATAGGCTTAAATGTTACTCACCTTTGACGGCGATAGGTAACACCTTGAGCTGTAAGTCTCAAAGCATAAATAGTCCATTGTGAGGTAAGCACGGAGCGGAGGTGCTTATCGCCGGTGCGCTCGATGGACGCCGTATCATGATTGGCGTTGCTTTTTTCGTGTGGGATGGTTTGCATTCCTCACCGTGCCGTGAATCTAGTGCCAATCAGGTTGGGACATCTCTCCTGAACTGCTGTCCAAAGAACATCTTGGCAATAAATCGGATGCGCCCAGTTTATTGTTTGCTTACGCACGTCCAATTGATTCTGAACTCCTATTAAGTTGTATTTTAACAACCACGCTTCTTTCCATCAGTCATAACCTTCACTTTGCCTATATTGTGGTAAGTGGGTCCTCACCCCTCGCACGGCCTTGTTCACTTGATCACTACCTTAGTTCTCGCATCGTCCTTTCTTGCATTCCCTTTGTCCCGATCTGACGGTAGTAGCACTCCATTTCCATCGAGTCTACAGGTGGACATGTCTTGTTCAGATCTTCCGTCTATAGCGTTGCAACATATGGTACGTTCAACATAATGCTTCTTCTCATCTTCGTACTTTCTCCATGGAGCAAACGCCACATCGTCGCTCACCATATCAGCCACTGACAGGCATATATCGACATGTGACGGTGCGTACCCATATATTCCTGGTACATGATGGACCTGACAAATCATGTCACTTAACCGTGTATGTTCTCACACTGAATTGGGTGCTACAGCGACCTGCCCTTTTTGCCTGGCCGAGACCGTGAAAAGACTACTTCTGTGGCGCCGTGGGAGTCGTGCAACCTTTGCTCAAGGCGGATTTGCCGGCCCGGCTACCCTGCATTCGAACTTGCAGGGGTCTAGATCCAACTGAAGGTTCCATGGCGAATTCGTACGCACGGTACGTGGATGGGTCATTGTGTGGGGAACTTGTGCAAATAAATATCCGCTCCTTGCGGAATGGTATCTTGACTTTTTCTAGGTATCCGCTCGCTTTTACTTACCGAAACATTATATTGCTCTGGATTTTTCAGTCCCATGGATGCACCTATCTGATATTGGGAACCCTCGCTCGCAGGAACGACTTGGATAGTGATACCGGGTTCATTTCCGTGATTCACCCTCGACCCTTTTCACCATCCGTTTACCCTCCCCTTGACGTATTTTGCGATGACTTGTGGGTGTACTACCAGTCGGTGACATACCGGCAAACCAATTCAGTTGGCTGTGGGCGCCGGGGTTGGAATCGGAAGTTCGTCGTTGCCTACGCCACCCCCTCGTGTGAGAGGATGATAACTGATCACCGGTCGCGTGAGATTTGCACCGAAAGAGAGGTCGTTGTTGTTCCCGTTGCCGTTGATATTTCTAGTTGCAGAAATCGGATTAAGAGCGAGGAACGGTTGCTTGCTCCCGCGTGTGGTTTCTATTTTCTTTTCCCGCGAAGTATCATCGTTCGAGACTCAGCTTGCCAAGATTTCCAACACCAACACCCACCGATGACGTCCTAACATAGGTAGCAACTTGAATCCATTCGTCCTTCTGTAAGCGAACCCCTAACCCTCTCCATATTATGAGACTTCGTTGAAATCTCCGGTTCATACTCTGAACGGCGTTCATGCTGAGCGGCCGCACCGGACGCCATCACTGTGCGCAAGCGATATGCATCGAAATTGACATGTCCCCATTAAGAGGATAGAATCGTGCTAGAAACTCGTTTCAGGTTTTTTCTGTACCAAATGTGCAGGCTGCGTGGTTTGCCTGCTCACTCGTTCGTTTTTGAACCATCAAGGATGTGGACCGATGAAGTGGACGCTACACACAGCTCTCGAAGTAAATCGAATCCACTGGGTGGGTTGTGCTCATTAGCATTGATTTCGTGGTTGTCGTCATTACATCCGGATTGGTCTATCTTTCTACGAGTACCGCGGATCCCTAGGCCCACCAATTATCTGGTGACAGTGTGACGAGGCAGGATGGCATTCACACTTGTTCGACGCTATCCTCCCATAGAACATCATCCAAGGACATCGCATCTTTCTGATGGATGTGTGCAAAGAACAAGAGATACCCGACTCTGTCTGTGATAACTCTGGTGGGTATCTGATAGTCGAACTGGCTGCATACCATCGAACGCAAAAGCCTGTCAAGGCGGCCAGGGCGGGTGGAGGTTCAAAGAAGACTTCCAAATTAGGTC
Source organism: Chalciporus sphaerocephalus (assembly GCA_038094055.1). Taxonomy (NCBI): domain Eukaryota; kingdom Fungi; phylum Basidiomycota; class Agaricomycetes; order Boletales; family Boletaceae; genus Chalciporus; species Chalciporus sphaerocephalus. Next base: position 257,830 of record JBBPTH010000019.1, on the reverse strand, counting down.
AAATCTTCCCCTAAAAAGGAATGTGACTGTCTTTGCTCAGTCGATCGTCACATCCACCAATGCGCTCCGAGTCGAAATACATATAAAAGACATCCGTCGTTGGATTCCCCTCTTTCTTCGTCCCAACCACCATCCCCTCGTTCGTTTTATTTTGCCCCCCACTCCCCGGTCGAACAGGTCTCGTAAAGATGCAATCCACTACCGCTAACTCGCAGGCTTTCCTTCCTTTTGCAGATGACTATAGTCCTCCGCGATCGAGGACGACTGCTGCTTCGATTTGGGCACCTCAGCCTCAGCCTTTAGATCATACCTGGTCTCATACCATCGACACGTTCGCTCGTGATACTGAAAAAGCGGCTTTTCGCCCACAAAAAGGGGTACGAGGTATCAATCCGATTTTTGCTAGCGACGACGTCTTTGGTCCCGTAGGACTTGTTGCCCCACCCAATAAAAGGGACGTTGGGGCCATTGGGGATGGTCGTAAAAGGCAAAGTCCCGAGTTTGAGGACGATGTATGCTCGATTTCTCACATTTTTCGGCGCATACACTCACCTTGTTGACATTTCGTGGCTTTCGTAGCACGTTGAGCAGCTTTTACGCGCTCTTAACCTCAACTCCCCTGTCCCTGGACATCAGCAACCGATCAGGTCTTTGAGCGGCGAGGCCGCCAACCTGTCTGGGTCTCCCGACGTGTCCCCCAGCTCTACTACATCCGCTCTCCTTACACCCACAGATCTTTCCCCTGCGAAGACGACCTTTGACCTCAAAGTCACTCCTCCATACGACGTACCTTGTGTACCTTCTAATGTATCACCATCCTCTCTTTTGTTCGACTCTGGCTCTCCCTTGAAGCCGCGCGACTTTTTATCTAGCCCCAACAGCTCTCTTCCGCGCATTCAGGGACCTCCTGCGCCGTGTGCATTTCCGTCTTCTAACAACTTTCCTTTCCTTGACCAGTACTTGGAGAACACTTCCCCTGCACTTGGCACTGTCCCTCTTTACGATAGCGCATTCCCTCAACTTGTTCGCAGGCCGGACATAGCTGGTGTCTCCACCATGGCTTGGCGCCATCAGCAACAGGCTCTGGCTGCATCCGAGTGGATAAGGGCAGAGGAAAAGACGATTGCCGAATTTTCTGCAGGCCTACCTAACGAAGAGACCTTGAGGACTTCACCCTCCCAAAACTTCCTTGGAATACGTCAAGGTTCTGCGGGAGCGCATTCTCACGAGGTATGAGAACTGTCATTTGAAGCATAATTCGACTAATATGTGCATATATGCGTCTCGATTCCATGAGCCTATCAACTTTTTGTCACTCCTTCATCCCTCCTCGTCCCCTCCTTATCATGTTTTCGTAGCGCGTATCATCAAATCATCGGATCAACAAGCCTCTATCTTTTTGCAGCAGAAACTCAAGGTCGCGGATCTAGAAGAGCGACATAAGATCATTGATGCCATCTGTGCTCGCGGCTTTGAGATGATGTCTCATCGGTTTGGAAACTGGGCTGTTCAGAGATGTCTCGAGGCTGCTGCGACCGCCGAAGAGCGGCGTAAGATCGTGGGTTGCATGAGGGGCCGAGTAGTAGAACTGGCGACCAACTGTTACGGCTGTCACGTCCTTCAGAAGGCCCTTGACTGCGAAGAGGACATTCGGTTGCTGATTGTTTCCGAGCTTCTTCTCGGTGATCCAGCCTTGACATTGGTTAATAAGCACGCGTCTCATGTCTGGAGCAAGGTAATTGCGTCATTCAGGCTTGCTTTCAGTCTCTCATTTGTCCAATCGTAGATCATGGAACTGAGCTGGACTCCACCTGCTCCCCCCATCTTTGCCTAGTAAGTTGAGCCTATCCAATATTAAACCTTGAAAGATACGAGTTAATTCCGGTATTGTCGTAGTGTTAATAAATCACTTAAGGGTAAATGGGCCTCCCTAGCGTGCCACGAGACAGGGTCCCTCGTTGTCCAGCACGCGTTTGAGAACCTTGAAGATTCAGCAAAGGACGGCATTATAGAGGAGCTATTGAATCAGGGTCCTATCATCTTTGGCGAAATTGCCAAAAACCAGTGGGGATCGTACTGCATTCAGCACATCCTGGAACATGGATCGTCCAAACATCGTCAGCTGTGTTTGGACCACTTGATCACTGACTTGCTGGATTATGCGACCAACGAGCAGGGATTTAAGTCGGTCACCAAGGCCTTCAAAGAGACAGGCCCAGAAACCCTCGCAAAGATCGTCAAGAGGATGTGCGAGCCTGCCAAGGGTGGTCGTCGCCCGATGATCGTCGACCTTGCTTTATCCGTTACGGGTAGCCAACTCATCGCCAACGTGTTGCCTCAGGTAAGGTGGGACGCTTCGTTTAGGTTACTGACGGTCATGCCATGCGCCCTAGGCCGACAAGGACCAGCGCACGATGCTCTACGAATGCATCAGAGGTCATATCGTTACGCTCCGCGGTTGTAAGACTGGCTCCAAGGTCATTTGGCTTTTGTACGTTGATTTTGACACTTTCCGTGACCTCCCTCCTGATATTTCGTACAGTGACAGAATGGTTCGCTTAAGTTTTATGATGTCCATGGGATTGTAATTGACGTCTTCACAAGCGTGCGTATTATGGTTACTGAGTTACTCGTGGTCGTCGTCGGCGTCGACCGCTATCTTCCTTGGTTCATGGTATCTTTGCAAACATCCAAGTCGCACAATCCATCCAGAAGCAGCCACGAATATACGCATTATACTGCCACCGATCTTGCACGCTTCCACGACGGTTTCCAACATCTCCGATCAAGCATTTTTCGGAACGCATTCTTTATATGATCAAAATAGCAAGTCACTTACTTTGAATTCACCCTGCACCAGGTCTGTATTTCACCACGCACGATAACATAATCTTTGCATCGAACTCTCCCTCATTACTTGTTATTTCATTCATGCTTATTTGCACGCATCCAAAACGCACCAAGCTTCTTCTGTAACCATTTACCATGCGCCATCAGCCCACTGTTCGTTGTTCCGCTTTGCCCTGCTTCTTCCTGGGCCGAAAGCTGAAGTGCGCTCCATGTTTTACCGATTTCTTCGAGTTTCGCTAGAATTTCCATCCATCCATGAACGATTTGCATTACCTCGAGGCCGAATCACCGCATTGCATGTCCATACATCTACTGTACATCCCACTGTCCTTATTATTATGTTGCAATATATCGCCACAAGTGTCTTATATATTAGATCTCTGGGTGTGTTCCGTGATATGTTATTTAAAGGCGACATACAGTGGTATAAATGCAAGACAAACTATGATACAAGGCTGCAACGATCTGGTAGTGCGAATGCATGAACATGGAATACAACTGACACTTGCGAAAGTGGTACTTGGTCTGTGGTGGCCTCAGGCAGCCGTTTTAGTGGGTATCATCTCTTTTCGCAGAGTCTCACACTTGACTTCTTGAGCCTCCGCCCGTTCGATTGTCTTTGTCAACTTCTCTTCGCGTTCTTGCGTGCGCTGTTCCATACCAAGAACCAGGAGACGGATCTGTTCTATTTGGGTTATCGTAGACTCGACGGACGCTTGAGACAGCGCGGCAGCTGGTTCTGCTGATTCAGAATGAGACGGTGTATGTGTCGCTCTGTTCAATCCCATGACTGCACGCGAGACGAACGTCGATGATGGTGGGTTGATGTCAAGCACGGACTTTTACACCGACGATGAGCGATGGTTCGGGGTACAAAGTGATAAGTTGGAATACTTACTTGCCAGTTCTCTCCTGCTAGTTTGGCGAGGGCTTGTTCGAGCATTTTTTCGCGCGTTTTGACTCTATGATGAGGGGTACGCGCGTTAGTTGTGCATGATTCAGAGTGTAGGGTGAGCGATGATGATGTGAGGATGTGGTGAATGACGGGTGACGGCGGGAGGTTCATGGCGACGACGATGACAACGACGACAATGACAACGTGGGTGAATGAATGAATGAAATGAGGGAAAGACTCACCTCTCGAGCTCGGCCATACATCGTTCGTTCTCGCGTTGAGTGCCTTGGAGGATGAGATCGAGGTTTTTGTATTCTTTTTCGAGTTGTTGGATCGTTTCGATGGGAGGACGTTGAGCGAGTTGGGCTTGGAGAGTGAGTATGGTCGTTTGTAACTGTGGGGTTCGGACCACCGCCCCGATGTTGATACCAAGTATGCGTTTCGATGTCGATGATACGCAGTGGGCAATACGATTCAATGCGATGCGATGCGATGGGGCGACCAAACGGATCGCGTCAGTTGAACGTCCACTCGAAAGTATGAGAACCAGTCTCGTTGTAACTTGTCGTTCTCTCTGTCTTTTTCCAATAGCTGTTTGCGAAGGGTGTCTTCGGTGCTGGGTTGTTGCTCGTCGCTTTCTCGGAGGGCGCTGAGTTCCTCTGGGCCGAGGTTGACAGATGATCGGGGGTAGGTGCGGACGCTTTGAGCGCGACGCATGGAGGACATGGTTCACTGTGGTCCCCTGGATGGTGGCGTACTGAAAGGGTGAGTGTGGTCACGGGACTTTTACAGCTTCAGTGCTCCTCAATGCCATGAAACGTCTAATTGAATACACCGACGTCCTTTCCTACTTCGTTTATGTCTTCAGGAGACCTGAATATTGAATCTCGAGTTGGATTGTTGGTTTATTTTACGACTAGTTCGATCAAACACAGCCCTTTGGCTAATATCGTTTGTAATGTTCGTGTCTGATGGAGCCGGTCCCATACTTATCAACTACTTCAGTTGTGTTAGGTTCGATGGCAGGCGTTGCGGATGAGTGGGTCAAATGCCCTCGCATCATGATTCGGCCCATCTCCACATACACCGTCACCGCTATCGGTTGAGTACCAGTGAAAACATGAAACCAACTTGAATATTATGATAAATCATGCACCTGGCACATGACACAGTGTTTCAAGTTATCCGTCGGTCTGATGTACATATAACAAGCCCTTGGACTGTAAGTAGGTTCACTCCAGGCTACCATGTCCGGGCTATCTGCGTTCGTCTCGCTCAATATCTCGACTTTCGGTGGCGTTGTTGCAGGTATCGTCGCGGCTGTCTTCGTCATCGTCAAGTTATTACAAGGTCCCAACGTACGTCGATAATTGTGCTGATCCCTTCTCAAATGACGAGTGTTTCCCAATAGCTCGATGCTATTCCAACCTATGGATCGAGTACCTGGCTTGGATCGTGGCGGGCTAGTTACGAATTCTTCTTCAATGCCAAGAAAATTCTACAAGAAGGGTGCGAGAAGGTGAGCTTAGTTGATCGTGTTAGGGAAGGGCATCCGCTAACAACGACTCCATGGTACAAAGTACCAATCTACTCCCTTCAAGATTCCAACTCTCTTTCGGTGGGTGGTCATTCTAAGTGATCGCAAACACCTGGACGAACTACGAAACGCGCCTGACGAGGCATTTTCATTCCAGGAGACCTCAGACGATGATCTCAAATTAACGGATATGGTGGGGAAAATCGTCAAGGAGCACCCCATCTATGTTCCAGTCGTTCGTACACAGCTCACTCGTAATCTCAATGTCTTGTTTCCCGAGATATTTGACGAGATTGTCACTGCCTTTGACGAAAATCTTGATCTCCAAGGACATGGTGAGGAGTTCACTCATCCGCCGTGTCAGACTCGAACCAATGTCGAACTATGCAGAATGGAAGAGTATTGCTCCGCTAGGTATTGTGCAAAAAGTGGTCTGCAGAGCTAGTAACAGACTATACGTCGGTCTCCCTTTGTGCCGGAACCCAGACTTTGTACATCTGAACATTAACTGGGCCATTGATGCTATTAAAGGAGGACTTACCATTCGTTTTTTCCCAAAGTTGTTGAGAGGACTAGCTGTGCGTTTTCTTACAAGGGTTCCTGCAACTATCGGCCGGACGTTGAATCACCTTCGTCCAATTATCGAGGAGCGACAGCGGTGCTTGGACACATATGGCACGGAGTGGGTTGATAAGCCTAACGACCTTCTGGCCTGGTTAATGGATGTGGCGCAAGGCGAGCAACGTGAGCCTGAAAACCTGACACGCTACCTTCTAGCCGTGAACCTCGCATCCATCCATGTGAGTCGTGTTTTCCCCTTGTCGTATCCGTCTTTGACGTTTACTTCCTCCCCAGACAACCTCTCTTGTAAGTATGGCGTATCTCTGAAGTCTCTCGTTAGCTGAAACATGCCGACGATCCAAGTTCTTCACGGGTGCTCTCTTCGCCCTCGCAGCTCGCCCCCAATATATCCAGTCTCTTCGGGAAGAGGTCGAGACCATCATCAAGACAGAAGGGTGGACCAAATCCTCCATCAATAGAATGTACAAAATCGACAGTTTCCTGAAAGAATCCGTTCGTCAAGAAGGCTCCGACATTCTTAAGTCGTCGCCGAATCCTGTCCGCGTGACGTACCTTCAAGTTTTGATTCCGAATTTTTTTAATTTTGAACATGATCAGTGGGTATGCGGCGAAAAGCCATGAGGGATTACACGTTCGCGGATGGGTTGTTTATTCCTAGAGGGACGAGAGTCGCTGCGGCTGCCCGACCCTTGCATTACAGCGAAGAATACTACCCCAACGCAACTACGTTCGACCCGTTCCGATTTTCTAACATGGATGGAGAGGATGCCAAGAGCCAGTTCACGACGACGTCGCCCGAGTTTCTACCGTTCGGGTACGGCAGACACGCATGGTATGTGTGTTAATCCGTTCTTGTTAACTCGGATGCGATGTGTGAGGTGTTCACCGTTGGTTTGTTCCGAATGGTAGTCCTGGTCGGTTCTTTGCCGCCAATGAGCTCAAGATCATGTTGGCGCATGTTATCATGACGTATGATATCGAGCTGGAGAGCGATGCTCCGTGGAACGTGTATATCAGCAATATGGTCTCCATCAGTTCGAAGGCCAGGGTAAGTCTCAGAAGGAGAGTCGCTTGATTTAATCTTTGTGTCGCCATTAGTAGTTATTTATATGAGAAGGGGGTTTTCTGAGACTGTTTTAATACCTGTATCAGACTCGGATATTCTGGTTCTCATGTGATACTATGTCTTTCATGTCTCCAGATTCGCGAAAATGTACTGCAGTGTAATGCTATTTATCTATTCAACATTTGACTGTGTTGTGAATATCAAGCCCATTCCATTGGAAGGAAAGCAGAGGTGCTGAAAATAATCTATACTCACAAGCCCACTCAATACGGCGATTTGGCGATTTGAGGGTATGTTTAATCAGATCATACAGCACGTCTCTTTTCTAATGATAACGATGATGGTGTTGTTTGTGAGTACATAACCAAGCAAATAATATGTCATAGTACACATGCCGGGTAAGTGCAAGAAAAGACGGGGAGGAAAAAAAAAGATATAAAACGAACGAACGAGTGGGTGAGTGAGTGGGAGTCGGATGAAGGTGAGGTGGAATATAACAGCAGAAACGATGACGAGTGACTAGTGAACAACAGCAGCCTGACGAAAGCAGAGATCTATCGTGAATAAAACTGACCGTGATACAAAACAATCAAACGAAGAAAGCGAATCGGTATCTATGTGAATGTGTGTGTGTGTCTGTTTTGTTTTTTTTACGATCCGTTTCTGTGTTGTATGGGTGTGTGGGGGTAAGAGTCGGATCGGTAGCGTCAGCGTTGGTGGTAGCTATGGTGATAGTGGTTGTGATTGTGATTGTGATTGTCATCTTTCATTCTCCCCCGCCGGCGAGTTCGAGAATGAGACGGCAGGCGACGTCCATGAAGACAAATGGGGAGACAACTTCGTCTTCCTTGACAGCGTGGCCGTCCTTGATAGATCGTCCGTCGGAGCTTGTTTCTGGAAGGACAGTGTCTGGATTGGCCATGTCGAATTTACCAGCTCCGGACTCCGTCGACGCTCTGTATGTCTTCTTGTGGTGGAAATCAACTAGATAGTTTATCGAGTCGACCATGTAGAGCTGGAGGTTCATCAGCACCTATCAAAAGTGTATCAGTGGTTCACGTCCCAAAGACACGTAAGCCTGATGATGAGACCTACCACAACATCCTGAACCCTAGCCCTCGTCTCAACGAAATACACGCTCGCGGCGGCTCGCAAATCCACAGAATCACTCCCATCGAGCTCCTTGGCTCGTTCGATCCTCGCACCATTCGTATTCGAGCGTAGACGTTGTGGTCGAATACCGCCCAAACCGCCTAGATTCCGTTTCTCCTTCCATTCCATCCCCAACGTCTTTAACGTCCGATATATCTCCAACATCACCTCCATCGGTGGTGACCGACTTCGAATACCAAAATGCCATTTCGTGCGATGTTGCTTCTTTTCTTTGACAGCTGGCCATGTACGTTTGGCATTGGCGTAAGAGGCGAGGTGGTGTTGTTCGGGAAGTTGATCGGGGGGAGGAAGAGAGGAGTTGAGGACGGCAAAGTTGTTGATTTCACCATCAATGGGAGGGGTTGAGAAATCGAGACCATCGTCGATCTCATCGTCGTCGTAATCACCATTAAATTCGGCTTCGAATGGGTTGCTTTCCATGTCGCTTGAAGGCGACAATGCGGAAGGCGACAAGGCGTTTCGGGGCTAACATCGGTGTGAGCGGACACGTGTACATGAAGCCATCATAGAGGACTTACATCCATAGCTGCTAACTTGGCATCTCGTTCTTGTTCCTCGAACTCTGCCACTAGCGCACAGACAGTTAGGGACCAGGGTACACGGATAGGAGAAGCACCTACGGTCTCTGCCAGCTCGGCGCTTATCGCGAAGCAGCATATAGGCCACTTTGACGGCGTTCCCTTGAACACCGTCGTCCCGCCGTAGACATTCCCAAATGTCTTCCTTGTCAACCCCCTCCATCCTGGTCGCAAGATCGTCAACGACGTCCTCCTCAATCCGGCCAAGCCCATCAATGATCTCAAAGTCTAATACCTTGGCTGGCGTAACAAGCGATGAGAGAGTGCCGAGAACAGGACCGGGAGGTGGTGGAAGGGGCGTCAGATATCGTGGCAGGTCAGCCGTGAAGAAAGGGTGTTGGGTTATCTCGGGGACGGTTATTCGTTTCACGGGGTCTACGGCAAGCATTGCGTTGATGAGACCTTTCGCATCGGCACTGAGGTAACTCGGCATGTGATAGCTACCCTCTGGAATCGTGATAGATTGTCAGAATAGAGACGGTAAGTGAAAGGCAAAGTATACAAACGGCTAATTTTGGTGAAGAGCGTCTGAACATCTTCATCCTCGAAGGGAAGCCTCCCACAGAGCATGACATAAAGAATAACCCCACAGCTCCAAACGTCGATTTCGGGACCGGTGTAGAGACCCCCACGAATGACTTCGGGAGCGGCATAGTTTGGACTGCCACAGCTCGTCTTTAGGAAGTCGCCATCCTTGATCTCATTCGAAAGACCGAAATCGGCGATCTTGACGTTGAGGTCATCATCGAGGAGGACGTTCTCGGGCTTCAAATCCCGGTGGACGATCTTCAATTTGTGGCTGTACTCGATCCCGGAAATGAGTTGTTGGAAGAATTTCCGAGCGCGTGGTTCCGGCATTCGACCATTTGCAACGATGTAATTGAAGAGCTCGCCACCTGCGTATTCTAGAACGATGATGATATCTGTTGGGGTAGATATAACTTCATATAGCTTGATGATATGGGGATGACGAAGGGTCCGCATGTACTCGACCTCACGCTGGACACGGGTCTTGGTCTTGGTCATGTGAATGACAGCCTTGGAGATGTATTTCATGGCGACCTTTTGACCGGTGATGGTATGCATTGCCTCTGGTAAGAGTAAGAGAGATAAACCGGGTGGAAAGAGGGATCGACATGGGGATAGGACGTACGCTTGACTTTGCCAAAAGTGCCCTCTGCGATATCACCAATGACAGTGTATTCCCCAAGCTTTGAGGCGGGGAACATGGTTGGTTTGTCGCTCATATGCAAGAGCCGTCGTCGCTGTTGACCTCGTCGTGGTGGTGGTGGTGGTCGCTGTCGTGAATGGCGAGCGACTACACAGAAAAAAGTTTAGAACAGATTCAGAATGTTGTGGTCTTGGCCGGGGTTGGTTACGTACAGCCCATGGGGTCCCGGGTAAATTATATAAGCCATGGGACCCGGAAATATCTAAACTCTTAAGAAATCAAATCAAATTCAAATTTAATCATCGAAACTGACAGCCCGTGAGCAGGTCGCTGCTGAGCTGGCGCTTGAATCAACGTCGGTGACAATGTTATTTCGCAGATTTCACTTCATATCCACCAACATCGACATACCAAACACTAAGACACCCTCAAGCACCTCTTCTCCTACCCACAAACGACCAACCATCTCAAACCTGCGAAACTCAATCTTCGCAAACAACCTCACAGGAACAGGAACAAACACCGCGGCATACCACCCCCATGTCCCATCACTGTCCATCATGGCGTGCCAAGTCTTGGACACGTGTATCCCTTCTCTGGGATCTACCTCGGCGGGTTTGTCGCTAGGTGATATGGGGAGGTCGACGCATGCGCCTCTGAAAGATGTTTGGAGGAGCACGGGCGATCCGAGGGCGTAACTTCGACCGACGGGAAGTGTGGTGCACACAATCTCGATCCGACGGACGTCTGGGAGAGCCAGAATGTCGAACGGTTGCGCCGTACATCTTAGAAAGAGATAGCATTTGAATATATGATGTGTACTGCGAACAAAGATCCCGGCTGTCATCAGATGCGATGTAACTTGGCAAGCTGTGATATGGCAACTGACGCTTCATCTCCATTCCAGATGGTGACGTCAGGCTCGTGAGGCCGGATGATCAGCGAAAGATCCTCGATACCAACTTGAACAGCTCCAATCTGTGATAGTTCGCAGGTCTTCTCGGATTGATCGTTAACGTGGGGTCCTGGCTTGAGATCCCTCGTGAGGAAGCGGTAATCTTGATGATCCGATGATGACGGTGAATTACAGACCCCTGTCAACGGTTCATCAGCCAAGCACGAAAATAATGATGGGTGTAATGCCCAGGCAACGGTCGGAGCACTCTCGAGAAGCCTCGCACTGATATCCGAAATGTCTTCCTCAGCCGTACTAGTGAGCGCCACCGATATATCTTGCATAACGCGCAACTCCTTCCGATCATTCTTCCCTTGTTTCCTTCCAGAAGAATGTTCTGAATCAGACATTGTTTCAACGCCGGGTGACCTCTCGCGGTCATTCGTCTCCGCTGGTGAATGCTTAATCCTGTTCTTCTTTGTGGCATCCTGATCCTTTGGCTGTTTTTTCGATCCGAGCGTCTTGAGACCTGTCTGGAGAATCCTCTTTCGGACGCTTTTCTTACTGGAACTGGAACTTGTATTTGCATTGGCAGCGCAGATGGTCTCGAGAGACGCGCAGGATGACGTCCTGCGGAGCCTACGAGAAGGTTCGGGGTTCATAGGTGGTTTGTGGGTGATTAAGACCGCCGGAGGTTCTTCTCGCGGCAGGTTGGACGCATCTTTCATCTTTTGAATGAGACGTTCAAAACTGGATGTGACGGAAGCTCGGGGTGGAGGCGGTGGCAGCTCGGACCGATGTCCAAGAGGAACACATGTCAGTTGTTCTTGTTCTTGTTGAGAGAGAACAGGAATAGGAAGTACGGCGTCCGAGTTCGGGAAGAGGGCCATGCAGGGGAGATGATCTGGTCGAGGTCAAGGAAGTACAGATTTTATGGACAGCCTTTGTCATTATGCCACAGGATGGAGTGTTCCACACATTGGCGTGTGGAGTGGCTGTAGAAAGGACAATGAGAATGAGAATCCGCAAAGAGAGGAGACAATCTTGAAGTCCTTTGTGGATTTTCTGTGTCAAACGATTCGTCAGTCTCGAACTCTCAATAGTGAACGCGTACACCCGAATAAGCAAGATGCCACTCGGACTACCGAACGTCAGTGAATGATGCCTCCACCCGGAACATACCTCCTGTGTGTTGATATTGTAAGACTCGAGTGTCGAACGGAGGCCGCTATAGCACAAGGGGTGGAAATACGCTGATAGTAACTCGAGTTTCTGAGTCCTAACAATAATTCCGAGTCTACGATTCAAGCACATTGGTCGTGATGAAGAAGGGCAAGGTGTTGTGCATATGTAAGCAGAGTGAGACCACACTACAACTTCCTAGTGAACTTGATGGTTCCAACGGTCCACAAGAATGCACATGTTTCTCTTCCTCCATTTCTCGTACACAGTCACATTCAGATAGACAATCAATCCGAAAGCCCTACCAACATACAAAGAATGTGTGTAGGGAAACTCAACAGCGTCGAGATTTACAACGTGACCGATGTCGACGGTAGATTGATACTTACCGGTATCTTCTTCCTTACCGTTCAAGCCTTACCGTTCAAGCCTTACACTATCATTGGTGTATTCACGTTGACGTTTCATCATGATCCTTCCATATCTAGCGAGATATCACGTATAGCTTTGGCTGAGACGTTCAGTGGTATGTTCACTCTGTCATTCTTCCAACGATAACCGTTCCGTTCGATCGATATAATGTTTGTATGATCTTAAGAACTCGCATTAACTTTGGCAACAAGTCCACACTGATGATGAAGCTGAGTACGACCGTCTTTGGCGTATACCGGCGGACCTACACCATTCTATGCAATGCGCATGGACATCCAAGCCATCTGCAGTGCCGTCTGCTTATGCGCCTCGTTTTTTTCAGGATGGTGGTACCATGGCCGCGAGGCTCGCGTACAGCTGCCCTGTTACTCAAATTGTTTATGGAAGGCGGAAACCAAATGAGACGACCTGTCCGGCAAGCCTTTCTTTTTTTTCTTTTCGTGGACTTGGAGTATGGAGCGGTGGTTGATGTGGTTGTTCTTCAGTCGAATTCGTGAGACGTACTTCGCACGGCGCAAAGGGGTGATTAGACCTGTGTGTCATACCAGGAATTCAAGTTGGGTTGAACCGGTTTGTACCATGTCTGAACGTTTGAACTCTGGTTTATATCGCGTTTAACCCACCGGTACCATTGAGAGATGTCCCCCTGATGGGCAAAGTATATCGTCTCCTCACCTTCTCACCGAATGGAAGTACTAGGATGGACATTGGAGATCTGACTCCGAGGCCTGAATGTTGGATTCTCCACTCTTCCGACGACTTCGTCCCGTTGCCTTTGAGATAATTTGCTTGTCCCCGAAGAAACATGAAACATAGCCAACTTGGTTGGACCTGTTTCATCGTGTATCTTGTGACACATGTTGGGTGTTTCAAGTGCATCTGCTGTGTATGAGCCGTTGGGGAAGTTCAACGTCCAGACGTCCCACCCCCAACCTGATCCCCTTCCACTCCAAACCACCATGTCTGGGCTATCTGACTTCGTCTCGCGTGATGTCTCAACCATAAGTTGTGCCGTTGCGGGTATCGTCGCAGCCATCTTCGTCATTGTCAAGTTATCTCAAGGTCCTAGCTTACGTCGTGAACCATGCTTGTTTTTTCACTGACGATGAGAGTTTCCCATTACTTGGATGCTATTCCGACCTATGGGTCAAGTACCTGGCTTGGATCATGCTGGGGTGGTCTCAGATTCTTCCTCAATGCAAGGAACATGGTCCAAGAAGGGTACGAAAAGGTGAGTTCGTCTGGTCATGCTAGGAAGAGTCGAGTCGTTGACACCGATCCAACTGTAGTACCGATCCACTCCCTTCAAGATCCCAACTCTCTTTCGCTGGGTGGTCATTCTAAGTGACCGCAAACACCTGGACGAACTACGGAACGCGCCAGATGAGGCATTTTCCTTCTTGGAGACCACGGACGATGATTTCAAGTTAGCGGAAATGGTGGGGCATGTTGTCAAGGCGGATCCCATCCACGTTCCAGTTATTCGAGCACAACTCACTCGCAATCTTAATGTCTTGTTTCCCGATATTCTCGACGAGATCATCACTTCTTTCGACCAATATCTTGATTTCCAAGGACATGGTAAGAATAATTCGCCCATTTATTGTGTTGGGCTTGAATCAAGGTTGAATTACCCAGAGTGGAAGAGTGTTCCCCTGCTAGGTCTTGCGCAAAAGGTGATTTGCAGAGCTAGTAACAGAGTGTTTGTCGGTCTTCCTTTGTGCCAGGACCCTGAGTTTACAGATTTGAACATTAACTGGACCACTGACGCTATCACCGGAGGACTTACTGTTCGTTTTTGCCCCAAATTTCTGAGAGGGTTAGCTGTACGTTACCTTACAAAAGTTCCTAAAACGATCGACCGGACTTTGCAATATCTTCGTCCAATCGTTGAGGAGCGACAACGATGCTTGGATACATATGGTGAAGATTGGGTCGGCAAACCGGTTCGTTCGCTCTCGTCCCCTTGATGCCAGATGAGGGCTGACTACGGTCGTGATAGAACGACTTTCTATCTTGGTTGATGGATACGGCGAAAGCTGAGCAGCGTGAGCCTGAAAGCTTGACGCGCTATCTGTTGGCTCTCAACATCGCTTCTATTCATGTGAGTCTTGCTGTCGTCTTGCTGTTCTTGAGATTGATACTCACGTTCTCGACAGACGACCTCTATTGTAAGCATGACGTCGTTTTTGATGTTTCTTGTTGGCTGAAAGACGTTGGCAATCCAAAGTTCATTTCGAACGTTCTTTTCGTACTTGCAGCTCACCCTCAATATATCCAGCCTCTTAGGGAGGAAGTCGAGACTATCACCCGGGAAGAAGGGTGGACGAAGGCTTCGCTCAATAAAATGCACAAGTTAGATAGTTTCTTGAAGGAGTGCATCCGTCGCGAAGGCGTTGACGTTTTGGGCATGTGGCGAAAAGCCTTGGAGGACTACACGTTCGCAGATGGGTTGTTTATTCCCAAAGGGACGAGACTCGCTGCACCTGTACGACCCTTGCACCACAGCGAGGAGTTCTACCCGAATTCTTCAGAGTTTGATCCATTCCGATTTTCCAACATGCGGAGAGAGGATGAAGAAGATACGAAGAATCAGTTCACGACAACGTCCTCAGAGTACCTCCCATTTGGATATGGTAAACATGCGTGGTATGTGGGACCGTTCTTCTTGACTTGCCTTTTGACGTACGGTATTTGGGTTTGTTCGATGCGTTGAAATTCAGCCCGGGTCGGTTCTTTGCTGCAAACGAGCTTAAGATCATGTTGGCGCATGTCGTTGTGACATATGATGTGAGACTGGAGGGTGATACGTCGTGGAATATGTATATCAGCAACTTGGTTTTCATTGACCCGAAGGCGAGGTTGATGTTCAGAAAGAGAGTGAATTAGCTTTGCCGCCATAGCAGGGGAATGGTTGTTGGGCTCGGGCTGTGGGGGGACAGATACTTGGTCTACGGTCTACATCTTGGTTCTCCGCAAGACACTATGTCTGGGGGACGTCAATGTTTGATATCATATCTAATACTTGTATTTATTACAAACAAACTCACATTGCCAATCTACTAGGGAGTTTGACCTAGCACCATCTTCACCATCTAAGAACGGTCGGCAGACGAAAGCATGGTTCCAGCCTGTTGTGGAGGTGAAGGGTGGCGCACCTAACGTATCCCGCGTACGGAGAAACGTACGGGATCCGGAGTTGCTCGAGATGGAGGTAATCGAGGCCCCGGACCCGGATGATGTATTGAATTTTATTCTTCATGACAGCTCCGAGTCTCGACACTCCCCGCATGATTTGCGGCTGACAGCTTTGATTGTTTCCCCGGTTGAAAGAGTTCAAATGACTAGTTCATGCGTACAGCACCCTCAGACTTGCACGGTGCTGATACCGCCTGGCATGTTCCTCTCTCATTATTAGTGTTTGCGCTTGCTTGGGTGTGGCGGATTAAAATTTCTTTCTTTCCGTCTCACAAGTTATCCCCTGTCTGACATCCGGAATCCGATGGTCCATATGCTGCAAAGACTTTCACAAGGCGCGCAAAGATCAAGATC
The DNA here is from genome assembly GCA_038094055.1 of Chalciporus sphaerocephalus. Taxonomy (NCBI): domain Eukaryota; kingdom Fungi; phylum Basidiomycota; class Agaricomycetes; order Boletales; family Boletaceae; genus Chalciporus; species Chalciporus sphaerocephalus. The sequence continues at coordinate 241,917 of JBBPTH010000019.1, read as the reverse complement.
AACTTTCTTACGATCAACCATCTTGCGATCAATGTCTTCAACAGCTTACATCGTCCCTGTCGACCCAAAAAACCCTGGCAACAACGCTGCTACAAAGGTCAACCCAGCGACCTTGTGGTCTATCGTTCCTCATGGCCAGAAACCAACGAAAGTCGGTACTTCGCACCTCTTCTACGGCGTTGGTGATGTGGGCGTAACTGCACTCACATCTCTCGGTGATGGCTTCGAGACTAAGAAAGGTGACGCTCGTCGTGAGATCGTCAGAAAGGCTGTCGGAAGCGGTGTGAAGAGCGTCAAGGCCCTCGGAGAAGGCATTTCTGAGGCCGTCATCGACGTTTCAGCTGATCCTCATGCTGCAGCCGTCGCTGCCCACCTTGCGTTGTATGATTTTACTCTCAAGACGTCCCCTCCGTCTGCGTTCGATCCTCGCGGACAAGAGTCTGCCCCTGCCAAGATGAAGATCACACCTAATGTCAACTCTGCCGACTGGCAGCGCGGTGCCATCTATGCCAATGCTCAGAACCTCGCCCGCACCGTAAGCTGACTGATCCCTATGTCTGGTGCTCACTCACACGATCGTTCCCACCTCATGGAGTTGCCCGCAAACATAATGACTCCCACGGCACGTATCACCGTTGACCTTCAGAGTGTAAAATAACGCCCAAGTCACGGCATTCACGGAACGTGCCAAAGAGGAATTCAAGGGCTTGGATAACGTCAGGGTTATCGTGCGTGACGAAGGTAAGGACCTGTTATCACTTCAAGACGAATTGATCAGTTGATGATGGTCACTCTAGCCTGGGCAGCTGAAGAGGGAATGGTGTGTGTCGTGATTAAGGTCCCCTTAACGGTTCATTAATTCCGTTTCTTGTTCACTGCGCACCTTCCTTTCCGTGACCAAGGGTACCAATGAGTCTGCCAAGCTCCTTGAAATCCACTACACAGGTGCTCCTAACCCCGATGATAAGCCGATTGCCCTCGTTGGCAAGGGTATCACCTTCGACTCTGGAGGAATCAGTATCAAGCCTGCCGCAGTATGTCCCCCGTCATTTCCGTCTCCCATCTCAGTTTTAATGATGTATGCGTAAAAGGGCATGAAACTAATGCGGGGTGACATGGGTAAGTTCTCCGAGGAATGTCTATAGTAAAACTCATCAGCGTACTGGGTGGCGCTGCCACTGTCGTCGCTTCTGTGCTGGCGATTGCCAAGCTCAAGCTCCCGTGCGTGTCTGTTCAAGCTGCATTCAGTTGCTTGACTCAATGTACTTCATCAGCGTCAATGTGGTTGCCGTCGCCCCCCTTTGCGAGAACCTCCCAGGACCAAGTGCGAACAAACCTGGTGATGTGTTGGTAATCTTTCGCATGAGCGAATATATGCCTATCTGAGGTATGACTTTTTAGGGTCTATGCAATGAACGGCAAATCCATCGAGATCGACAATACCGACGCCGAGGGTAGATTGATACTTGCTGACGCGTTGTACTATGCCTCGACGGAGTTCAAGCCACACACTGTCATTGATGTCGCAACGTTGACAGGGTATGTCCGTCCATGTTCATTTTATAGCCCGAGACAACCATCGGAATATCACGTAGAGCTATGGATATTGCATTAGGGGAGATCTTCAGCGGGGTGTTCACTGTATGTCGTTCTGCCAATGGTAATCCTCACCTTCGATCGATACTGATGTTCTTATGACTGTAGAATTCGGACGAACTGTGGCAACAACTTTACGTTGCTGGTGAATCTGAATATGACCGCTTCTGGCGTATGCCTCTGGAGGAAGACTACGGTCCACAGATCTACTCTTCCAACGCCGACTTATGCAATACTGGTGGCAGACCCGCGGGCTCCTGCACGGCTGCTCTGTTCCTCAAAGCATTTGTGGACGGTGTGGAACCAAAGGAGGGAGAAGAACAGCCTGCTATACGATGGGCACACTTGGACATTGCGGGAACGATGGAGGTGGGTCGGACGTTGCACATATTTGACATGGGTTTTTTTTTTCTGACTGTGGGTGGGTTATAGTTCACGAGGCCGATACCATACCAGGAGAAGGGTATGACGGGACGTCCTGTTCGGTGCGTGTTTTATTCTTATTCATCATTGGTGTGGAGGAATGGTGGTTGATGTGGTTGTTCTTTCGGGCATTGGTTGAGTTCGTGAGACGGTCTTCACAGAAGGCGTAATCGGTGGGGATTTTTGTGTTGAGGGAGCCCGTCGGGTTCGGTCTGTGATATATCTGATCTCTGGTTTTGCATGAACGGATACCTCGTATCGTGTGTAAGGCCAACACCGTTATTGAGTGATTTCCGAGCGATTTCCGAACCAGTGAGTGTTAATGATGACCTAGGTAACTTGAAGTCCGAGTTGTATGAATCTTCACGTTGTCCGAGACTAATCACTCGGACTGGGTGTGCAATCAATAGTCATAACAGTTAATCCAACCGTGACACGACTCCAGGACAGTCAACATAAATACAATTCATCCTTCCTCCCCCTTTCATTTCCTTTCCTATCAGCAATTTCACCCCTCATCATACATTCCAAACCCCATCCGCCCGCCCGCCCGCGACGCGACATACATATATCATTACATACATACATACATCAACCTCAATTATCCACCAACGTCGCAAAATTAGCAGCAAAGAACTGTCCTCCCTTTTGGAAGTACTTCATGGAGGGTTTTCCGATCACGTCGCGATATTCGTCGCTCGTGAAGACGGTGATGAGATCTTTGAACGTGGGTGCTTCGATGGTGATTTGGGCGTCGTGTGGGGCGGTGGTGAGGCCGACGTTGGAGATGGCGTCGTTGATGGAGGGGTTGGCGTGGGCCTGTTATTGCGTGGGCGGTTAGTAGTGGATATTGGACGTGGGCGGTTAGTGGTGGACGTGGGACGTGGGGAGGGGTCACGCACCTGCTCGAGCTTGAGGACTCTGCCTTTGGCGATCTCGAGAGACTTGAAGAGGGAAGGGTACTCGTTTAACCAGAATTTTTCAAAGTCGTCTTGGGAGACGTTGTCGGCGCGTTTGAAGGAGACGACGATACGGACGCGGTCGGTGCGGAGGGTGGTAGACATGGTGAGTGTGAGGTTTGGGTTTGGGTTTGGGTACCTGGGGGACCGAGGGGGAATGGGTTAGGTCCGAGTTCGCGTGCGCGAGTGAATGCAGGGAAGACGTTCACTCACTAGGGTTTACTGGTGTGGTTGGGGTCGAGCGAGTACGAGCAGTATTTATACCGCTTCTCCTTCTCTAAGAAGAGCACCCCCAGCCTGGACGAGTTGAGGCGCTCAGGGGTTTATGTCGTGGCCGTGCACCCGGAGACGCTTTATCATCTCAACCTCCATCAACCGGTCAAAGCAACACAATCAAAGAACAGCTAGAAAAGGTTCAGGGGGTGCTGGGAGTGAAATGCGTTCCTCACCTTGGCGATGGTGTTTTTTTTTTCTCCATGCGTCGTGTTGCCCTGGGATGTTATGATTGAGATGTAGCTGTACCTCTCAGGCTCACCCCGATGCTGATATCGTTCATGACGAGCCATCAATGTATCATGTTTTGATCTCGCTGCGAGGTGACAAGTGTGCATGTATGCCAAGATGAGCGTCGCCCATCAAGTGTTGCCATCATGCACCCGCCAAATGAGAGAGAACGGCGACCAAGGTCAATTTGATTCACAATCGGACACGACCAAGCTCCGCTTGCACCCTTTCGAACGTTCGCCAGAATGAATGCACCGTCATTTCGAACACCAGCGCTATCGGTACAACGGCACATACGACAACGGACGTTCAGAACGCAATTGTCGAGTGGTCGGTCATAGATCCTCCCATCCCTCTCCCATCCCTTCCCAAACGTCCCATTTTCGACCTCCAAGCCATCGCGCCACGCGTTCTCTGTCTCTCCACTCTTGTCCGTCTTCATCGACATCGACATCCTCGAGTATGCCTTCTCCTGCATCTCCACCTTCCCCGTTCCTTCGTCCGAACGCGAGGACAGCCCATCCGATCACAATCATCCCGGGTGGTCGTTGTTCACCCATACTCGCCAACGCACTCTCTACATCTTCAAGCGTCGACACGAGTACGCGCTGATCTGGCATCGATCCCCGCTCGATGATCGCGATCGGGGTGTACACAGGGTATACAGGACCGTCCCGTCGTTCATCATCACCAACGAGTGCACGTACGACTTCGGCGAGTCGAGCGACGCCCATGAGGACAAGGAGAGTGCGTGCGCGGTCGTAGCCTGGAAGTGTGACCTCTTTACCTTGTCTTCCGACGCCAGTACATACGATAAAGGAGTCAGCCACGCCACGGTGTGTTACCGGGATGCCGGCGCAGGCGGGTGCGGCGAGGGCAGAAGAAAGTCCGGGAAGAACCAAGGGGGCATAACCATGTGCACGGAAGTAGGCGAGTTCCTCCCCGGCTCGGGCGTATACGATTGGATCGCCTTGTTTGAGCTACAATGTATGGAGGATTGGAAAGGTCGAGTTATTAATAGGAAATCGTCGCTGAGTCGGATGGGAGTGTGACGTACCCGTACGACAGTGAGACCGCGGTTTGCAGCGTCGACGGCAGCTTCCATCATTTCCATTTGAGCACCGTCTGCGTTTCCAGGGAATTTGCGCGCGATGCGTACTTCGACGTGCTGCGGAATTAGAGAAAGGACAGGCGCTGGAACAAGTTTATCGGAAAGAACGACATCGGCATGTTTCGTGAGCACGTCGTGGGTTGCGCGAGTAAGTAAAGACGGGTGACCAGGTCCAGAGCCAGCAAGGAATATACGTCCCTTGGTGTTTTTCGGCATGGGACGAGAAATGTCAAGACCGTGTTGTGATTTTTTGTCGTCCTGGGAGAGAGTCGTGACAGAATCCCTCGAAGAAGTAACACTGATCTCTCCATCGAGGATATCCCTCATTTCACGCTCCGTCATCACCGCGAGCCGCGAAATAGGCCAGTACTCGCTGACCTGGGCGACCCACCTCATGTGCCGCCTGGCTACTTCCACTTTGCTTTCACCAGAGGTACCGTTTTTCGATGGTTTGTGTTGGATGGGGACAGGTCGGTTCGGCGTCGTTATACCGCTATCTTCACCCGCTTCAACATCCGACGTGACGCCCGAGGAATCGCACTCCTTGGAAGGTTGCTTAGCCATTTTTCTTAGCAGACCAATCTTGATCGCTGCAGAACCAACGTCCTTGGAGAGACTGGCGACAATTTCTCTTCGGACTCTGCTCGCAAGTCTACAGCCCTCCCCATTAGTGGTCACACCGATCTGAAGGGGACTCTTTGATGAATTGGCTGGATCTGTGAAGCGGTGTGTCGCAGTGAACGAGAAGTCGCATAGTTCTGGCATGTCGGTTACGTTTAGGGGAATGTGATAGGTACGGCACAGACGTGCGATTTGGATTGCACGTAGGCGAGCAGTCGGACTGGAGGACGATGTGGAAGCGGTATCTGTGATACAGACGAGAGATGTATGTTCGTTTGAAAAGTAATGATCGAGGGCCAGGATGTCCTTGTCCGCGTCTGGGAGGTTTTCGCTGGTAGGGGAGGATTCGGGGATGGAGGAGTGCGCCCAATCAAGTATATCGAGTTGTCCATGCTCAGCTCTCCACCTAAGCTCGTCGCAGACAGCGCCAAGGCCACCGTGAACGAGAACCTTGACTGTCGCATCAGCCTCGAGTGCTGAAAACGCTCGGGATGCCGCGAGAGCATCACCTCCGATGATGAGAATGGATTTCGTGTCCATTCGAAAGGATAGGAGGAGCGAAGCGCCACCCGTTGGGGGTGAATACGGATCCATGTCGGTCGTCAATGTCCTCGAGCTGTTTAAAAAGAGACCTGATCATTGACATTTTTGACGGGTGGCCGTTGCTCACACTGGTCAGTCAAGCGAGCGCGATCATGAGCAATGGACATTACATCAGCTTCTCTGCACCTCATAGAGGCTCTCTCCATCAACCATATCTATCAGACCCACTGAGCCACTCCCATCGCTCAACCGCACCGACAATAATTTTCATGCTATCAATACGCTTGCCAATGAATTCACTATCACCCTCTACCGCGTCCTTTGTATATACTGCCTAGAATTTGGTTCTACTGCCGGAATAGGTTGTCGAACACAGGTATTTTGCAGAGGGTGTCCTTGGCAAGGCGCTGATGTTGGAATTATCTCTACCAACTCATTGAAACCAGCCCGTGTCTGGGCAAGGTTGAACTTCATAGCAGATCAGACTCCAAAGTACGCATAGTTGATGGCCTCTGAATTGAACAAGGCGTACTTTTAAAAACAGTCATATTCCGACCTCCCCGAGCTGTCGTAATATCTTCGTATCAACGCACGGGTTATCTCGCAGCTGGTTTGATTGAGCTATCGGTGGAAGATGCTAGTGAATGAACCAAACATAAATATACAAAGTCCAGTTGATCATGATTACGTCAGCCATATATGCAAAGCAGATGGTTACGAGGAGGATCAGCTCTGGCTTGGAGCTGCACCTAGTCCATGCAGCTGGTCGATAACGACAAAGTAAGTTGTTCATCTGAATTACTACATGGTAACATCATTGATATTGATCTCCAATTTCTCAAACAACTCACTGCGTTGTTTGAGTCGACGAAAGACAAAGGAACGATATGGCTTACTCATAAGCGACGTACGAAAACATTCTGTTCATCGTGGTTTTGGTTTTGACAAGTTATCCTCGTGCGTTTACTGACTCATGACGGCGAGGATGCTACTATGGATGATTCGGATAAAACGAAGGAATATCCGTGTCTAATCCGTGTCACAAACGGCAAAAACGTCAATTTCTCTACGCACGTGAGTGCTCATTGCCATCTTTTCCGTGCCATGGTCTTGCTCACCCTCTTCCAATTCTAACCATGATGCTTCCCCCCTCTACTGTTTCATCCGATCTCGCGATCATCCAGGTTGCCACCTCCGATCTTCCAAAATTCCATACAGCCTACGGTACATTACTAAAAGCATCCTTCACTACGCTTCGAAAGCGGGACAAAAAGCGAGAGAAACAACGAGCTGAACTGCTTGCAAAGCGTAAACAGCGCATGGCAGAGCCTGTGGTTATCGACGGCCCAAAACGGGGGAATGGGAGACGGAAGAGGCAAAGACAGGTCAAGAGTGCGATTAGACAAGAGCAGGCGAAAGAGCGCATTGCGAAACGTGAGGAGGAACGAGGTAAAACACAAGTAGCAGCATCATGAGACCAATGCTGCACTCGACAGCTCGGTAGCCATGATTGAAACGTAGTTTCGGGATACAATATTCATTAATCACCATCGATCTGCCCATGATATCTGCGCTCATTTCAAGTTCTAATTTTCCCTCAGTGTGGCCTCTCCGGTCAATTTCAATTCCAATGCTGAGCGTAGGTCCATACTGAGAGTGTACCAGTCGTAATGCCCGAAGTCTACACTTTGCTATTGTATTAGTACGTACTGTGACTCGTCAGGTGTTAACATCACATGACCTGTGACAGTTCGCGTCCTTGCTATTATCTACGTTGCTCAACGAAGACGACCAAGACGCGCTTCCCGTCCTATACATCGGGCCTACCATGCCCCCACGACGCTCATCGCGCAGTCGCGCACCGGAGCCCCAACCACCCTCATCAACAACATCGAGCGCAGTCCCCTCTAGCGCCACCACTGGTAAACGAAAACGTGGTCAGTCCGTCGCAGCGGAAGACACAGACGTAGAGAAGGAAAATGCGAGTCGGCCGAATTCGAGGACTAAACCTGCATCTACGTCGTCGTCAAGGACACGTGCTGCTAAGCCGCCTTCGACCGCATCGACGTCATCAAGGGGACGCGCGAGTGCTGGGATGGGCAGGACGAAAGGGGCGAGGGCGTCGGCGAGGACGAGGGGTGCGAGTAAGTTGAAGGAGGTTCCGGAGATCGACGAGACGGATGATGATGATGATGTAGAGGGTGAAGTTGAGGAGGTTAAGGAGGACGAGGCACGCGAGGAAGAGGATGCTGAAGAATCGGAACGCGAAAGTCGTCGAACGAGGAAGAAGTCTCGCAAGTCTGTCGAGTCTGATGACCAGGAGGAGGAGGAGAAGTTACCAAGACGTGCAACCAGGCAACGCAAGACCTCTCAAAAGCCTTCCTCCAGGACCAAAACCGCCAGAGGCGTAAAAGTGGAGGTCGTGGATAAGGAGGAAGAGCAGGAGGAGAGAGAAGAAGAGCATGAGCAAGACGATGTCCCCACACCTCGACCGCGCAAGTCTGCGCCTGTCACGCCCAAGAAAGTCTCTCAAGTTCGGCCAGTAGAAGCGGATGATAATGACGATGACGACGACCTACAAGGCTTCGATCAACAATACCAAGCTACCCCCCGTCGCGCGAAACGACAGAGCACCAACAAGAATAGTTCCCCAACTCAGAATCAGACACCTAGACGCGTCCCTCCGCTCGCTGAGGAAGAGGAAGAAGAGAAATCGCTCTTAGAACCTAGAGTTAGACCACAACCCCAGACACAGCAGCCTTCGGTAGAAGAGCCACAGGGTCCAAAGTCTCGTTTGGTTATCCACAAGATGGTCTTGGTCAATTTCAAGAGTTACGCCGGAAGGCAAGAAATCGGGCCTTTCCACAAGGTGCGTCGTATGTGTCTCTTACTTTAGACATCTAACCTGAACGTGGTGATCAAAGTCTTTCTCATCGATCGTAGGTCCAAATGGTTCAGGGAAATCGAACACGATCGATGCACTTCTGTTCGTGTTTGGATACCGTGCATCGAAAATGCGTCAGGGAAAGCTCTCGGAATTGATCCACAACTCGGCACGATACCCTGATCTCGACGAATGCAGCGTTGAGGTCCACTTCCGGGAGATCATCGATCTGCCGGGACCAGACGCATTCAGGATTGTACCCCGTTCCCAACTAGTCGTAGCACGAATTGCATCCAAGAACAACTCGAGCAAGTACACCATCAATGGACGAGCGAGCAATTTTACAGAGGTGACGACGCTTCTCAAAGGGAGGGGTATCGATCTCGACCACAAGCGATTCCTCATCCTTCAGGTGATTCACGCGCCGCCTCGTCCAGCCTTGATGCTGACTCCTTGTCTGCGTTCCAGGGTGAAGTCGAATCGATCGCACAAATGAAACCCAAAGCTCAGAACGAACACGAAGATGGACTTCTCGAGTACCTTGAAGATATCATCGGTACCTCATCCTACAAAACTCCCATCGAAGATGCTCTAGCTGAGGTAGAAGCGCTCACCGACCAACGTGCTGAGAAACTCAACCGACTGCGTATCGTCGAGCGCGAAAAGAACGCTTTGGAGGCACAGCGAAAAGAAGCGCTCGATTATCTGCGGTTGCAAAACGATCATGTGAAAGCGTTGAGTCGACTTTGGCAGTGGTATATCTGGAGATGTTTGGAGAATGAGACCAAGTTTAATAAAGAAATTGCTAGACTTCAGAAAGAGTTGGATGGTGAGAGGGAGAGGAATAAGGATGATATTACTCATTTGGAGATGTTGGAGCAACATTTTGTAGAACGCGAGACGGCGTACGAGGCTCGTTTTATCGTTTGTTGGGCTGGTATACTCGCGCTTACTCATCATGTTTGTAGGAAGTCAAAGCTGCAGCTGAAGAAGCCGTCAAAGATCATACTACTCACGCAAAGCAAGCTGTCGGTCTCGACGAGAGACGTAAACATGCGAGCAGCAAAGCAAAGAAGCTGAAGAAGGCACTTCAAGAGGACGAACATGCGAAGGCTGAGGCTGAACGCACGATCGAAGATAGCGCTGACAAGATTGAGAGGAAACGCGCAGAGATAGAAGAACATGAACTCAATTTGAGGAAGGAGCAAGACGTTTTGGAGAGTATTACGGATAGTCTGAAAGGTTTGTCCCTCGTGTTGTCTCTATGTGTTGCTTGATTGACACACGGCGCTCCCGCAGACAAGACGCAGGTGTTCCATGATCAGATTGAGGCGAAGCAGAAAGAGCTACAGCCCTGGACTGCCAAGATTAATGCGAAGCAGGCGAGCATTGATGTGGCAACGAGTGAGAGGGATGCGTTGGCGAGGAAAGCTGAGGGACTCAAGGACGCTGTCAAGAGTGCTCAGAATGATCTTGCAGAGCAGCAGACGGCGCAGGAAGCTAAGCTCAACGACTTGAGTCAATTGAAGGCCAAGAAAGCGTCTATCGAGCGAGATCTGCGGGCTCATTCGACAAAGTTCCACGAAGCTCAAGCGCGGGTACAAGAGTTGCGTGGCAAGTCATCATCGCTTCGGCAAAGAACGGATGAAGCAAAGGCTTCTCAAGCTGCCAGCACATCGCAAAACAGAGTCCTCGATCACCTTACGCGTCTACAACAAACTGGGCGACTTGACGGTTTCCACGGTCGTTTGGGCAGTCTTGGGACCATCCCGGACAAGTACGACGTTGCTATTTCCACAGCTTGTGGTGCCCTACACAATATGGTCGTCGACACGGTCGCACAAGGGCAAAATTGTATCAATGTCCTTCGTTCTCAAAACATCGGCCGTGCGTCGTTCATGGTCCTCGAGAAGCTCTCCACCGACCGAGTCAATGAACGAATCCAAACGCCCGAGAACGTCCCGCGCTTATATGATCTTATCAAACCCAAAGACCCCAAGTTCGCGCCCGCGTTTTACAAAGCTATCGGAAACACCCTCGTTGCGAACGACCTGGAGCAAGCAAATCGGATCGCGTTTGGTGGGAAGACGCGTTGGCGTGTGGTGACTCTTGCTGGACAGTTGATCGATTCGTCTGGAACGATGTCTGGTGGTGGTAATCACGTTGCGCGAGGGGGTATGAGTTCTAAGCTGGCCGCAGAAGCGGTGAGACCGGAGGTGTTGAGACAATATGAGCAGGAGAGTGAGGAAGCGGCGAGGGAGCTTGATGAGGCAATGAAGGTGTTGAGGGAGTTGGAGGGCGAGGCGGAGCGATTGACACTCGCGGGACCAGAGATTGATATGGATATTGAGAAGTTGACGATGGCGGTGAATAATGGGAGGAAGAGACTTGAGGAAGCGGAGAAGAGGGTTCATCAGCTCAAGTGCGTAGGACCACGTTGATGCAGTTTTCCTTTGGTTGGCGGGCGGAGGTACTGACAGGGTTTATTGTCTAGGGCACAGAGCAAGCCAGATGCCCGAGACATGGCGCGAATTGAGGCATTGGAGAACGAGATCGCCCAGGCCACTTCTCAATTGGAGGACCTTCAAAAGAAGTCGGGCAAGATCGAGGATTTGATTCAGGAACTTGAGCAGAAGATTCTCGACGTTGGTGGTTCGCGCTTACTGAAGCAACGCTCGACCGTCGATGGTATCAAGCTGCACATTAACCTCGCCCACGACGAGATCACCAAAGCAGAGGTAGCCAAAGCCAAGGCTGAGAAGGACGTTGTGAAACATACGTCTGCGATTGCTTCCAATGCTGCTGCTGTTGCAGAGGCTGCTAAGGAGATCGAGCAATTGCAGACGCAGCTTGAGGAGGTGAATCAATATTTGGAGGATTTGAAGGAAAAGGTGGAGGCTGCACAGACTGCGGCGGAGAATTCTAAGGATGATTTGGATGAGTTGAAAGGACAGTTGGAGAGGAAAAGAGAAGAGATTCAAGAGTTTAGGAAGAAAGAGGTACGTGGGCTAAAGTGTGCCAGTAACGAAGGTGGGCCGGCTGCTGACCGCTTGGGGTAGATGGAGTTGACGCAGAAGCTCAATGATGTCAAGAAGGAGGCTGCGGAGAACGATCAGGCATTGCAGCACTGGCAAACAGAACACGATAAGCTGAGACTGGAAGAAGTCGATGATGACGACGATGAAGAGGAAGTCGAGGGCGAAAAAAGTGAAGTTTCGGAACAAGCTGCGGAACCCCAGGTCAAGCAAGAACAGGGAGAGTCGCCGCCAGCCCAGCCAAGAAAGTCAACCAAGCCACGTCAATCCTCCAACGAACTGCACATCTACTCCGAAGATGAGCTAAGACAGTTCAGGAAACGCGATCTAGTCGCTGATTCCGAGTACCTCGATGGTTCGTTACTTGACTAGAACATCGTTTCATGTCACTCACCCGCAATCCGTTCGCTCCTCCAGAAAAACTGAAGAACGCGAAACCGGATCTTTCAGTGCTAAGGGATTACAAAAAGCGTGAGGAGGAATTCTTGCGCCGTGCCAAGGATCTCGACCAGATCACCGAAGCGCGTGATGCTCAGAAACAGAAGTACGATGGTCTCAGGAAGCAACGTTTGGACGAGTTTATGGCAGGCTTCAGCGCGATCTCTCTGAAGCTAAAGGAGATGTATCAGATGATCACTCTTGGAGGGAATGCTGAGTTGGAGTTGGTTGATAGCATGGATCCCTTCTCGGAGGGAATTATATTCAGTGTGATGCCACCAAAGAAGAGTTGGAAGAACATTTCCAATCTTTCAGGCGGTGAAAAGATGTGCTTGTTGTGTTCTCGTGTACCTATGTGGGAAGTAACTTACAATACCTACAGACGTTGAGCTCCCTTGCTTTGGTGTTCGCCCTTCACGTCTTCAAGGTCCGTTCATTCATCGTCCGCGTCTCCCGTTTTCTCTGACCTTTTCCACTGCAGCCCACGCCCCTCTATTTCATGGATGAGATTGATGCCGCGCTCGATTTCCGGAATGTCTCCATTGTCGCCAACTACATCAAAGACCGTACCAAGAACGCACAATTCATCATCATCTCGTTGAGAAATGACATGTTCGAACTAAGTCACCGACTCATTGGAATTTACAAAACCGCAAATGCCACCCAAAGTACGTCCAACGTCCCTCTCCCTTTTGCTTGTGTGCTGATTTCCGTTCACCACTATCAGGTATCGCGATCGACAATCACGCACTCGCCTCTACCAAGTTTTCGCTAGCACCAGCCCCCGCTTCTGTGGCCACTGCCACTGCACGAAGTTCCGCTCTCGAGGTGTGATATGGCCAAGGTGTACATGAGTATATGCTTTTAGTTCTTATTTATCATGGGCTGTATAATTGATACCTCTGTAATCCGAGTATTCACTTTTTGCTTCCGACTTTCGACTACACCGACGCAGGAAATCGTGCGCTGGAACGAGACTACTCATGTAAACATACAGTTCACTTCCTCAACAACTCGGAAAACGTTGTGGGGACTGTTTCTCCAGGAATAGTGCAACATGGGAGATTTGGGACTGGGCATGTGGTTGAGTCAGGGGCGACGAGTGGGCCAATCAACATAGCTTTCCGTTGCTTACATAAGCGTACTTAAATTGCAACTTATCAGATGCGTCGAAACAGTTTCAACTTCGACTTGACACACTAACTTGAACTTTGAACCTATCAACCGCGACTTTTCCCGTTTTTTTACTCAGTCGGCTGCGTGATCAGTTCTCTACTATGACCAAGACAGAGCGCCGGTAGTCATTTATCCAACATGCATGTAAAGGGCAAAGAGGGAGGTGTCCAAGTTTTTCAGAAGGTCTATGAAGGTCCCATTTGATCATATCGGTTAGTTGTGACGTTTACTGATATAGACCACAGCTCACTCGTGGTGAACCTGTCAGGTTATTTCCAAGGAGCAAACACGCGAGTGCTAATCCAAGTACCTGACTTGTCATCCCAAGGTACGTCCTTGTAACGGAAATGATATCGCGTCTGTTCGGGCGATGCTCCACTCATCAGACAGCCTGAGAATGATATTCTCTGACATGACAGATACAATCTTGTCTCCCCTCGACATCTCCAAGCATTGGAGCACAATAATACGGTGAGATTGATCGCCGTGTCGCTGTTCGACTCGCTGAATCGATTCTGTCGCAGTGCGCGAGGTGTCCTGAAGGCGAACCATCTGGTCATCCGCAAGGTAGGATACATACCAAGTACAGGTAGACCCCTCTTACAGTTCCGTAGAAATGACAGCGTGAGTCGGTGGTGAATCTTGCCGATAGAGATAGAGGCCTGATCCGAAAGTATGAAAGGAGAAAGAATTTCATAAGCGATGTGGTTTACAAGTATCGTGGATAGGACGGGAAAGATTCCGACCCCCTTCCTCGTCCAGTTCTACTGCGAACATCGTGGTCTCAGGAATGGGGACCGATTCCGGCCTTGCAGTACCTGCTGAAGCTCCCGACGTTGCAACTGCCTCCGATATCGACATCCAAGAGGCAAAAAGCACCTTCAGTGAACTTGCGCGTCAGCTTTCGAGACACTCCAAACAGACGATAAAGTCTGGCTCTGTATATAGCAGGGATCCAGAAAAGGGGGAGCAGACTGACGAACACTTCGACTTGCGCGAATATCTCACGTCCTCGAACGATGCCAACGAAGCTGCTGGAATCAAGCATAAACACGTTGGTGTGACGTGGAATGACTTGGAAGTCAAAGTCATTGGCGGAGTAGACCATAAGGTGAGCGATGTCTTTTACTTTCTTCTTCGGTAGGTCTAAATGGACCTCTTCTTCAGATATACATACATACGTTCGGTGGTTGGTTCATCTCTCTCAGGAACAAGCGATCTGGCTCAATACGAGACCACTGATGCCGTCCTCAACTTTTTCCTCGCCCCATTGCTCTGGATATTCCAGCTTGTCATAAGTCTTTTTCGTACCCCACAACCACCCACACAAACAATCCTTCACAAGTCGTCTGGTGTCCTTAAACCGGGCGAAATGTGCCTCGTCCTGGGGTGTCCTGGTTCCGGATGTACGACTTTCCTCAAGACGATAGCGAACCAACGAGACGAATTTGCCAGCGTGACGGGCGATGTTCGATATGCTGGCATTAGTGCCGAAGAAATGGCGACGCGCTACAAGGGTGAGGTTGTTTTCAACCATGAAGAGGATATTCACTTGCCAACATTGACGGTTGCTCAGACGCTGGAATTTGCACTCTCCACCAAGACACCTGGCCCCAATGGTCGTCTCCCGAACGTATCACGAAAGGAGTTTGACTCCATGGTACAGGACGCCTTGTTGAAGATGTTGAAGATCTCGCACACACATCAAACCTTGGTCGGAGATGAGTTTGTTCCTGGTGTATCGGGAGGCGAGCGGAAACGCGTAAGCATTGCAGAGATGATGACAACTCGTGCTCGCGTTCAGTGTTGGGACAATTCGACGCGTGGTCTCGATGCTTCCACTGCTTTGCACTTTGTCAAGAGCCTGCGTATCATGACCGATGTACTTGGTCAAACGACCTTCGTCAGCTTGTACCAAGCCGGCGAGAGAATCTATGAACTCTTCGACAAAGTTTTGGTCCTTGACAAGGGTCGCCAGGTATACTTCGGACCTGTCAGCGAAGCTCGGACGTACTTCGAGAGCCTGGGTTATCGATCTCTCCCGCGTCAGAGCACACCCGACTATCTCACCGGCTGCACAGACCCCCACGAACGTCTGTTTGCCGAAGGGCGGTCAGATATAGATACGCCGGCTGCACCTGAAGATCTTGAACAAGTTTTCTGTAGCTCACCCCTCTACAAAGATCTCGAACAATCATTGGACGAGTTCCAGCATCGTATGGAAATTGAGAAAGATGATCAAGAAGCATTCCGTGCCGCTGTCCTCGCCGACAAGAAGCGAGGTGTCTCGAAGAAGAGTCCATACACGCTTGGTTTCATTGGTCAAGTCAAAGTGCTGACAATCCGTCAGTTCCGAGTCCGGCTGCAGGACAAATTTCAACTGACAACAAGTTTCGCTCTGGACACAGTGCGTCATTGCCGTTGCTTCTGCTTCAACAAGGAGGCCCACTGTTATATAACTTCTCGCTCTGATTATTGGCGCAGCCTACTTGAATTTACCGCATACAGCTGCTGGAGGTTTTACCCGTGGTAGTGTCATCTTCAGTGGGATGTCGACTATCTGTTTGGAAGCGTTCTCCGAGGCAAGTAGTCTACTCCCGCCCCGACATATCCCACATTTTTCACTTCTTTTATCAATGCTAGATTCCTCTGATGATGATGGGCCGCCCGCTAGCAAACAAGCAGATCGGTTTTGGCTTTTACCGCCCTTCTGCCCTGGTCTTTGCCAATTTCTTTGCGGACATCCCTTTCTCTGCTGTCAGAGTCTTCATTTTTGACGTGATTGTGTACTTCATGCCGGACTTGGCACGCTCTGCGGGTGGTTTTTTCACATTCCACCTGTTCATCTACGTCACCTTTCTTTCCATGCAAGGCTTCTTCCGAACTTTCGGATTACTGTGCTCCAATTTCGATGGCGCATTCCGACTGGCAGCCTTTTTCTTTCCGACTATGATCCAATACTGTAGTTATATAATACCCAGGTTCCAAATGAAGCGATGGCTATTCTGGATCAGCTACATCGACCCCCTTGCATATGTATTCATAGGAGCCATGGAGAATGAGTTCATGCGCACGTCTTTGACATGCGATGGTACCTACGTTGTTCCCAGAAACGGTCCTGGGATGTCCATTTATCCCGACACTTTGGGTCCCAACCAAGTGTGCACGCTCTATGGCGCACAGCCGGGTAGTGATGTCATTTCTGGCAGTGACTACTTGATGGCTGGATATGGCATGGATATATCTGACATCTGGCGTCAAAATCTGGTTGTGGCATTTGCGTTTCTGATTGCTTTCCTGATTGCTCAGGTGATCTTGATTGAGTATTTCCAGGTGGGTTACAACGTCAAATGAATTTTTGGTGTGCATGCTGAATGTATATGGTTTGTAGCCCAAAGAACTTGGTGGATCTATCTACATTTATGCCAAGGAGAATGGTGAGACCAAGGTATTGAATGAGATCGAACGAGAGAAGAAGGCTCGACGACATGGAAAACAAGATGATGAGAAGACTGAGAAGGCGTCCCGAGAAGATGACATAGGGAGCGAGAAAACCCATAGAAAAGCTCTTACGTGGGAGAGCCTCAACTATCATGTTCCTGTGCCCGGTGGGACGAAGACGCTTCTTCACGATGTCTATGGGTACGTAAAGCCAGGAACGTTGACCGCTTTGATGGGCGCTTCGGGTGCAGGTAAGCGCACTGTGTTTCCCGAGATCGAAAAAGTTTGACGCAGCTGACAGGAAAAACGACTTGCCTTGATGTTCTTGCTCAGAGGAAGAACATTGGTGTTGTTTCTGGCGACATTCTTGTTGATGGACGTCCGATTGGCTCTGATTTTGCACGTGGTACAGCCTATGCCGAGCAGATGGATGTCCATGAGGGAACAGCTACTGTCCGAGAAGCTTTGCGTTTCTCTGCCTACCTTCGCCAGCCTGCCGAAGTTTCGATCGAGGAGAAGAACCGTTACGTCGAAGAGCTCATCGAGCTACTAGAGCTGCAAGACATCACCGAAGCACTCGTGTTCACCCTCAGTCTCGAAGCGCGCAAACGTCTCACGATCGGTGTCGAGTTAGCTAGCAAACCTTCTTTTCTTCTCTTCTTGGATGAACCCACCTCCGGTCTGGATGCACAAAGCGCATGGAATCTGGTTCGCTTCTTACGGAAACTCGCCGACCAAGGGCAGGCTATCTTGTGTACCATTCACCAGCCCTCGAGTATGCTATTCGAGAGCTTCGACCGTCTTCTCTTGTTGGAATCGGGAGAGACAGTTTACTTTGGTGATATCGGTGCGGACTCGCACGTCATTCGAGAATACTTTGCTAGCAATGGCGCGCATTGTCCCCCGAACGTGAACCCTGCGGAATATATGCTCGAAGCTATCGGCGCGGGAGTCTCCCCTCGAGTTGGCCCTCGCGATTGGAAGGACGTCTGGCTTGACTCGCCCGAGTACCAACGTATACTAACAGAAATTAGCGAGATTAAGCGTCAAGGTTTGGCTATTCCCGTTACTCAGGACAGTCAAGTCCGCACATGTATGTCACCGTATGAGTACTCCCCAGATTGCTTTCCCTGACCATGAATATACAGATGCCACCAGCTTTGTGTACCAACTCTCCACGGTGGTCAAGCGGAATTCCATCGCTCTATGGCGTTCTCCTGATTATGTGTTCAACCGATTACTTTCCCAGGCGATGTTTTCATTATGCATCTCGCTCCCGTTCCTAAATTTGGGACACAGCGTTCGGGATCTGCAGTACCGCGTCTTTGCAATGTAAGTTCCTATCCCTTCTCACAAAATGGTCGTTTCATATGGACATTTCTAATAGCTTCGCGCTTGTTGTGTTGCCTCCAATTATCATGATTCAGCTGCAGCCTCTGTTCGTCTCCAACAGAGGAATTTTCATCCGAGAGTCATCGAGTCGGATTTATTCCCCGTACGTTTTCGCGATCGCACAGCTCCTTGGTGAAATCCCGTACTCGATAATGTGCGGGATCATTTACTGGCTCCTAATGGTATACCCCATTGGCTTCGGAAAAGGTGCTACCGGCCTTAATGGCACTGGCTTCCAGTTAATGGTCGTCATTTTCTTGGAGCTCTTTGGTGTTTCGATCGGTCAGCTTGTTGCCTCATTAGCACCATCTATTGAGATCGCTGTTCTGTTCAACCCTTTCCTCTCAATGGTTCTCGAGGTGTTCTGTGGTGTCACCATTCCATATCCTACCATGGCACCCTTCTGGAGAGACTGGTTGTATCAGCTCGTACCATACACGCGAGCACTTTCGGCGATGTTGTCTACCGAGCTTCATGGTTTGGACATCCAATGTGCCTCGGACGAGTTCGCAGTGTTCAGTCCCCCTGCCAATCAAACTTGTCAAGATTGGGCACAACCCTTTGTTGATGCGTTCGGTGGGTACCTGGATAATCCGCTTGCGACGACGGCTTGCCGCTACTGTCAGTACTCGGTGAGTATATGCTACGTATCAGCATACCACATATGTTTAAAGCCGTGATGGATCTCGATCAGGTTGGAGATGAATTCTTTGTGCCACTCAACATCCAGTTCGATAATCGTTGGCGAGATGCGTTTATCGTCCTCGCTTTTTTCGTGTTCAACGTTATTGTGACGATCAGTGAGTTTGTTATAGCTATTGTTGTTATGTCTCTTGAGATCTCATTCCTCGTTTTATTAGTTGCGTCACGCTTCCTACGCTATGCGAAGCGGTGATAACACGAACGCGCGATGTTGGCGAATCGTCAGCGTGGTACACGTCCCGTTAGTTCCCCGTTCGTATGTCTTGATCGGCACGCAGGAGCAAGGACATTTAGACTCAGGTTTCACGTCTTATAAGGGGTGTGTCGGACGGACCCTGCTAATACTATGTCTGAAACGAGTACAATCTTGTAGTTTCGTGTCTGATGCAATTCATATGCGATGCGAGATATCCTTGGCTTCCCTGTGCTCATTTTTCGGCGATGATGTTTGAGTGCTAGCTATCTGCAGGAATAGTATAAGTCAGATGAATCTTGGTTTTCGAAATTTCGCTCGAGACGCACGACCGAGGCCAGGCATCATCCCAGAATGAAGTACAATAAAGCAGGTCTGCTCTGGATCGTTTAAGATATGTACATCAGCCCTCCTTGCCTTTCTTCACCCACGATGCCTAGTGCTCCGCACTCTCTGGACGCGAGACATGCATGTGAAGCAAGTCCTTGACCCCACATGCTTGGCCCTCCAAGATGAACGAGTACTGAACATCCACATCTGTCATCCACGATGGACGGCTATAGTCCTCCGGTAATACCAGTCCGGGTTCTGCAGTTAACCAAGGATGGCGAAGTGCATCTGATGCACGAAAACGCCTTGAAGGTTCAAAAACTAGGAAACGAAGTATAAGATCGACCGGCGAAGCGACCATGTCCACCAGCGGTATGTGTGTTTTGGTATCAAGGGACACCATCGATGCTGACTGCGGGAGATTGGGTAGAAGCGGGGGTAGATCCATTGCCTCGACGTAGACAAAGACTAATTTGCCGGCGTCCGGAAGACTCGAGAATGACTGAACGACCGGAGTTCAGCGTGGGCGGCGAACAAGGACCAGAAGAACGTAAAGGCATAGGAAAGGTTACGCACAGGCCAAGTATGTTCGTTCGGAGTACCCCGTATCTTGAAAATGCTCCATGCGAGTCCGATTTCTCCTCGACTACTATCGAATAGACTAGTTCGTGTCCATCTCCCTGTTGGAATACCGCCAGTTCCACGCGGGATGATGAAAGGTGTAGGTGGTGGCGCAGGTGTATCGCTAGTTGCATCTGATTCCGAGTCTGATTTGGATTCGCATTCAAAGAACCGATCCTCATCATCCTCGTCGGTTTGTAAACGAAGAGGTGCAAAGAAGTCTGAAAGAGTGACACCGAGGCTCCATGCATCAATAGAAAAGGCGTCGTAGGTCCTCGCACCAAAAAGCAACTCTGGTGCGCGATAGGGGCTATGGATTTACCAGGACATTCAGATCGTATATGGAGCGGAGAAATACCTAGATCGTATAGTACATCACTCACCCAGTCGACACTTCAAAGTACATTCGATCGATAGACTCTGGCCACAAATCTCCTGACTTTTCCGACATAGGCTCATCCACACGGAACGCGATGCCGAAATCGATCAGTTGGACACGTCCCGAGGCAGTCAAGAGGACATTGCTTGGTTTGATGTCCCGATGAGCGATCTGGACATCCTCACTGTGCAGATAGCTGACACCACACAGAATTTGGAAAATAATGGACTTTGCAAGGACCAAGAACTGTACCTCGCGAGGGGTGAGAGTGGAAGTCACTCTGCTACCAAACGAGATGATCGGATGTGGGGAGAATCTGGATGATCGCAGGACCTCATCGAGCGAGTAAGGAACGTAGGGCATCCAGAGGCTCAAGTTCTGGGACCTCTGGGATAGCTCCTGTTTCACCAGAGGGATGATGTTCTGATGAGCGATCAAAGAAAGAAGACGGGCCTCCTTTATGATATCGTGAGGCTCTTTTGCATGGGCGGTGGTAGATGTTTTAATGGCGATAAGGCGAGGGCCATCGGGCAATTCAGATAGGATACGCGTCACGACAGCTACGGGACCTTCAGATATGATTGTCGAATCATCTTCATCGTCAGATTCGTGGAAGCTCATCACCGTAGATTGCTAACCGGTAGCTGGCTGCCGCCTCGATGAGCTGATTGGGTCACGAGCGGGCAAGCTTGCTGGGCCCACCCCTGAGTCGGTTCCTACCTGGATGTTTCAAACGAGGTTATGGTCAAGCACTGCCTTGCAGAAGAACCGAACAGCCTGCTACGATTTGGTTAAGGCTAATAAGAGTATTGAGTGGAACACTCCCGAACTTCAACAGCTTGCTGACCAACTTGGACCTCAACTCTTTGACCACAACCTCCTACTTACTTCCGTCAGTAATCTAACATCTACGTGGCTCCAATGGCGATCGACGACGAGCAACGGAAACTCCTTAATAAACAATTGCTTTTGGCTGCGCGACAGCAAGGTAACGTCGAGGAGCTGGTGACCAGCGATGAGTACAGAGACGAAGCCGACGAGTTTCTTTTCGACATCAACTGCACTGACTTGTACGTTCTCTTAGTATCCAAGCTCTTCCGACTTAACCGTGATGTAGCGCAGGAAACACGCGTTCGTACCCCAACTCCGTTCTTACCCCCATCGATCCATGCTGATCTCGCGCCTGTCTATCAGCTCTACATCTAGCGTATGTGGGACATCCCAATTGTGATCTCTTAAGCATGTTACTGACCGTTGTGGTTCGGATGCTATCCAGCGTACTGAGCGGTTCCATCGAGAACGTCAATCACCTCATAGAATCAGACGGCTGTGACGTCGACCCTCAGAACTCGGAGGGAAATACACCATTACATCTTGCTGTCCAGATCCAGGATCGAGACACTCGTCACGCGATCGTCTCTGCTCTCGTAGAGATCGCAGGTGCGGTCGACTCGTATGTCCCTCTCATCTATCATAAACGTGATGCAAACGTTTTGTCTTTATACGATGGGGGAACAGCATCAGATTGACAAACAGGGCAGGTCAAACGCCAAATGCTCTTTGTCAAATTTACTTCCCGAATGATACCGAAATTATTTCATTGACAACACCACCTGCACGGCAGGTCACAGCCATGCTGGACAACGATGATATTGCAAGTGACGGTGAAGATGGTCGTGGGTCAGATACCGACTAGATAGACAGCATCATACCACGCAATTATGTAAATGTGGGTTTGTTTTTCAATAAATGTATTAGATGTGATATCAGACATCGACATTCTCTGGACACAGTTTCTCGCCAGGCCAGGATGTAGTCCCAGAGAGCCCAGTACTAGTAAGTAGCAACCTTTATTAAATGAATGCTCCCCTATTGTAAGGGGAAAGTTAATCAACTCTCTTTCTGAGCATCAACCTAGCCTTGGGGTTGATGGAGATTAAATTGCTGATATACAGATTCCACGGAGTATCATCCTCCAGCTTCACGTCATATGTCATGATGACATGCGCCAGCATGATCTTAAGCTCGTTAGCAGCAAAGAACCGACCAGGGCTAAAACGTGGAATAAACCTCATTATGTCGTAGGTAATAAGAATGGATCGCATACCATGCATGCCGACCATACCCAAATCCTAGGTATTCAGGAGACGTCGTCGTGAACTGATTCTTTGGATCTTCCTTATCCTCTCCACGCATGTTGGAAAACCGGAATGGATCAAACTCGGCTGGATTCGGGTAGTATTCCTCGCTATAATGCAAAGGTCGGGCAGCAGCAGCGAGTCTCGTCCCTTTAGGAATGTACAACCCATCCGCGAACGTGTAGTCCTTCAAGGCTTTTCGCCACATGCCCAAAACGTCAGTGCCTTCTCGACGCATGCACTCCTTGAAGAAACTGTCCATTTTGTACATTTTACCGACAGCATCCTTGGACCACCCTTCTTCCTGGATGATAGACTCGACTTCTTCCCGGAGAGGCTGGATATATTGGGGGTGAGCAGCGAGGGCGAAGAGAGCGCCTGTGAATATCTTGGATCACCAACATTTTTCAGCTCATAAGAAACATCAACAGCTCCATCAGGCTTACAATAGAGGTTGTCTGGCGAGGAAGTGAGTTTCGATAAGGAACACAACAGGACGACAACACTCCTCACATGAATAGCACCGAGGTTCACGACCAAAAGATAACGTGTCAAATTTTCAGGGTCGCGTTGCTCAGCTTGTGCCGTATCCATCAACCAGGACAGAAAATCGTTCTAGCACGACAGCAGTGAGCCTTTATCCTGGGTCAGTGACGGGAGCGAACGAACAGGTTTGTCGGCCCATTCTTTGCCATAGGTGTCCAAGCACCGCAGTCGCTCCTCGATGATTGGACGAAGATAATTCAAATTCCTGTCGATGGTGCCAGGAACTTTTGTAAGGAAACGAACAGCGAGTCCTCTCAAAAATTTTGGGAAGAAACGAATGGTAAGTCCTCCGGTGATAGCATCAACGGCCCAATTGATATTCAGATCTATATAATCTGGGTTTCGACACAGAGGAAGACCAACAAATAGTCTGTTGCTGGCTCTGCAAATCACTTTTTGCACAGCACCTAGTGGGGCAACACTTTTCCATTCTGTGTAGTTCAACTTGGAATCACGTCTGACATGGTGAATGGGGGAATTCTTCTTACCATGACCTTGAAGATCCAGATACTCGTCAAAGGCGGTGACTATCTCATCGAATATGTCAGGGAACAAGACATTGAGATTACGGGTGAGTTGTGTACGAATAACTGGAAGGTAGATTGGGTGCTCCTTGACAGTATGCCCCACCATCTCCGTTAACTTGAAATCATCGTCTGTGGTCTCCGGGAAAGAAAATGCATCGTCGGGGGCATTTCGTATTTCGTCCAGGTATCTGCGGTCACTGAGAATGACCACCCAGCGAAAGAGAGTTGGAATTTTGAACGGAGCAGATTGGTACTATATTTGAACCGATTTTAGCAGAGGCTCAGTAGGCTCCTCCCTGGCAGGACTAAATAAGCTTACCTGCTCGAATCCCTCTTGGATCACTTTCCTGGCATTTAAGAAGAATTTGAGACCACTCCACCATGATCCGAGCCAGGTAGGTGACCCAAAGGTTGGAATAGCGCCGAGCTGTTAGCAAACCCTCGCTGTGAGATGAAAAAAAAAAAAACAAGCACAGTTCACGACGTACCCTTGGTCCTTGTGACAATTTGATGATGACGAAAGTAGCCGCGATGACACCTGCGACGACGCAAGTGACAGTCGAGATATCGCCCGAGACGAACTCGGATAGCTCGAGCATGATGAGGTCAGGCTCAGGTTGGACGTTGAACTGAGGTCCAACAATACAAGGTACTTGTTATGTATCCACCCGCCCAACGAACGGACGATGAAATGACCTGAAACACTCTGGCATGTGTCATGAACATACAGGATGAAACAGGTTCAAGTCGGTTGTGTGTTTCTTTCTACAAATTAGTCTTTCGGGGATATTGAACTGGTATAGTACTGAAGGTACCCATGTGACAGTGATGTGATGGTATATGATGGAGATCGTAGCTGAATCCGAGTCGACGCAGGGCATTTAATCTTTCATCCACTCATCCAGCTACGCCGCTCGTTATCAAACTTAAGACAACTTGAAGATAGGCAGGTCGTGAATATGGGAGTAGCTCGGTCAAAAGTGCATTCTACAGACAATATATTATGGTGTCGGAGTAGTCATGCCGATGAGTTAGTGCGGCCAAAGGGCACTTAGCTTGCCATCGGATCAAGCAAATGTCTGTCAAACATCAAATATTATTCAAGGTTCAGGCCGGTTGAGCCTGGCAACAGGGGTACATCACGCTCTTCCCTTTGGTGTTTCAAAGGTGGGGCCATGTCTTAGCTTGTAGCAGTCAAGCCCAAGTACGGATCGCAGCCATATCCCAACCGAAAAGAAATCTCCCTTTGACAAACTGAGAGGGTGGAGGATGGGAATAACATACTTCTTTTAGTCCATTAGGCGTTGGTGCAGTAACAAAGCATTACTGTGACTACAGATATTAGACGGGACATGCACTAGATGAAGTTCAAAACAGGAATGTTGAGCCTTGAGGGCCTCACAGATAATACGGAATCTGCATGTCTCCACACCTGCGGGCATCGATCAAGACCTAGTAAGTGGGGAACGCAGGTGAACTTCAGATATTATAACTTGAATAATCAGTCTTCGAAAACGGGATTATCAGCTTGGTCTTGAGATTAAAAACTAATCGACCCTCTTCCTGAACATCACCTTCGCAGTAGGGTGAGCCGTCATCAAATTACCAATGAACAAACTGCGCGGGAGTGTGCTATCCCCGCTCAACTTGACATCATACGTCACAAGAACGTGGGCCAACATAGCCTTGAGCTCGTTCGCGGCAAAGAAACGACCAGGACTAGTAGATGGCCATGAGCTCAAGTACAATAAAACGCATGCAATGAATGGGAAGCGTACCATGCATGTTTACCGTATCCGAAAATCAAGAACTTGTTCGATACCGTCGTGAACTGGTTCTTCGCATTTTCTCCATCGTCTTCCGACATATTAGAAAAGCGGAATGGGTTAAACTCTCTTGGGTTAGGGTAGTTCGCCTCGTCAAAATGCATGGGTCGAGCAGCTGCGGAGATCCTTGTCCCTTTAGGTATGAACAACCCATCCGAGAACGTGTAGTCCTTCATGGCTTTTCGTCCCATAGCCACTGGGGATGGGTAATATCGCAAAGTCAAGTGAGATGATATACGGTGTAAATGAAGGGAGATATTCGACATACACACGTCAACTCCTTCCATGCGCATCGTCTCCTTGATGAAGCTATCAACCTTATGCATCTCTCCCAGGGAACCTTTGGACCATCCTTCCTTCTCGACAACTGCCTCCACTTCCTCGCGAAGTGGCTGGACATATTGAGGATAAGCTGCCAAGTAAAAAAGAGCGTTTGCAAAAGTCTGAAGAACAATTAGTCAAAAGCCCTCAGACTGACCACACCTACTTGTCCCACTTACATTGGCGCTCATCTAAGACGAAAGTCAGGAAGGTCAGTAGCAGAAATATATAATACAACAATACTGATATGAATAGCAGCAAAGCTTATGGACAACATGCGACGAACTAACGAATCAGGTGCGCGATCAGGTCCTTCTGCGATATCCATCATCCATGATAGGAAGTCATTCTGCCACAAAAGTGAGTCACGACTATATTGTTGTCAACGTATCAAGAGCAGAACGAACAGGTTTGTCAGTCCAATCCCTGCCATACTCGTCTATGTACTTCTGTCTTTCCTCGATGATCGGGCGAAGATGCTTCATACCTCTTCTGGTGCCCGTTTATGCAGGTGGTGACCTACGGTTTCAAAAAATTCGGGAAGAAACCAAGGGCAACGCCTCCTGTGATAGCATCGATAGTCCACTTGATGTTGAGATCAATGTAATCAGGGTCCCGACACAATGGAAGACCAACGAACAATCTATTACTAGCCCTACAAACCACAACCTGGCTAGTAGACAGTGCGGTGACAGTCTTCCACTCTGCAATCAATGATCAGTGCACAACGAACGCGTGTGAGAGAATCTGTCATACTTATCGTTACCCTGAAGATCAAGGATTTCGTCAAAGGAGGTAACGATCTCATCTCTTATTTCGGGAAACAAAACGCGAATATTTCGAGTAAGATGTAAGCGAACGGTTAAAGCTTGAAAGGGGTTGCGCTGAACATCTCGCCCCATAATATACTCCGTATTGAAATCCTGCCAACAGATGAGCTGAGAGCCGTTGATATCAAAAGCGGGACGCTACTCACATCGTTCGTCGCCGCCATGAAAGAAAATACGTCTTCGGGAATATTTCGAAATTCATCCAAATGTTCGCGGCTAGTCAGAATGACTATCCAGCCCCATAAGGTCGCCATCTTGAAAGCGCCAGGTCTGTGCTGTAAACACTCCATTAAAAACGTTCCGTATGCCAGTGACGTAGCGGAACGGAACGCTTAACTTGTCGTAGCCCTCTTGAATCATCCTTTCAACATTGGTGAAATACTTGATACCAGCCCACCAGGAACCAATCCAAGTGCTTGACCCAGTGGTCGGGAATCAAGATTTGGACGTTGTGACCATTTCATCAAGAATATGGTAGCTGCAGTAACGCCTGCAATGATACAGGTACATGTGGTACCTGACACGCTGTCTGGCACTGGCAAATTGGAGAGCCTAACAGACAAGGGTATCATGACGGTCGGGAGTGGATGGTTGACAATGTACACACCTCGGTCACACAAGTGGGTAACCTCATTACATAGCAACCAGATCATCAGAGCTGAACACCGTCGGCACATTGAGTTTTCGCTTAGGTCAATGTGACGGCAATGTTCACCTATAGATTGGCTAGCAGTCACATCGTACCTGTCGACATCAACTCCGATTTTGAACGAGCGGCTATCAGACTTACTGCGGGCACGTTCGAGGGTGCAGTGTGGATCTGAAATGGGGTCAATGATGAGGGGTTATTTCTTTGATTCGGCGAGTCTTGTGACCATGATAATTAGTAGAGGAGCCCATGCAGTGGAACAGTTAGGGTGACTGAACAAACCTAATCGTGAGAAAGGAGGCTCTGACCTTGACTTCAGTCTATATAGGTCGGACGAATCACAATACCTAGTGAACTCGTCAGCCTTAACGATCAACTAATGCCCACCCATGCTCGCGCGCCCAGTAACCCATTCTTATTCGATGCTGATGAAGAGGACGAAGGGTGGCAGGAGATGCCAGTGGTAAAGGAGGACGAGTTTGCGGGTGGTCTCGACGAAGAGGACCAACAGAAGTACCACTATGTCCCCAAGAAATCTTCTTCTCAAGCAGGCACAGGGAACGCGACTGGAAATCTCATCGATTTTGACGACAAAGGCACTGAATGGAGATCAAAAACGGAGCAGGATGAGAACGAATACACTCGACTGCGAGCCGACGAAGAGGATGAAACGGATGAAGTGCATCTACGCACTCGATATCTTTTCGATGAGGATAAGGCTATGACGCCGCTAGGCCAGATACAGACAACGAAGAACATGCTCAACGAGGCCCAGCGTCTCGCGTACGTTGGTTTATGTGCCCTCACTGCCAAGGAGATGGTGCAAAAGCAGAAGTGTATGCAAAGGAAGGAACTGAATGACTCTATTCAAAATATGGAACTATGGGCGCTGAAGGTTATGGGCCGACTGTATCATCACATGGATGTCGCGACAGCAGGTATCTTCTCCGTCTTCATCCACGTTCTGGACGAACTTATGATGCAAGCTAACATGCATCTATAGAGCAGAAGATGTTCGATAGTCTTGCACTCCATGGTGTACAAGCAAGCGATCTTGCACCAGCCTTAATGACTACCCACAAAATCGCCAACCCAGAGTATGATCCGGAAGAAGCGAAGAAGCGAGAAGCGGAAGATGCCTCAAATCCGCTTACTCAGGAGGTTAACCTGAAACCCCCCAAGTCTCCGGTCCCCTCTCCGACGCCTTCGCGCTCACCTACGCCGACATCGACGACGTTTCAGACAACCGCCCGTGTATTGGAAGAAACATCTGTGACCTCATCTTCTCTCCCTGGTGTTACGACCACGCTCTCATCCGTCGACAAAGACGTCACGCTTGACATCCGATGGACTGTTTTGTGCGATCTGTTCTTGATATTAGTCGCAGACAGCGTTTACGATGCGCGTTCGCGCGTCCTACTAGAACAGGTCGCGCTCAAGCTTGGACTGGGTTGGATTGATGTCGTCAAATTCGAGCGACGCGTTACAGAAGCACTCGAAATACAAGAGGGCATCCAGACGTTGGAGAACCAAGAGATCATCGACGTATCTTCCAAAGCCAGTCGAAAGAGGCGGTATATGATGATGGGCCTCGCAACTCTAGGTAAGCGAAGCTCGTGGCAGACGAGTTGTGCTGATGCTCATCGTATTCATAGGTGGTGGTCTTGTCATTGGACTGTCGGCTGGGTTGCTGGCTCCAGTCATTGGAGCAGGCCTCGGCGCTGCGCTTACCACCGTTGGCGTGTCAGGGACCACAGGCTTCCTTGCAGGTGCGGGAGGTGCTGCAATGATTACGACTGGCGGCGTCCTCACAGGCTCCGGCATTGCTGCACGGGGTATGGCGAAACGAACTCGGAATGTCAGGATTTTTGAAGTACTACCTCTCCATAATAACAAGCGTGTAAGCTGCATTCTAACTGTGCCCGGATTTATGAGTAGCAAGATTGATGACGTGCGGCTTCCCTTCAGCGTCCTGGACCCTGTCGTTGGAGATGTCTTTAGTGTTCTTTGGGAACCTGAAATGATCACAGAAACGGGCAGTGCTCTTAAGATCCTGACGACCGAAATTTTGACTCAACTAGGTCAGACGGTACTCCAGTATACCGCCATGACCGCGTTGATGGGAGCTCTTCAGTGGCCAATCATCCTGACGAAGCTAGGTTACCTAATCGACAATCCTTGGAGCAATGCCCTCGATCGTGCACGAGCCGCAGGGATTGTGCTTTCCCAGCTGTTGCTGCAGCGACATCTTGGAGTGCGACCGATCACATTGATTGGCTTCTCGCTTGGAGCGCGCGTCATCTTCTATGCCCTCGTAGAGCTCGCCAGGGCAAAGGCGTATGGAATCGTTCAAGATGTCTTCATACTTGGTGCCACATTAACAGCTCCTCAAAGTACTTGGTTTACTGCACGCAGTGTCGTTTCCGGTCGATTCGTGAACGCGTATGCAAAGAACGACTGGGTGTTGAACTATTTATTCCGAGCAACCAGCGGAGGTCTCAGTTCGGTTGCTGGATTGGGACCTGTAGAAGGTATACCCGGATTGGAGAACGTGGATGTAACGGACAAGATCGCAGGACATATGAGTTATAGAACGTTCATGCCACTCATTTTGGACCAACTCGGATTCCCTGTGACTGCAGACTACTTTGATGAACCTGTGGTGCGTCGTGAAGCGCTTTGCCTTGAGGCTCGTTCGCGAAATAACCGATTGATGTAATCAGGTACCTGATTTCACAGAAGATAGAGTCGTGGTAAGAGATGAGGATCCGGGGGCGCAGAAAAAGGGGTGGTTCTCCAAGCGAACAAAGAAATCGTCGAATCCGCCAACCTCAGCCTCACGTCCTCCATCATCTAATTCATTTAGCGCTTCTTCCAAACGAAAACCATCTGAACTTTCATCCACCTTGCAAGATGGTGACGAACTCCCGCCTCGCATGGATTCAACGAGTCCGTCTCCTGGGCCCTCCCCTCCCTCTGCGGATACTAGCGCCACACCAACCACGCCAGAGCGACGTTCCACAGACTCCACGCCGGATGTTCCCGCGCATGCCGGTTTTGACCTTGCTGCCATGAAGAATATGATTGGGGAGGCTGAACGCCATCCGGATCAACTTGTGATACCGTCATCTAAGCCAGATCAGGGTACCCTGTCACCGCCACCTTCACGTCGCTCCATTCCATCTCCACTGTCGTCACAGCTGATAAGCCAGGCTGAAACGATGCGGGGCGTCGTGAAGCCTGTCCCTTACAACGAAGATTTAGATAACATGAGCACGAACTCACCACACTCCACATTTTCCACTTCGTTGTCACTGCAAGACAGAGACCCGTATAAGGAGCAATCGAAACTCTCCTCATCGTCGTCCCTGTCATTAACTCATTCTCATGTACCTGACATCCCACGAGGAGAGGGTGCTCAGATATCATTTGGTGCGAATGATGGCTCTATATGGTCTCCTCCGATTCCTGTGGGGAATGATTCGAGCGCTGCATTTGGTAACCCCTTTGCGATGTCGACCGACTCACTTGCGTTCTGGCCTGGAAGGCCCATGCGTTCTGCCACTTCGCCTGGTACGACCTCATTGTCTTTCGGGTCTTCGGATGGGACTATTACCTTTGGGGGTATAGAGCCTGATCCTTGGAGTAATCCTTCCGAATCTAGGAAAGTGGGGAGTGGGTACAGTACGAATCCCTGGTCGACGTAATCTCCATCTATCTGGGCCTCATTTCATGATTTGAGTGTGTTGGATATCTGGATTGTGGAGTAGGATTGGAGTTGGGAGTGTACTCTTTTGTTTGTTGTTTGTCGTTCATTGTTTCAGAACCCTGTACGTAGAGGGAGTTGGGAGCTCCCATCATTTACATCCTCTACATATCTCATCGCATAGTTCATCTCGCTTGTGTAATTTCTTGTATCAAACAGTTCACACATCATCCAAATCGTTGTGCTAATTTGAATCCATCAATCCGAGAAGGCACCGAGCTGTTTTTTTTTTCAAAGAAGACTCGTTGGTCTGACATTCGGAAGAAGTGACAAGTGACAAGACAAGAGCGGGAGATAAATCTTATCGCCAACCATCAAATCATCACCATCGGCGCATCGCAGCCACAGAAATATTGATGGTTGGTTCCATGGCGGACCAGGCTTCGGCCCTTGACCGGCGTGGATTAGTTTCCAACAGTGAGTTTACTCCCACCCATTAAGCAGGGCTGTGGCAAGCTCCCGGGATCATGAATTGAGCTCGGCGACAAAAGCTGGGTGAGTTAACAAAAAAAATATGGTGTGGGCGTGTATATGGTGAGAAAGGTGGCTGAGTCCTTCCCCAAGTGCGTCTTTTCTGCCATTCGAACTATAAGTTACTAACGTTCAGCGCGGGTGCCTTGTGCCCATAAGTCATCAGAAATAGGTCACCAGGGTGACAGGGTCTCTGCCTCCGTCTCACAGGAACCTCGCGGATTTTAGGTCCTTTCAATTAGGACGTAGCCGAGTTGATTTTGCTACTCAGCTGAAGGACCAAGTCGGCCCTCATTGATGCCGGCTCCACCACCAAACTGTCTTGTCAGGCCGTTCCAAAGTGAGCCCCGTTTCGAATTCGGAATAAGTTTGCTCGGAAACCACGTTCCGTTGCTGATCTACTGAGTACTATAAAACTGGGTTCCCAGTAATTGAAACCAGTTGTCCTTCGCTTCTGTCCTGCTCGTTCTTCGCCTTGGACGCCGGCATATTTTTCTCTTTGTGCTCCTTGTTGGTTTGGTCGTCGGAAGCGTTCCCTGGACTTACCAAGACGTTACATGTCCCGCCGGTCTATCCTCAAGCACCCATCATTTTTGGATGTGCATAACACTCTGTTCCCAGAGCCCTTCCCATTTGCAGCTTGCCCTACCGTTCAGCTTTCCCCCCATGTACACTTTCCTCCAACCCCAACGCTCACATCCACATTCGTAACACATTCCCCGTCCACCTACGATCGCACACCGGCAGAAGTGCTTCCCAATAATTGTGCACTACCCGGTCGTCACGAACGAGAATTCGTAGAGACACCATCCCATTCCCATCGGTCTTCCGCTCTTTGGCAACCAGAGGGTCTCAAAGGGAGTTATTTCCACCCTCGCGCGTTCGAAGCTTCTTCAATAGAGCCATCAGGTTACACCCATCTCCCCTTCTTCGCTCATTCCTAACCCTTTTATGGTCCTTTTTCTCAGAATCGGATGACTCTGATACCATCAGGACACCTCCTGAACCAGCATATATCCCCACGATATCCATAGAATATACCAGTATCAATACGAGTCATCCGATGATGCCGTATTCGCTTACCCAGGCAGATATCGATTCTGCGCTGTCGTTCCTCCCTTCGTCGCCTTCAAGAGACACAAAGGCAGTACATCGGTCACATTCGTATCAAGGTCGGAATCACCAGTCAAAAAAATCGAGGGAGGCGAGTGCCGACGGTCGGATACGTCATGAAAGCGAATTCAAGGTTCCGTCACTCGATTTCGAAGGATGTTTAGGTGGTTTCTGACTGAACGGACGTGCGAGCGATGGTGGTATTATACACCTTGTTGTGCGACCTTTTTGGTTCGTTTTTGCTTGTTTGATCTGACGATGTTTGGATACTTGATACCCACTTCTCCTCGCATGCATATTCATAATGATATATCCACAGCTTGTTTGTATTACTATCACATTTTATACTCGTGTGGATGCGTAGGTATAGAAGTGTGAAGGACTGTGTACTTGTTCGTATGTAGGATTGATGTACAACATTTTTTTTCTAATCACCGTCAGTGGGGAAATCTGAGACATCGGCAGCTGGGAGTGTGATCGGAGGGTCTCACTACTGCGTTATGTACGCTCTTCACAATCATTTTTCACGCCATGAATGATCATTCCGGTGCTTCAATTTTCGTGTTACGACCATCATTTAATCATGATGAATGCGATCAATGAATGCAGTTTGTGAGAATTGGTAGTCCTTTCGCCGAGTACTTGAGTCTCCTATCGACCTATCGGAGATTGATCTTTGTGGAAGGCTCATGATGGGAGGTCGATCGGACCGCGGGCCCTACTCAGCCTGGGTCTGGGTCCACTTGGAGGACGTCCGACTGGGTGCCTTGTTAGCGTTGATACGGTCTGAGCGCAGACTGGCATCGGCCGCGGCGTAATCACGATGATGCTACCTTTAGTAGAGTATCCCCATAGAGTCTTGCAGGGACTGTAGCATCGTCACATCGGCCTCGATGCCCCAACCGATGCAAGATAAAATCTGTTTTACGGAAGGATGATGTACTAAGCATGCGTCTAAGGTAGTAAAAATTACCACCACCGTTTCGTTTTGTGTTTGGGGGATGAAAGTGTGACATGCTCGGGGTGCACGGGCAGACACTTCGCGGCGCCAGTGGATAGTAAGCATAGGATACTACAACTAAGTTCATGTGGAGAACTGGCATGTCAGTAGCCGGTCGAACCGGGGGACCAGAGCTGTATTGTCAGATGGTCGTCAGGATCCTCGTCACAGACGGGACCTCAGTGGCGAGTCCACCGCAATGACTTGTTACGCATTTCTAATCAACACTATGACCTGTACAAATACCAGCCCAGTACTAGCCATAGTGGGGAACAAAAGTCCAGATATGTTTTGGTGTGTAAATGTGAGAGACTGAATTGTGGAAAAGTTCACGCACGGAGACCAAAGTTCCGAGCCAAGATGGCACGGTCAGTGCGCAAGTTCCAACCCAGTGGAGGTCAAAAGAGGCGTGGGAATCACACAATTCCATCGCCCGAATCAACGAACACCCTCTCCTCGTCCCTTTGTTCGTAACCACCATCGCCGTTTCTCACAGCGACTCATCACAATTCTTTGTCAAACACCCTCGACGACATCAAATAATCTTTATCGTACATAGCAATGGCTCGTACCAAGGCAAGCTCACCGTTCAACGGACATACACCTTTCGATGCTCACCACGTGTCTCACAGCAAACCGCCCGTAAGACGACCGGAGGTAAGATAGTCTTGAATTCGCGAAATTAGGTGACCAACTCGTTCAGAGGCAAGGCCCCTCGTAAGCAATTGGCTACCAAGGCCGCTCGTAAGACTGCCGCTGCTGCATGTTGTTTACCCTCATCTGTACTGGCGGCGCAGCTCATCGCCTCCTTTCTTTGTCATGCCACATGCTGCAACCGGTGGTGTCAAGAAGCCTCATCGTTTCCGCCCCGGTACCGTCGCCCTTCGTGAAATCAGAAGGTACCAGAAGTCTACCGAGCTCCTTATCAGGAAGCTCCCCTTCCAGAGGCTGGTGCGTGAAATCGCCCAGGACTTCAAGACCGACTTGCGTTTCCAGTCATCTGCTGTGATGGCTTTGCAGGAGGCTGCTGAGGCTTACCTCGTCTCCCTCTTTGAAGACACGAACTTGGCTGCTATCCACGCCAAGCGTGTTACTATGTATGTCTTCTGCTCCTTCCCACTGATGTCCTGTGACTAACTGTTTTGTAGCCAACCCAAGGATCTTGCTTTGGCTCGTCGTCTCAGAGGCGAGAGGGCTTAAATTATCCCTACAAAATGTGATATTTTGTTCAGCAAGTTGATGGTTTTTGTTTTGTCTCGTGCAGTATGTCTTTTATTTTTCGTATATGATACGAACGAGGTAGTGTGTATGATTGTCTCCCCTCAACCCAGCTTCTTGTTGATCGGGTCGTCGGAGTACAAGGCTCCCTTTCCTTTTTATATGAAGACTCTCAGATTCTAAGCAGATATAGTGTAGATAAAAACTGTTTGTAATTGCTTGTGTGTACATCAACATGCAGCTGCTTTACAGACAAATAACTAGTCAAGAGATTAATTCACTTTGAATTTTGGACCAACTTCATATCATAAGCCCGCTAATGTTGGGATGTAAAGACCGTTCCAGCATACGAAACCAACGTCGCTCGTGACCTAGCGCAGAGTCACAATTCAGCCAAGTCGAATCAGCAACGCCGAGTGAGACGATACCTACAGTGGAAGAGTTGCACATGGCAGCGACAGGTGCGCCTGTCAACGTCGTTGCAACCAAGTCTTTGGCCACGATATTGGTCGCTGTTTCACAAGGGACATATTCGTCAGAACGTCCTCGAACGTGTTGTGAGATGGAAAAGAACCGTACCGGTGTCAGGGTAAAAATCGAAAATGACGACTTCTTTACCGGTTGCGCCGGGGACGGCGTACCAGCATGGATCGCTGATGCATGAGCCTTCGACGTATCCGGGTGTACTGTGTGGTGTGTGTGTTAGCGTGGGGAGGGGAACAGGAGAGGGGAATAAGAAGGAGCGACATACTCGTTGATAACGCCGACAAAGTTTTCAAAGAGAAAGTTCTCGATGTGTGTTTCGTTAACGACAGACGAGTTGGGACGAGGGCCGACCTAGATGGAGATGGTGTTCGTGGGTGTCAGACTCGGATGCGCACGGGCATCGAGGGGAAACGGGGACGTACACCTTGGTCCCAGTAACTACACACGAGAAACACACGTGTATCGGTGCTTAGTACTCCGTATCGATGCGGATGACATAGAGATGGGAGGGGGGCTTACTTTTGGGTGACGTAGATGGGGAACATGACATCGAGGAACATGATGTTACGCCACGTTGTGCTGGAAAACATGAACCGTAGTAAGTACGTCCATCTTCACATTGCGCCGGTTTAATAGGAGAGAGATGAAGACGCACTTGATGGCGGCACCGTTTCCGCCTGTCCAGCTCTTGAACCTGGCGGCGTAGAGAGTGCGGTTCTATGTCAGGAAGGATAGATAAGCTTGAGTTGTTAAACGAGGCGGAAATTTGGTATCACCATGATAGTGTTCTCGAATCTGGTGTCTGACGTTGAGATGGGGCAAAATCGAGCAAGAGATCAAAGGAACTCACAAGACGTTCTCTACCGAAGAATTTTGCCCACCTGCGCCCAAAGAACCAACGGAGAGTCCATGAGATCCTTCACAATAACTGTTACTGTGGACGGACAGCGTGTAACACGCGTGTCAAGAACGAGGGACAGCGATGGATGAATGACTTACCGCCATGTGATGTTCTTTGCTCCATTGATGACAGTGAGACAGTCATCCCCGTTCACGACATGGTTGTACTCGAATAGAAGATTAGTTCCCCCAGCCGAGAATCCATCTCTGTGACGTCAGTTATGCAACACACGAGAAATAGAATGCACAAACGTACGTGTTGAAAGGGAATGACTAAGGGAAGCATCACTCAACATGACATTTCCATCTTTTCGAAAGTCTGACAGACTCACCACGTTGTCAGATCGAGCCAGAATTGTGTTGTTGTAAATGTGCAAATTATTGGATCCCGTCGTGAGGAAATTCCATGCAATGGGCTGGATTCAACTCGTGAAATCAATGCCAACTTCAAGACATCTGGTAGAGAATCACCGACCTTGTAAATCTTCATGTCACGGATCACACCCGTGTCAATGTGCTCAAAGCCCCAGCCGTAGGGCCTGTTGGTTTGCTGCATGAGATCCCACCACTATGTTAGATGACGGACGTGAGACTGGTTGAGTATGGTTTGCCTTTTAGTGTTGCGAACATAAGGACTCACTTGTTGACCGTGGCCATCAACCCAACCCCAGTTAGGGTCAATAGAGCCACGCAGTGTGACGTTACTTCCACCGGTGAACGAAATCCTGACCAACGCTCAGAAAACAGACAATTAAAACCAAAAAGCAGCACTCACCAAGCACTTGTGTAATTCTTCCACAAGTTCAAGTGAGCACGTACCCGTGACACCTACATAATCAGAAGTTGGGGCTCACGGAAGATGCTACTTGGGTTTGGACAGTTTCAATGCTTGTGGGGTAAGTGAGATTCCCCTCAATGGCTACCTCTACGTTTGTCAGCTTGGGAAACGTGATGGGGGACCAAATGTTGTAGGTCGTGCCAGCCTGGAACAAGATCGTCGTGTCTGACGCGTAGTCAGAGACAGCGGCCATGAACGCCGGGGTATCATCTGCGCCGTCGGTGTGCGGAACAACATAGGTAGACCATGCACGCCCTAGAGCGGCAGATGTTAACAGTGCAGAAGCAGCGCGGAGCATAGGCATCTGGTGATGAGTGAACTGGTTGGGTGTCGAAGGTTTTTATGGGAGCAAGATGGGGACTCGCTGGTTGGCCCTGCTGTGATTTTCTCGCTTATATGTGCGTACATCGTCGGATGTGGGGAAGGTATAACGCACTTTTCCAGAGGCCCGGGGGGTCCGTTCAGGAGGAGCATGTGAGATAGTAGAGTCCTCGCCGTAAAGTCATGGGAGGACACACCTGAGGGAAGAACTGAGATCTTAGTACGGCAAAGAACAATGTCACGAAGAGAATCGAGAAAGATGATTTTGGGCTGGCGATCTTGTTCTCAGTCAGTGCTCATCCCTGATTTTCTTCCCCGCGCAATTCGTTACTGGAAACATAATGATGGTTTCGTCGACAATGACTTGTTCGGATGAAGTCGTCAAGTCTGGATAAACGAATGGCTCGGTGTATGTCGTGACTTCTGTTAGTACATCTTGCTAATGGTAGCGCGGAAATGGCGGGCCGCCGGAGCTAGCGGTAAAAATCGCGCCGGGCTGTACAACATCGCCCTTCCTTTCTAACAAATCTTTAATTTCCCCCTTGCGACTTGGTGAGTGTCATGCGGGAGCATCTTAAGTGCCAGTGTCCAGAAGCGAGACCATGTGAATGTATGAGTGTGGAGGAGGTAACGTTCACAATAGTTCCGGACTATCCTTGATTTGCAAAGATCGCTACACTCGACGACGGATCGAAAACATATATCGAGATACATCGAAGACATAAGCAATGAATACAAAAACGACAGTAAGATAAAATAATATTCGCATGCAAAATGTAAAAAGAACATCCACTCAACGACCTAGTCAACCCACTTTGGATCAACCTTGAGTTTCGCCTTGGGCCAGTATTTGCCACCCTCCAATCCATCCGCCTCCATACGAATCTTGACCGTCCGATGCAACTTAATCTCAACACCGTCCTTGCCTTGCATGGGAATACGTCGACCCGCGCCCATGTTGATGCTATAATGACATCATTTCAGCTGATAGCCAACCACGAGAAAAAGTGAACACGGCTGACACTATGTCTTTCTCCCATTGATTGTCATCGTCCCTCTGATAATGCAATTTTTGCGGAATAACCTCAAGAACCCACCATCCTGGGGCAATCTCCAGCTGATCATACAAGGGACAAAGCGCATCTGCCAAATCTTCTTGCTCTTCACTGATGAATGTCCCACCATCGCTGTAAGCAACGATTTCGCCGTTGCCCTTGATGACTTCAGGACGTGGCACGGAGTAACCCTTGAGTGAGTCAGGAGTACCAGGGGGTGAGCGAGGCGGTGGTGTTTGAAAGATCGGAGGTGGGCGCTCTAAAACGTGCGGATATAATGAAGCAGGATCCATGCCGATCTGTTTGAACATGGAACGATGGAACATGATACCTGTGTTACACAGGAAGCATTGCCTGATCATCCAACGCAGCGGGATGCGCGCAAGACTGTTACGAGTGCCATTTACAACAGACCCACCGCCGACATCGCAATGGGCACCGGCAAACCAAACTTCCTCGACGTTAGTCTGGGTGATCTCCTGCGAGAATTGATGCTCGAGCTCCGGTAAGGACGGCTCGTGATGATGATGGCCGTTGCTATATTCTTTGATCATGTTCGGCACGTGCATTCTTTTGACACTACGCGGCATCTCATGACGCTTGACGCCAAGCTTAAGGTCTTCCTCGGTTGAGCGGTTGAAATAATTCGCTTTGAAGCGTCTGTATATAACTACATTGGTTCCAAAGTCTGAACGAAACGAAAAAGACGACATACACTCGGCGTTCATCCAATGATAGTGCATGTCTGAAGTACCGGATGGTGTTATTGGCCTTCGTGAAAGGCAGTCTGCGCGGTATTATGCCGACGGAGCTGACTGTATCCCTATCACGTACGTGAGTCCTGAATCAATCTCTCACGTCTTCGGCGTCATGCTCATACCGAACTTACCAAACACCAACAAACTCGACCTCAACATTGATAGAGAAAGCTTTTTTGAAGGCAGTGCTTTGAGCCCAGCCCTCTTCGTCGTCCTTCGAGTACATCTTATATGCAAAGGGGACTTGCTGGTGATTGCACCGAGGGAGAAGGCCAACTTTGTGGATCATCCCAGCCAGGGCACGTGCGGTGTAGGCTCCCCTCGAGAATCCGAAGATGCATATCTTATCGCCTTCTTCATAATTCTGCATCAAGAACTCATAACCGCCTTGAAGTTATAGAACCATGAGAGATGCGAATGAAACGGGTCATGCAGCATATTGTCTTACCCATTACATGAGCGTTAAGGTGAACCCCGATCATCATATCGACAGTCTTTGATAGCTTGGACATAAACGGTGTTGCTATTTGAGGGATAGTGTAGGTACCTATCCCAGCCTGGTAGTAGACCATCTGCGACTTGGGGTCATCCTTCTTTAGCATAGAGAAGAGTTGGATGATGTTCGAGTTATCAGTATCAAACTGGTCACCCGTACCATCAAAACAGAGCACCAATGTACGATGGGTATGAGCGGGGGGTATGATATCGTCTGGCTCGTATACCACTGATGCAGCGGCTACAGTCGGCGACGTCGCATCTGTCGCCTCACTCATGTGCAATGTCTGCAAGCCTCTCATCGACGAGGAAGCGGTAACTCATTACAGACGGATGGCTCTTTATGTATTCGCGGTTCGTAATTTGGATGAATACAATTCTGGAAATGAAAAGGGTCCGCTAGTTCTTGGCCCAGTCCTTGGACCCGAACAACGAATCCAAATGGGACCTAGCTTCCGGTGCGGCTTCCCACCAGTGTAGGACTCGGCGGAAGTGAGGGCTTCAAGTTGAACCGGGGACTTTTGTACACTGCCTACAGTGTACCAGCGTCATCAGCGGCACGGGGAGCACAGCTGAAAGATCAGGTGGATATTCACCGGTAATCAGCTCATTGTTTTGAACCGACGACCATCATCATGAAGCGCTCGACTGGGAGTGTCTGATCGAGTCGAACCATCAATTGCTGGCCTGTCAACGTGTCAAGCGGATGCTATACAATCCCTCGCCGCCGTGCCCTCTGCCAGACAAATTGGTTGCCGGGCAGGTACTTACACTGGCGATACATAACGTTGATACTGGACAGTTCATAATCAAAGAGTTGCGCCGTTCACAGCTTTGCGCCACCTTACTAGTACTAGTATTCAGGCTGTATATTTATCAATAGGCAGGTCCTTGCTCATATTGGTCCTGCATGGTAACAGGAGTTTTGTTAACTAACAGTGCTAGTGACTAGCTGCAGCGGTTTCCAGATAGTTGGTATACATTGCCTGAGCGTTAGGGTGCCTGATCACCATGTCACCAGCCATTCGAAGGCGTTCTGAATTCGACTCTGAGTCTGTGCACCACAAACCCATTCATCACAAAGTTCAGTCAACTTGGTGCAAATGACCCTGCTCCAACGAGCGCCTATGTGGAGATTAAGTCTGGAGCCCCTTACAAGGGTCGGCGCACAACCAAGGCCTAAACACCATCAGATTCGGTTCCGTCAACGACGAGCACCCATAACTCGGATCCGTTTGACCGACTCCAAATTCGGAACGGCAGTGTGGAGCAGTTGACGGAGTCTGCTAAAGACAAGCGTTACGAAGTTGCAATGTAGCGCCAAAGAATAGTGTGTCAGACGTACTTAGTACTGAGTTAGCGGAATGAAATGTGCTGGGTGAATGGAACAATGCGATCTATGGCCCAAGGACTTGGCGATCTTCCAAGGGATGAACTCGACATCCGGTTCGGCAACGGACGAACCGGTGTAATGACCCCATAGTAATCAGTGACTGCAAGTTCTTCATGAGGCAAAAGGAAGGCTTCCATTTGGCTGTCCTCTAACCACAGGCGCACACTTACAACATTGGAAACTACCAAACCTTAAACAGCGGGTCGGTTTTCCAAGTATAAGGAGGGCCTTGGTACAGATACTTTTGAAGGTCTTTCCAAATTTCCCCGTTGGACACTTGGGAGGCATCGGGTATTGAACAGGGCGAGCAGGTCGTTCGCATACCCAAATTGTAGGAAGTAAGAGTAAGCTTGATTGACGAACTGCTCCGCGGTAGAGTATCCCCCTTGTTCATCGTGTATGGTAGAACTGACGCAAAGTGTATCAGAACG
This sequence comes from Chalciporus sphaerocephalus, assembly GCA_038094055.1. Taxonomy (NCBI): domain Eukaryota; kingdom Fungi; phylum Basidiomycota; class Agaricomycetes; order Boletales; family Boletaceae; genus Chalciporus; species Chalciporus sphaerocephalus. Next base: position 200,487 of record JBBPTH010000019.1, on the reverse strand, counting down.
TCAAAATCAGGCAGGGGTTGGTTGGGTTTCCGTGTGTCTCATATGCTGTAGTTGCATTCGAGAAAATGCTTCTTGCAACTGTGAACTCTCAGTGATGGTGAATGCCAACGGAAGTCTTTAAAGCCGGTACGACAAGGAAAGGATGGGAATGAGAATTGCAATCCGGATCTGCCGCGGAACATCTGCATTATATCCAAGCCAGATGGGCTGAGATACAGCGAGTGGTAGGTCAGCATAGCATCAGAGACGGTCCTGGAATTACAAGAAAGCTCGCCCAACTGAATGAAGGCTTCATCCTTGACGTCTTGGTCTTGTTACAGTAGAACCAATTAATCATGAACCAGTTGAACCGAACAAGGTCCTTTTGAATCACTGCACTGCCAGCCTGCTGTCGGAAATTTTAGCAATACCCAGGTATACTATGCTCTGGGCTACGGTTTTACGCCTCACAGAGCAAGGTGCATTGCAGACCATCGAGTTCGGATTATGATGGATGGCATGGTGTCGTCGTTTAAAACAAAGTTTGTTCTGACACTGGGCTGGGCCGGGATACAGACGGGAACTGTCAAACAAACTCGCGACCAAGTTCGCTGCATCCGACGGAAAACTCACGGGAGTCCACTGCACCTCAAGGATGCGATTCCTTGAGTCTCCCGCGTTCCCCTCGTAACATCAAAGGGCACGCGCAGGTCTAAATCGGTTGGACTTGGACCTTCAAGGGCATCCTAGCTAGGACTACTACATTAGCGGGTAGTGAGTTGCGAGTAGTAGTAGGCTTACAAATGACGATTGCTAAATGATTACATGCTTGTACTGGCGCGTCACGGCAGTATTTGACGCTCTATCCCCTAAGCCAACCGCAGTGACAAGTTGTTGACCTCGATCCCTGGTGAGCAGTTGTTCAATGTGAAGATTTTCAAGTGCTCAACTATCGCCCTTAGGAACTCACATATGACCAGACATTCAGAAACCGATGCCCCAGTGCAGAAAGAGCGCAAGAAGCCAGGCCGCGTACCCACATCTTGTGCCGAATGTAGACGGTATGAACAATCACCAGTCTTTATAGAACGACGCGTTAACTTAACCTGTAGTTTGAAGCTGCGTTGCGATCGCAAGGTTCCTAATTTTTTCGTCTATTTGATCTATGTATGTAAAATGACATACGTCTCTAGGTTCCTTGCGAGAATTGTCTCAAGCGTGGATGTGGTTCTATATGTCCAAACGGTAACGATACAAGTAATGCAATGCGCCATTCATGCTTAATACCACCTTCAAGGTTCTTTGACTACGGGGAAAGGCAACCGGTCGGTTTTTCATGCTCTCACTAGTAGCTAAATTACCTTAACGAATTCTAGCTTGGTCCTCGCGAATACAGAAGAGTTACACAACAAGGTAGAAATGATGTCCGCTCGCATCCGCGAGCTCGAAGAGGCTCTTAGAAATGCACATGCAGACCTTCACGATGACCAGCATCCCCTCCTAGCGGGAACTATCTCGAACGTTTCGCAGATTTCGATAGAAGGCGGTACGCATGAAGGAGAATCACCCTCCCCTACCAAATCTACGAGCGACGCTATCATTGATGCTTTCGGAACACTTACAATCGGCACGCGAGGCGAGACTACCTTTATGAGCGGCACAGCTCGATCGGAAATGAGATTCATCTTGTCTTAGTTTCGTTTGAACACTCTCTGATTATCTTTGTCGCTGCTCCTAGTATCTTATACAGGTAGTGGGTTCATTTCTTCGTGGTTTCATATTTCACACACATACTTAACCTTCTCAGCCTTACTTAAGAGAAGTTTCACACTCGTCATTGGGAAATGATCTCCAATCTTCCCGGCTGCCGCGACGCATCTTAGACGCTTGGAACCCTGAAAGTGATTCTGTATCGGCTGACGATGAACTCCGGAGACTTGTGATGAGCTATCGCCCACCGCTATCAGAAGCTATCCGCCTATGTGATATATACCTGGATTGGAGCAGAACCCTATGGAGTCCGCTTTCACGTCATGAGCTGTTCGACGAAATACTGGGGAGTGTCTATCGTGCAGAATCCTATGAGTCAATACCCAGCCCACATGCACTATCCCTGCTCTTCAGTGTTTTCGCGCTCGCGTCACTCTTTGATTTCGACCGGCCAGCTTTCAACATTGAAGCACATGATTATCATATACTCTCTCGCGTGTCGTTGGACTTTGAATCGGCTTGCAAAACCACCACTTTGCACACGGTTCAATCACTGCTGAACAACGTACGATACGTCGATGGTAGTGATTTGCAAATGGATACAAGTCGGACCTATGTCTTCCTCGGGTTAAGTGTAAAAATTGCATATAAAGTGGGCGATATTTACAGTATTCCAAACGTGTTTTTACCCTGGTACAGATGGGACTTCGTATGTTTTTTCACGATGTCTCGCAACTTTGTCATCTTACAACCGCCAGACCTTCACAGTGCACGATTCCAGCTGGACAAAGGTCAAGTTCAAAAGCGCAGTGAAGTCTTCTGGGAAGTTTTCTTGTTGGACACATTTGTGAGTTTCGGAGCTGGACGCCCCCCAACGGTCTCGCAAGATTGGATAGATGTACCATACCCCGAAGACGAGTATGCAGTGGCGAATGAGAAGGGAGAATTGGAGCTGAGCTGGCATGGGTGGTCCTGGAGATGGTCCAGACTACTGCATGATGTCTTGATCGCTGCCTTCGGAGCGAAGATCCCCAGTTACAGCACGATCTTGGATCTTGATAGAAAGATCCGTGATTTCCCGATCCCATCTCATCTGCAAGTTAAATGTGAAAAGGACTTTTGTGGCACTGACTTTAATGTTCACTCGCTGATCCAGTGCCTGCTTGTACTCACTATGAAAGAATTAACGTTGCTCAATATCCATCGACGCTACTTCTCGCAAGCGTTGCAAGAATCCCCGAACAACTTGCTCAAGCACAAATACGGACCGTCCGTCATGGCCATGTATCGGTCTGCGTGGAGACTGATCGTTGGCCATTCACACTCTGTGGATATGATCCCACATGTTATGGCTAGGATGAACATGTTCTGGTCTCAATCTTTTTCTGCAGCTGTGAGTATTGTCATGGTTGCGTCGTCTTGAGCAGGCTAATCAGGTCTCATAGATCGTCATGTGCATGATTGTGACTAGAGCACCCAATTCGAACCTAGCTGCCTCGTCTTTGCATGAACTCGATGTGGTATACGAGGTGTTCAAAAAGGCGGCACCGACCACAAAGATTGCTTCTGTCTTTTTGGAACCCCTCACGAAATTCTGGCGCAAAGGCCACGAGGCAATCGATCATCCACACGCAGAAGGGGTCCTCTCCGGTGCTGAACTCGACAGAGTCGGTGGTGGTTCCACATCTCTCATTTCCAACAGTCCCAGCACCGCATCCTCCCCTTCAAGTTCTCAAACCGCCTCATCAGACAGCAACCCCCATTCCATCCGACCCTCTTCCTCAACCTCGAGCTCCTGTCCCCCATTCGACCCATCGTCATTGAGCATCCATCCTCGAATCATGCAAGACATGCAGAGTTTCGATGGTTGTCACACCTCGTTACCTCCCATCGACGTACCAAACTACACACCTCCCGAACACTTCTCTTACTCGATGATGGACACCCAATTCAACCAACCCGCCACGGCGCATACGACCTGTCTAGGACAATGCGCGAAACAGCACATGGATTTAAACACGTTCCACCCTGCTCAGCCACTTCCGCAACCGTTTCATTCGCATGCGAATGGTGGGATGGTGCAGCCGGATGGCATCGTGCTCGATCCGGCTTGGCAGAGTTTCGTGGAGCAATTGGGATTTTGAGGTTGGTTCTCGAGTTTGTGTCGTCGTGTAGAGCCTTTCCCTCTCTCTCTCCCCTTGCTTCTCTCTCTGGTTTGTCCTTCGTGTGTATTATCACTCAGCTAGAAACTCTTGTATCTTCTCTTCTTATTATGTATGAATAGCGGATTTCTTGGAAGTCTAATATATAGACCAGCATGTACAGTTTCGTGCACCCCACGTGCGAAAAAAAAATTCTGTATAACAATGCTAATAATGTTACAGGTATCCTGCTAAGACCCTCTAATAATAAAACCATATCAAATGTGCCATAAGCAGTGCAGGCAACTAGACAGGTGTGCACCAGCAGGACGTCCAACACAGTGGACGACGACGAGAGTGAAAGTAGCACGTAGAGCGGCAGGAATAGGTGTTCGCACCGGATCAGACGTGGACTTCGTCGAGTACACATGGTCGCGTAAGTGACGTTTCATGCACTGGCAGCGATGACAGGCGGTAGATCCACTGCTTTCTTCTTCGCGCTGTTCCCGCCACTAACGCCCGATCCTGGCATCGGCACCTTCGATCCCATCCTCTCGCCACTGCTACCACCGCCGCTTCCACCCTCTCCACTACCACCACCTCCCCCTAAAGACCCAGGATCGAACGTCGTCAAAGGTTCCACAGCTACCTCGTCCGGTTTGAAAGGCAATAAACCAGATGGAAGCGGCGCCATAGGATCCTTGGATCCACTCGGCCCCGTCGCTTTGGCTTTCTTCTTCACAGCCCCTGTAGACGGTCCGCTCTTCATCACTTGTCCAATAGGTCCTAGCTTGGCTTGGGAAGGTGACGGCGAATCGTCTGGTAGTGTTATCGGAACGGTTTCGGATGATGTAGGAACAGGACCGGGAATGCCCATCGGTCCCAAGCCTGGCATAGGCACACCAGAGACTGGTGGAATAAATGGCATACCAGGGATGGATGACGGTGTTGGTATCGACGTTGCCAGAGAGGAAATTCGTTGTTGATAGTATGGTTTGAGCAATCCAATCTGCTCGTCCACGTTCTTGGATGTGAGAGGCACAAAAGACGGAGGTGGTGGGTAAGGAGGTGGTGGTTCCGTCGGTTTCGCCTTTGTACCGTCAGCGTTAGCATTCAACAGTCGACATAGATATTGAATATGGATAGAAACATACTTTGTAGCGTTGGTTGCACCTCCTCGCTTGCCCTTCAATAGTTTCTTTGGTATGTTCAAGCTGGACAGTCCAAGCTCTGCAGCGATCCCCAACTCTTTCAGTCCAAGGAAGTCCTCGTCGAACGCTTCAGAGAAGCCACCCAAACCCATTGCGAATGGCGTATCTGATTCTTCATCCTCTGAGCCTGCACCGAACAATGCGTCGTCGTCGAGAACGTCGACAGACGTCACTTCGCGATAGGCATTGACGAGCTTCTTCTCCAGGTCTACTAGCCGTGAACCATGCCTTAGGACATCATCTTTGATGTACCGTTCGAGGTCCGAGATTTTCGTAATTCCGGATTCGAACAGGGTATGGAGAATAATTTCCTAAGGACATCATAATCAGGGTCAGTTACTCCATCCTTTTCAAATACGAGAGAACTCGTCAAGTTAGAGCACAATGGTACTGCCTCACCTCAGATGTCATGGTCCGCGCGTACTTGTCACAAAGAAATCCCAGCGTTCTACCAACGTTCTGGAGAAACTCGGAAGTTACGCCTGTTAGAACATCTAGTGCTGAACCGGAAGCACCTATTTACAAATCCCACGTTGCACAAGTCACAAAATCAGGTGTAAAGCGGATTTTATCAACTTCTGGAGAACTCACCTTGAAATCCAACGTGCTCTAGCACCTTGCTATTCGTCCACCGCAAACAATGCACCGATCGGTCACCTCCCAACTCTATACCACTCATTGTATCCTCGCCCTGCAGTCCCACCAGCGCTTTCCATGGTCTCTCGTCAACAAATTCATCAACAGGGTCCTCCTCTGCGGTTTCTGGTAGTTCCTCCATCCCCGTCCCCCCGCCTTCTTCAGCGTTGAGATTAAGCGCAGCAAATTTGGCATGGGTTCTCCGGACGCGTTTCAGCGTTTTGATGTTGGAGTTCATGATACCGAGTAAAGTGTTCGGAGGCCCAGGATGTGACCTAGTTTTCTTTAGGCGTTTGCGCTTCCGTGGTTTCGACGGACTTGATTCAACTTTGATCTCACGAGGGTGACTCGACGAAGAAGATGTGGAGGGAGGGTATCGAGGCAAAGGGGGAAGACCGTTGGCGAGTAATGCATCAGATTGAGTAGCACTCCACCATAATTCGGTGGCGCTTCCACTACTCTCTCCGGCAGTATATTCTTCATCGGAAGTCGGGGGCGTAAGCCGCATACGTTTACGAGGACGGTGGCGAATGCCATTACTGATTGGTTGAGAGAAAAAGAGCGCTGGGTCTAAGGTTCGCCTGGACGGAAGATTGAAAGTACCCACGGTAATTTTCTCTTCTCCCCAATATCCTCCTGCTTAACACTACTCGATCCTTGCTCCTCCTCACCTTCACTTTCCCATTCTGATGTCACAACATAACTCCGCAGTTTCCCAACAAAATCTGGACCACCTTCCTGATCGCTATCAAGGGATCGGAAAGTTGCCATTCCTTCGGGAGTGCGTACAAGTGCAGGCGTATCACCAAATGGGATGTCAGTTCGGGTTTTCTTAACAGAGGTAGCGTGCGAGGCTCGTATACCGTTGGTCGAAGAGGGTCGAGTTCCAGCAATCGAGCTGGACTGGGATTGCGAAGCGGAGAATGGCTTTATACGATCATGTGCTGAATATCCATTGATCTTTGGACGTGCGACCGGTCGAGAGGGAGGCGATGAACTAAAATCTGGGGGTATAGAGGGATCTATCCGGTCCTTACGGTCTGTTATGTTTGCAAGGAGCTTGTCGGCCTTTGCCCTCAAACGCACTGCGCACTGACGAAGAGGGTGATCCTAATGGACGGCACAAGTGAATGGGTAGGGAGATATCAGAATAAGCAAATATGAATGAATGAAAGAGGATATCAGAGAAACTCGCCTCTGTCGCGTTATATGTGAAGCAATTATTCCAGATGAGGTCGAGGTCATCTTTGAATTCGCGCTTGGATTTGTACTGCTTCGCTTTGACCTTTTTAAGCATGGTTTGCAGGTCCATAGGGTTGGATATGACTGATAAACCGGAAAGCAGAATTGGTCGATGTCAGATTATGGCACAGTGAGAATATGAGCTACGTTGCGTACCGTCATAGTAATCTGGAACATCCGTCTTTGCGACTGGTTTCAAGAAAGCTTCTGCATCATGATTATCCATAGTGACTGTTCGGAGGTCGTGCAATAGCCCTTCGAGAGATTCGTAAAATGGATCGGACATTTTGTTTTCATACCCCTGGCGCTGCAGCACGGGTCAGTCACCGGTTGTGGCATGATGACGGGTTTGCATACCCTGGCATCCCTGACTGCATTTAACAACAGTTTCAGGTCAGGAGTCGCCTGGACCTGACTCTCGGTCAAGGTCCTGAGGAGGTGATTCATGGTAGATGAACGCGCTTAGCGCGACTCAAGTCACGGTTCAGTGACGCTGTGGGGGACGAGCGGGACAAGGTCAGTAATTCAATCTCCGACATTGTTCCCGTTAAGGTGAGTAAGGTCGACTGTCACACTATTACCACTATTACTACTACGACTACTAGTAGTAGAGTAGTCGCTCCATGCCTACTCACAATACTACTGCTTACCGGCACGAATTCAAACAGAGCAAATCCACGCCAACGAGCTTGCCTTCATTTTCGATTCATTTCCTCGGAAATTCTTACAGGTTTAACTCGGGATTTCGACACAGAACTAATCGAGACCTTGAATAGTCAAAGCAACTGTTTTCAGGCAAAGTTTGTCACTATCTACATTAATCCCGATGGCGAACATATACAGGTCATGTTTTGTACCCATCTGTAGATTTCGCCGTAGGCCAGAAGCCGTCCAATAGAGCTCTCAAGAAGACCCCGACTGACCGCCTGGTCTTTAAAACATGGGCTGCATCCAATATACCGCCGTTAATGAGGACGCAGAAGTAAGCCTCCCAACATCAAGGGAACCTGTTTGACAATTTTATTTGAACCTGAAGTCGACTGCATGGTTAAAATATCCATCAGAAGGTGTTGAAACAGGTAGATATCTTCGTATCTTGCAGGAGCGCCTGAAGTTTGTGATGATCCTTCATACCCTGACATAAAACCGCAGGTATCATGAGGACCTCTTTCCGGACTACTGGTTTCCCGATGGTGTACCCTCCGATACCTACTCTGCCATAGCAACATATTTCGAAGGGTGCTGGGGTGTAACAATGTATGTATGTGAGTACTGCGAATGATCTTCGCTCTGGCAAAAGCATGTGGAATTACATGAGTATTGCCAAATGGCTTCGAGCAATCTTCTGCGTACCCTTTATCCTTCGTCGTGTGATATTGGCAAGGTGTCGTCAAAGATTCCTAGAAGCCTTGTATCATGGACTCATCCTCCGTCCCTGCCTGTGACGTCTTCTCCCTTCTGGCTGCGAGTCTCTCCCTCCCTGCGGTGTTGGTTCAGACGTGTGTTCCCACCGTTCATTTGTCTTTCACATTCGTCCCTTCCTTCAATCTTATTCTCCCGTGCTGATTACCGACAACCTCGACGTCTAGTCCTAAGGGAGCATGTGCGCTTTGCTTGTTCCTTCAACTTCGTTCTGATCCTCTACGTTCTTTTTTGCTATTGGTTGGTTGTCGGTGACGATGAATGCCTTGTCTGGTGAATCGCTGCTTTGGTTGGTTTCCCTTCTCTCCCTCAGTCTTTCGCACTTGTAACTAACGACCTTGACGTCTAGTCCCTGCAGTGAATCGTGGACTCGTTGTTCAGGTATATCTTGTCCTCTTACCATTTCTCGAATCGGTGTTGAGGTCCATGCGCTACTGGCTTGAATGAAAGTGTCCAGACACAGGTTCACCCAAGCTGTATGATGGAGAAATGAAGGTCCCCTTGAAACCGAATATAACAGTGAACAGTGAGCGTATGAAATCTAGGAGATGAATCTCTACTACATCGAGAGGGTATACATACAGGCTGGGGGTTGCACAGATAGCGGGTATAGAGTTACATCGATCGTACATACATAACGAGCACCTTAAATCTAACAACCGTCTGCGTGACACAGTGAGTACATACATATATAACACAACTCATCATCAATCATAGCTGGCTCGAAACACGAAAATACCCTTCAAAAGCTGATCGAGCATCCCCAAGGAGATTCTTCAACAAAGTCCTATCAGAGTCGGAAAACTCTTCATCCGACTCATCTTCCTCCAGGTAGGACAGCGAAAGATCGTCCGTATTGAGTAACTGGTTGATAACTTTGTCTTTCCACCATCTCCACACTGCGGTGTCGTTTGGGAGACACGCGTGAAGGATGTCCTCGCGACGCTTCCTGGCATCCCTGAGATCTGCTGTGACTCCGTGGAAGAGGAGTAGACAGACGAATACTGTCATCGTCGTCCTCGTTCCTGCACTGAACCGAAGCAAATTTGGGTCCCCAAGGGCGTGGAAGAGTATCCGGGTCTGGATCTTCTCCTTCTCGAGCGACGAGAGGTACGACGTATATATCCAAGAGACACCCAACGAACCGAGGAACATGATCTGACCGAAAAGAGTCCCTTGTGGAATGAGGAGGAGCTGTAGGAGAAATTGAACGATGAGGAGGAGCGAGCATAGGCCGATGGCATGATAAGAATGTCGGGTGCCTCGTTTGTCGGCAGCTTCTTTCTCGTCGGTATGGAGGTCGAAGCGGCCTTTTGTGATCACATTGACGTCCTTTTCCTCACCCTTCACTACCACTACAATGTCCTCTCCGAGCAAGACGCCGTGGCCAGGTGGAGCGCCTGGTGCTGGATTCTTCACAGATGTGATGATGGGTCTCCCTTTGCCGATGACAAAGCTTGTCAAACCGCTGGAAACGATGCCGAGCAAGATCATAGAAAAGCTTAACCAGTCACCGATCAAGCCGCACATAATGCAGCCCAAGAGACTGATAGTGATAGGAATGAGTCCGACCAGGGCATCAGTGACCGGCTCGCGTTTGAGGGGAGCGTCGTAGTTGAAGTGATTCAAGGAAAGGTACGCAACGTCGACTGATCTAGTCTTCCTCCCTGGTATCTCTTCTGCTGGTACCTCCCGAGTCTTCTCCAAAGTCAGGTATGCAAGATGCCCGGTCTCCATAATAGTACCGGATAGGGCAGCAATGTACTTGGGACCTTTCTTCCCGTCGAGTCCGAACGAGACTGCTGGGGAGTCGTTCGGGCCAGGGAACAGTCCATCCCAGAAACGCGAGTTCGCCATCCGCCCGAAACGCTTTGCGACCGTGTAGCTTCCCGGAGAGTTGTACCATCCAAGATACCGTCTTCCTTCGTAAAGGTTGACGGTAGCCATGGCTGAGATGGCTTCTTTCCCTCCAAAGAAACCTGCGACACCGGCTGAGTTGAGGTTGAACTTGGAATGAGCGAGAGGTGTACTGATGGGAGGCATAACTCAAGGACAGCGCCAGTCGTTGGTCTACCTCACCAACTCGCTTCGACTCATAAGTAGGGCTGTTTCGAGGGACTGCGAGAAAGCACGTTTGGAGGCACGGGGTCCGATCTTGATCTTCAATGCTGTACCGCACCCATTCGACGTCTAGAATTTCGTTGACGCTGACGCCCATGGTCGCCGTAATATTCGTGGGTAAAGGAACGACATACCACGCATCGTTACATATTTTGGAAGCAACTGCTCTCACCACCTGCGCCGGCGACCATAAGATGAACCAAGTCCTGATAACTTACAATATAACAAAGGGTACTTTGTTCCGCCAGATCCGCCGTGTGATGACGCACGATTGAACGCATGGACACTGCCCTTGGAAGCACAACAGCAAGATCGCACTGTGTTAGCTGTGTCACAGGAACTCAAAAGTCAATTGGTTGAGAACGTACCTAACCTGTGCTACGGAGACAGAGTCCGAGTGGAAGCGCTGGAAGCTTAGAAATCGAGGCTCAAATAAATTTTTTGGTGTGCCAGCCACCAGCCACCGTAGGGTGACAAGAATGTTCGGTCGTAGTATCATACTCGCGTAAGGACTCGCCAGCAATGATTTAATGACCACTGACTATGACGGGATGGTGGAACCGTGGCACAGTGTATTAACTGTACTGCAGTACTGGTATGAAGAAAGGAGAAAGCACGCAAACTGTGTGACGATCATGAACACAAGAATGTTATACCCTTCTCGAGTCGTCTTTCTCTCTAAGGTGGGATTTACATAGTTTGAACGTACATACAACTTTCCACCACCAAACTGTCCACAACGCACAAGTCTTCTTTTTTTCCAAACCCAACGTCCAACCCACCGGGGAAAAAACACATCCAACATCCAGAACCTCAATTCATACCTAGAAAGTGATCGCATACACCGTGCTCATACCCGATGGGTGAAACCAATCCTCCACAAAGTCAGGTACTCCATCTTACCCATGTGACAGAATAAATGATAAAATGGGTGTTGAAAAGGGAATCGAGTAAGTATATCGCGCTCAAGATGTCAAGAACCAACTCACTGTCGTCATCGTCGAAAACGTCTGCCTCTGTCTCCTCGTCAGACGCATCTTCCACCATATCGACATCGGCATCATCAAGCTGATGATTTACCTGCAGATCGGTCTGGACAGGGGCAGGAGGTTGTGCAGAGACAGTAGCCGATTGACCAGGTGCATTTACAATTGCAGGTGCGGGTGCGGGTGGTGGAGGCAACGGTACTGCGGTCGCCATCCAGTTCGCTCGACGACTCCTTACGTCGTTCGTGGGTGTCGGTCTGTAATTAAAGAATATTCCCGAATGCGAGAGTTGGAGGCAAGAGATGAACGAGAGGTAGCGCTCATCGTTGAACCCGGAGACTCGGCATACGGTGATGCCCGGATGGGGTGGTCGGTCCGCCGTCATCCGACTGAACACCAAGTCAGGAGAGATGACGAATATACCTTTAGAGGTGGCGACAGCTAGTTTTCCCTTTTTACTGTCGACTGCGAGGTAGCAAGAAATGTCCCTATCGCCATGGAATGGATGAAAGTTGAGCATGATAACGATGTCTCTAAATCGGACAGCTTGCGGTCCTGAGAAGAGACGACGGAAGTCAGGGATAAGAACCAGTCTACCAGTTGTGGTAAGAGCAGCTAGGCCATCCCCTAATGGCGATACATGACATGCCATGAACTCGCCAGCGAAGGAATGAGCATTATGGGAACTTGGTCGGAGCGTGTAAGGTTGTAAAAAAATTTGGGCTACACCCGGATATTTAGGCAACACATCCCATGACGGGGCAGCCAATTCCTTTGCTGAAAGCTGGTACACCAATGCGCCATCAGCCTTTGTGAAGATCCGCAACTCGACTGCACCGCATATGAATACATATTCGTTGTTCACTTCAACATAATTGATATTGCCCAGTCTAGTGCCATTCTCGAACCGCTGGATGTCTCGAACGACAAAAACCATCTCAGCCTTGGGAACGTCCCAGAGATAGGCATTGTTGGAGGCCGCAGCTAAAAGTGTTGGATATGAAAAACGAAAAGCACGAGTGAATTCTGGCATCTGAAGAAGTGCCCATGGTTTGAAATGGCCGCGAGAATGATCTGTCGAGTTGTAGATACTCGCAACTTCTGCAAAAGCATCGAGCATTTGAGTGTCTGGAGGTGAAGTTTGACGGACTTCATCATCATTTACGTCAGTGGACAGTCGCCAGACTTCCTTGCAATTGTCAAGACGATTGAAGATAATGAAACCTCGATCGTATTCACAATGTGCGTAGCGATCGATATGAGACTGGGTGTGAAGCACGTCAGGCCTCGAAGCTCAAAGGATGTACTGCGCCTGACCGGAGGAAGTGACCACAGTAAGCGATTGTCCTGTAGATCGCACACGAGCAAGCCACCAGTCTGGCAAGTTGTAATCACGAAACCTTGGTCGTGATCGACTTTGATGCGATGCACAGCAGAGCCTGTCACAGTGAGTTCCCGGGCGACCGAAGGCACTCGACCACGCCAACCCCTCTCGATTTCCAGCTGTCTCCTACAGTAGGCCTTCCAATCTATCTGAGTAAACTTCGGGTTCGCAGAAATTGAATCAGCCCGAAGCTCCTGCTCCTGGACGAATCGATGCAGGATGGCTGCATTTCTGTAGACCGTGGGTTCGTTGACCTCGACCATGGCATACCAAACGCGAGACACCAAGGTGGTTGAATACAAATCCTGTAGTGGAAGATACGATACAGCATGCAACGCAATTTCCGCTGGCAAGTCGTGCAACATGGCAGTCGTTGGTAAAGAAGGGTTCGACGGAGTATCCAGGGTCTTCAGATCGATTGCCAAAGATCACGTGATCAAATCAGGTCATGTGATTCTTGTATGCACGTTCGTGACGCCAATTCAAGTTTACACTTGTACTCGCACTTCACTCTACTCGCTGTACATGCTTATGACCTTTGTTCGCCTTTAACTCGCTCGATTTCTCTTTATTTTACACTTTGAACTCGAAATTGACGTGGTCATGGGATATCTGTCACCCACCGCACTCAAAAATCTTAAAAAGTATGCCTACAAGGGCGTAGACGAGTCTCTTGTCTCTCGATACGTCCTTTCGCCCTATTGGAATTGGTTCATCACGCTTTGGCCAACCACGATCGCCCCTAATATTATAACCTTGCTCGGCCTCCTTATAGTCGTACTTAATGTGCTCACCTTGCTAATTTACGACCCGCTGTACTACACTGATAAGGACGGTCCGTACGGTCCTCCGCAATGGATATACTTTACATGGGCGTTTTTGTCAGATCCATTTATCAGTTTGCTAACCAGGAGTCACAGATGGGCCATCGGTCTCTTCATGTACCAGAGCTTTGATGCTGTGGATGGGTAAGCGGCATACATTGACTCCATCCTTTTTGATGTTCAGTCCATGAAGGAAACAAGCTCGTCGGACTGGCATGGCTGGCCCCCTCGGCGAAATGTTTGATCACGGTATGTCTGGATGTGTTACAGAACCCATTCAATTACTCAACACGTATCCATCAGGCTGCGATGCCATCAACACAACGGTAACACAATTAGCAGTGACTGTGGCCCCGCTTCTCATATATTATCTAGTTGGAAGTGGTATTGGCTTGTAGAGCGCTTAATCTCGGTCGCTCGTGGTGGACTGTTGCGTCACAGATTGCCACTCTGGCCAACTTTTACCTGACGACTTGGGAAGAATACCACACTGGCTTGCTCTACCTAGGTCCGTTTTCTGGCCCCGTCGAGGGGATCTTGATGATTGTTGTTATTTATATCATCTCTGGAATCTTTGGACCCTCATTTTGGGACCAACGCATCTTGACATTCACCCGACTGGACAGAATACCACAAGTCGTTGAAACCGTCCCAAATATTGCTCTGAATGAAACATTTATGGTTTTTGCCGCATTCGCTTTGGCCTTCAACATCGTGTCCAGCTACCACAATGTTTATAAGGCTATGATGGCTGCTGGCAAGTCTACCCTCAAGCCGTTGGTGTTTCTGCTCCCCTTTGTAGTTTCGGCGGTGCTTCAAGTTTTATGGCTGCTCCACCCATCATTCTACCATTCAAGTATCTTGCATTCGCCACTTTTCCTTCCATTTATCTGTGCTTGGGGTTTACAATTTGCGCACCAAGTTGGACGGATGATTTTGAGCCACGTAACGGGCTCGCCGTTCCCTTGGTGGAATCCCATGTGGATATGGAGTGTGATCGCTGTCCTTGATGCACACCTGCCTGACCTACTCCACCGGTCTGTTTTCACTCGACCTCGTTCAGAGTGGCTCGGTGACTTTATGCTTTTTCGGTCTCCCATCATCCAATCAACCCCAAAACGTACGGCAATTTTCGTCTATCTTACACTTGCAATTTCGTTCCTTGCGTACGCTCGTTTTTGCACGCTTGTAATCAGAGACATCACAGAGTACCTTGGGATTGCATGCTTTACGGTGCGGAAGAAGGATACAGAGGGTGTTTGGCGCGATACCCGTGATATCCAAACCGATGGTTTTGTCAAACGATTGTAGAGATGCAAGACAGAGTTTTATGTCTTTACATTGTCATAGCATGTCTTTAGACGATACCGAACACAACGATATAGAGCCTTTGCTCGACGTTTAGCTATGGGGTGATCAGGGTCCGTTTTTCGAGTCAGGAATTTGCTAGTTGATCCTATTTTATCTGTTCCGGTGAGATGCTCTGCAGACGCGCTCTACTCCGGACTTGCTATCGATCGACAGCCCGTATATCGTTTACACACCGCCGTCCACGCGCGATGGCCACTACCCAATCACTCGCTGCAGAGATCATCCAACAAACAACGCTCCTTAACGAGCTCAGACTACAAAATACAGACCAAGCAGCACTCGATGCAGCCAAGAAGAAGCTAGGCGAGCTCAAGAAATCGCTCGCTGCGATCGGAAAGGCGGAAGCTAGTGCAGAGGGTGCCGCTGGGTCGAGCGAAGGCAAGGATGCAAAAAAGAAGGACCGGCTGTTGCTCAAGACCGCCAAGGTGAGTCAGTTCGTTGTCTGCCCTTGGCACGCCCTTCTGCCCGATTCCGAGCTGATCCATTGGCGTTGACGCTCTCATTTTATGCCTCTGTTGTCCGTCTGGCTTTTCTTTAGGGTACACGAGATTATGGCCCGGCCGAGATGTTTTGCCGAGAGCACATCGAACGAATCGTCAAGGATGTTTTCACCTCTTATGGCGGGAGCTGTCTCGACACGCCCGTCTTTGAGCGCAAAGACGTTCTCACTGATAAATACGGGGAGGACTCGAAACTCATTTTCGATCTGATGGACCAAGGTGGTGAACAACTTGCTTTGCGATACGATCACACCGTTCCTCTTGCGAGGTATATCGCCATGTCTGGGGCGACGATACAAGGGAAGATTTGGCAAGTCGGCAAAGTGTATAGACGAGATAATCCCGTGATGTCAAAAGGAAGGATGAGGGAGTTTATGCAGGCGGATTTGGATATCGTTGGTGTTTGGGATTCTATGATTCCCGATGCGGAGATCGTGAGCTTGCTTTGTACGATCTTGACAAGGCTGGACGTTGGCGAGTTTACGGTCAAGGTGAGTGACGCGTACATTTGTCTCTTTGTGTCGTTTATGGAGGGTACTTGCTATGCGAAAGATTAATAACCGGAAAATTCTGGATGGGATCTTTGAAACGTGCGGTGTACCCAAGGAGAAGATACGCACGATCTCGTCCGCTGTCGACAAACTTGACAAGCTATGTTGACCAATCCGTGGTTCGCAATCAGACAATAATCTCGGGATACTGGAAACCAGCTACCATGGGCGGAAGTCAAGAAGGAGATGACAGAGGAGAAGGGTTTGAGCTCAGAAGTTGCTGACCAGATTGGAGAATATGTGAAGTTAAAAGGAGGACCATCTTTACTGGACCAGCTCAAAGCCGACGAGAAGTTGATGTCGAATGCCAGTGCCAAGGACGGCATTCTCGAGATGGAACTCTTATTCAGGCTTCTGGGGGCGTACAATGTGCTTGACAAACTTTCATTTGACATGTCGTTAGCACGCGGTCTCGACTACTACACAGGTATCATCTACGAGGCTACCGTGGCAGCATCAGCACCTCCTGGGTTCATTGCAAACGGCTCAGCGCCCTCCGCGTCGGATCCGTCGTCATCGTCGGCGCCAGCTCCTAAAAAGAAATCTAAAAAGCCCAAAGCCGAGGAGGAAGAGGAGGTAGACGAGTCGCAAGTCGGTGTTGGCTCGATCGCTGCTGGTGGGCGCTATGACAATCTAGTGGGCAGTTTCATGTCGGCTGCCTCAGGTGAAGGCAAGAAGGGTGCACAATGTCCGTGTATCGGTGTGAGTATCGGGCTGGACCGGATATTTGCACTGTTATGGCCGAAGTGGGTGGAGAAGGGTATGCGGAGTAAGGAGACGATGGCGTATGTGATCGCTGTTGGTGATGGATTGCTAGAGGAGCGGATCAAGCTTGTGCAGGAGCTGAGAGAAGTCGGGATCAAGGTTCGTTTTGGTTTGGTTTCTGTCTCGAAGTGAACGCCTGCCTGACGATAACGTTTAGACCGACTTCCTTGCTAAGCGGAAACCCAAACTTCCTGCGCAATTTTCGGCCGCCGAAAAAGATGAGGTTCCGTTTGATATACTGCTCGGTGGCGACGAGTTGAAGCAAGGTCTGGTCGTTGTGAAGGAACAAAAGTGGGAATTCGTGGATGGGAAAAAAGTCAAGGTTCAGTCGACGGACCAGGGAGTGAAGGTGAGGCGAGAGGAACTGGTCGACTGGATCAAGCAGACGACGACGTATCAGAACTGGTCGAGTGGTAGACTCATCTAGATGCATTTGTACACTTTTACTTAACTACGACTAGCAACCAATACCATAGTAGATCAGCACGTCTGTGTGTCTCTGTTTTGTCCCTTTGGCTTGGTGTGAATCTCCTCTCTTTCACCTTTTCTCACTTGCACCTCATCGACGTCGACGACAGCAACAAGACTTTCAACAATGGATGACGGTACGTCCTCAGCATCAGCCCCGACGACGACGACAATTTCTGCGTTCGATATTTTCTGCTGCCAACGGCAACAACCCGCCTCAGTAATACAGTACCAGCACACGTAGTTGACTCCCACCACGCTTCACCATCTTCCGTTATGAAACGACGATGGGAACCAGTAATATCTTTCACTAACTTGCTGGTGGTCAGCTGAAGGCTGGCGTCTTTCTGTTATTACAGCGAAAATAGCTTCTACACCCTACATTTTTCCTGCTGCAACAGGTTTTCACAGTTCAGCACTCCCTGCCCCTCTCTCCGTCTATTTTCCATCGCCGTGCAGTTCCTTTCTCTCCTCTCCGAACCAACTCGCCGATGAATCAACGTTGATATTTTTCTTCCCCGCCTTTGCTTTTTTTTTTCGACGCGACCTATTGCGGTTCTGTCCTTGTTTTCCCGTGTCCAGCATGGAATTCGCCAGACATCGCTCCCAGTGGGATCAGTATCCCAGCGGATCCAAATCTCAATGGGGGTGCTCCACCCGGTGATGAACCGAGCTGGAACGGAGGCGGAAGGTCTCCTGGCCGTGATAGAGGTGGTGAGCCTCCTCGCCGTTCTAGCAGGAGCAGGAGCCCAGGACGAGATGACCGAGGGTACGTCGTCTATCTATTTTCTAATGTTGAGCGCTCATGACGACGTGTTTCACTTTTTGTCTCCCCAACCTGCATCTGATGTCGAGCAGTGGTCGCGATGGGTCCAATAACCCGGGCAATAACCTTCATGTCTCTGGTCTGAATCACCGGGTGGACACGCGTGACCTTGAGTCAGCCTTCGCTAAGATTGGCCGTGTCTGTCGTTGCTTTGTTTGTCCCTGCGGGGAACGTGGGCGCTGATGAAAGTTTATTGTTACATGTCAAGAAGGCGTCTGTTATGTATGATCCCCATACTCGCGAGTCTCGTGGGTTCGGGTTCGTCACTATGGAGACGTTCGAAGAGGCAGACGCTGCAATTACTGCTCTGAATGCCACAGAGCTCATGGGAAAAATCATTACTGTCGAAAAGGCTCGTCGTGCGCGTGCTCGGACGCCGACACCTGGGCGATACTACGGACCCCCGAAACGCTTCGACAATGAGCGACAATACGATCCCCGGCCATTTGATAGCCGTTATGCTCGCGACGTTGATCCTCGGGGCGGTGGCGGCGGCCGGTACGGTCGTCACGATGATCGTCCTCGTGACTATGACCGCCCACGCGACTATGACCGTGGCTATCGCGATTACGACAGAGGATATGGACGTGACTACGACCGTGGTGGCCGATACGACGACAGGAGGTACTGAGAATGTCACAAAGTAGGTTCTTAGACTGAATTCTACAACCCACAAGCACTCGTGTTTTTTTAAAACATGAAAGGCTGTCTCTGTGTTTCTTGTCTTCTGGTTTCATCAGTTATGCTTTTGTATGTATTCGATAAATTGTCCACGAGCTGAATACAATTGGCTTTGCTGGTTTGGGTCTCGTGGTTGCACCATGGTAGTGGACGGGACCATTGCAGACTAGGGCTGCTTGGGTTCCTTCGAAGACGCTCCGATACCTAGATCAGTGACAAGAGTTTCTCTTCCTCGCTTTCTCATCTGTTCTACCACCTCGCCAACCTTTGACACTTCTATCCACTGTTCAGCACGCGGCATTCCATCCAAGTTCCACCGATTCCTCACTGGCTCCTGAACTCTCACTCTCAACGCGAGCCATTGCATACCTTTGACGTTCCCCACGAATTCTTGGACAGCCTCCCGCGGTCCTTCTGCATAAATGATACCTGGATAACCTATTTTGGCGAACCCGATGATGTTGAGATCGTGTGACCATTGATGTATGAGGCGGCGTTTGGTGGTGGAGACGAGGTGGTGAGAGGTGAGGAGGGCGTGGTAGCCGAAGGCGGCGTCGGTGTTGGTGTTGGTGTTGGTGTTGGTGTTGGCCTGTCGTGTGGAGGGAGACTCGGACGTGGTTGTGGACGGAGTGTGGGTATGGATGTTGAGAGTTTGGGTTTGGGTTTGGGTTTGGTCGTGGAGAGGGGGGAGCAAGTGTGTCAATATGTCGTATAGCGGGAATCTGTGATTTCCGGGTCAGACCTTCTATTGGAGTTCCGAACACCACAGATCGAGCTCCTAGAAGTGGTGGTGAACGTTTGAACGACGTACTGGCACGTATCGTCATCGACCATCTGGGCTATTCGTTCTCGAATGAAGGTGTTCCAGTGTTCTTGTTCATCTCGGGAGACGTTCTTGCTTTTGACAGATATCAGTGTATCTGTCAAACATGAGAACGCTGCAGTGGTGGTGCTGGTGGGATTTGGATGTTTGGAACAGCTGGGAAGTTCGATTTCGAACCAGATGTTGGCACCTTCGATGCGTATGTCGAAACGTGCTGGACATGGTGGGTCTGTCAGCTCCGCGAGCTGGGAACGACTCACAGCGCCAGTGTCGTCCTGCGAGTGATCGAGGAGAGATGTCCAGAGAGCGAGATCGGATGGGGGGAGGATAAACGTAAAGTGTTCACCTGGGAGGAGTGAACATCGGATGAGGGTGAGTTCGTCGAGTTGGTGGTCGAGCGTGGTGTGCCAGGATGACATGACGCGGTTGAACAAGGTTCAAGCTGGTATTTGCGAGTTGACAAAGATCCAGCGTTATCAATATCCGCGCTTCTGATCGTCCACTCGGACTCGGAGGGCGCTCGGAGGGGCACGACATAGACGTCTTCGAATGTGTGTCATGCTTGAGCTGACTCGGAGTGTGATGTGTGTTGACTCGCTAGTTGATTTGTATCCGCGATAGAGTTTTGCTCGCGCCCTGGTCTACCTCGCGTCGAACCCTTGATATACAGAATCACTCCCCGGCCAAGTAAGATAACTTTTCAAAGGTATGGAGGGGATAGGCGTATGTAAATGCCCCAACTCCTGCATTCAGGTTGATACTGATCCGATATGCTCATAGTGGCCCTGCATGAAGGTCGTCGCCTGTTCGGAAGGGATACACACCTCGTATAATGGTACATGACTTTCCTCCATCAGTCTCTCTGCTACGCGCAGATCGTCGTTGTACAAAGGGAGGGTCGACAATGATGACAGGATGTAGTTCATACGCCCGCGCCTCTGAAGTGTGTAGTAGGTTCGTCCAATTACCATACCACGGAGTCTGTTGACAAGCAAAGTGTCGTCAAGTGACCCCGCCAACCCGGCCGGAGTATAATGGTCATGCAGTGCATTGTCAGCGGATCACCGAGAAGTTGTAGCGCTGTTATAAGAACCCGTCGTTCAAATCCAACAAGGTCGAACACACAGGATGAACTTTCAACTACCAGAGCTACCAACCAATGTCTCTCGCTCACCCGTCGCTTTTGGCGTTGCAGGTGTCGTTGCCGCTATCATCGTCCTTGCAAAGTTGGCTCGCCGCCGCAACCTCGATGCAATTCCAACCGTTGGATCAACCAGTCTGGTTGGTTCGTGGTGGGATGGTATGAGGTTTTTGACCCAGGCACCCGCGATCATTCAAGAAGGTTACGAGAAGGCAAGCCACATGCTTGTCATGACTCACGGTGTGACCTAACCATCTTGCAGTACAAAGGTGCTCCCTTCAAGGTTTCAGAAGGTTTCAGATGGGTGGTTATCATCACCGGTCGTGAGCAGCTGGAAGAACTACGAAGGGCATCCGACGATCAGCTCTCTTTCATAGAAGCCACACATGACGTGAGTAGCTCAGAAGCCACTCTTGGGAATCCGACGATGAACCGTCGTGTGTGCAGCGTATCAGCACAAAGTATACCATGGGCCCGGAGATATTCCACAACCCAATTCACGTGCCCGTCGTTCGATCGCAGCTCACTCGCAATATCGGCGTCGTTTATCCTGAAATTCGAGACGAGATCGTAACCGCCTTTGAAGAGGTTCTAGACCTCGACGGGAACGGTATGCATACCCGCATTGATTAGTGTTGAACGCTCGTTCACGCTGATGTTCCGAACGTTGCAGAGTGGAAGACCGTGCCTGCTTTGAGTGCAATTCAGAAAGTGGTCTGCAGGACGAGCAACAGATTATTCGTCGGTCTCCCTCTGTGCCGGGACCCTGACTGGATTGACTTGAATATCCAGTACACAATCAACATCGGCAAAGGAAGGGCCGCGCTCTCATATTTCCCAAATTTTTTAAAACCATTAGCCTCTCCATTCGTTACAAGTTATTCCCAAGACCTCGCTCGTGGCATGAGGCTCATGGGCCCGTTGATCGAAGAACGCCTTAAATACTTGAATGAATACGGGGACAAATGGTCTGACCAACCTGTATATCGATCTTTCACTTTCTGAAAGAAAAAGCACTCACGAACGGACATGTAGAACGATATATTGGCTTGGTTGATGGAAGAGACTGAGGGTCCTAACCGAACGGTCAAATTCCTGACGTCTCTGGTACTCGTAATCAACTTTGCCGCGATTCATACATCTTCTCACGTACGTTTTTTTTTTTGTAAAGCCATGGTTGATTCGGTTTGGTTGAGGTGATGTCTTGCAGAGCTTTACTCAAGCGCTCTTTTACCTTGCGTCCAATCCTCACTATATTCAACCCCTCCGTGAAGAGGTCGAAACGATCGTAGAAAAAGAAGGATGGTCCAAGGCATCACTAGGAAAAATGCGCAAGATTGACAGCTTCCTAAAAGAGTGTCAACGCCTAGAAGGCATCACCGCCAGTAAGTCGACGTCCATCCAACTTCCCTCTCAAGTGCTCATCATACACACACATCCACCAGTATCTCTGCAAAGAAAAGCGATGCAGGACTTGACGTTGTCCGATGGGACGTTCATTCCAAAAGGTACGCTCGTCGCTGCACCGACCCGAGCGCTGCATTACGACGACGAGTTGTACGCCAACGCCGAGGTGTTTGATCCTTTCCGGTTTTCGGAAATGAGAGACGAGGATGGCGAAGGGGTTAAACATCAATTCGTTGCCACTACCGTCGACTACTTGGCTTTCGGACATGGTAAACACGCATGGTGAGTGTTCCATCCATCCCTCCCCCAACCCCAAGTCGTTAGTCGGACATTGGAAAGGGTCGATCGTTGACCGTTGATTCTCGGCGTACTCATATTCTCATATTTATTCCAGTCCTGGTCGATTCTTCGCCGCGAACGAGCTAAAATCGATGTTGGCGCATATCGTCACAGCGTATGATGTTAAATTGGAGGAGAAAGCGACTCGCCCGGCGAGCATGTGGATTAATACGTCGATTGGGGCTGATCATCGTGCCAAGGTGATGTTTAGGAGGAGGTCTCATTGAGGGTGGTTTTTCTTTTTTTTTTTTGCATCTGGCGCTGGACGTTCTCGAATTTGTAGCGTATGCGTTAGAGCGCGAGTAATGGAGGTGGTGTCGGGGTCGCGTTAATGCGACTAGCGTGGTTACGGCGCGGGTGTTTTCTGAGGTGTCCAGAGGTCATAACCTCAGGCAGGCGAAAGGGCCCACTTCATGACCGCTAAACTTGAGTGCCCTGTCAGGAATCCAAACGTGAACTACACAGGTATGATGACGTCCTTGAGCTGGGATGACACAGATGGACCATCTCAGATACTGCTGGCAGTGAACGAAGACGCCCCTGTGGACGACGACCTCGGGCTGATCGATCACATTTGTTTACTTCAAAGTTCAAGCGCTACAGAAATCCATGTCGACTCGGAATGACAACCAGGGATACCTTTTGACTTGCCGCGTCATGTAAGTCAAGTATTCCTTGGGGTAGCCGTACGTGACCGTGCCCTCGACCCTTCCGATTCTCCGAGTCGTCGAGAAACCTGGTGGGTCCGAGGAAAAATGGGTGTTGGTCAATGGAGAGTCATGCACATGCATCATGGTCGGCGTCACTGATTCGTCGGTATCTGACTCGGACGACCCTAGCGTTGGTTTTTCGGCTTCCCGAGTCTGCACTCCGAGTCGTTGGTCGCGGTCTCAGGCTCAGTGAGTATCGTCTCTCGGTATGTACGGTATGACGCTTGCTCCGCGAGTGACCGGACCATGTGCATGAAATACAAATACTAGACACGACGTCCCCAATCCTGGGCCATGGTTCTTCTCAGGCTCGTCCGGAACATTCAAGTTGATGTTCAAGCCTTCGAACCTTCACGCGAACGGCCCCGACGCGAGAGGAAAGCCCAAGAGGGCCGATGCGCAACCGCGATCGGGAGGTCTGCTCGAACGGGATTCCTTCGCCCAACAAGGTTCTGAGGCGCTTCGAACCCAGCCCCGCTCAGGCTGTCAATCCCGGCCCTCAATTGACACGCGCATAAACGTTTGAATGCTCACGGTAAGTAAACACTGGCAGCATAAATACAGCACTGATACAGCACTGACGCATATCATCGAGACGTCCGCGTCACATAGGGTCGAAAACGTCCCAAAAGCTTCCACGAATCTATCACCGATCCAAATATTTATTTCCGTATATACCCACCAGTGAACGAAATGATTCAGAGTACCCGATCGACATCAATATCAAAAAAACGGACATATACATATGCATATGCACGGTTCATGATTCTGATTCCTGATATCGCTTGATCGATTTCGATATCCGGGGTAATGATTCGGATGCGGATTCGGACACCCTCCTCCCCCTCATCCCCATCACGATGTACAGCTCACCAAAAAAAAAAAAAAAGCTCACGACATCGCCATCGCTATCTTTAACTCCCTCACGATTTCCCACTAACAACGTGTCCCAATATTCCTATCCGCGATCCGAGTCGAACGTCGTTCCGTACCCTCCGTTCCGGCGTTTAGAAGGACCCGGTAACTTGACGTTTAACCTCTCAAGATCTCAAATCCGACTTGAATCTCGAATCTCGAACCCCGAGCTCGTCGGTACATTGAGACATGGCGTACCATCTCGTAGTAGCAGTAGCCATGACTCGGAAAAAGGTCAGCTTGATCAGCCTATACTTGCACCCCCCTCCTCTCGATGATGACCATTATTAGCTCTCCCCCCCCCACACACACACTACGCGCGTACAGAGACTCGCTTAACCAAAATTAAAAAAAAAAACCACCATCCGAGTCCCCAATCAACTTCAAACTCAAGCTTCACGGCAACACCCCCATGACATC
This sequence comes from Chalciporus sphaerocephalus, assembly GCA_038094055.1. NCBI lineage: Eukaryota > Fungi > Basidiomycota > Agaricomycetes > Boletales > Boletaceae > Chalciporus > Chalciporus sphaerocephalus. The sequence goes on along the minus strand of JBBPTH010000019.1, from coordinate 175,914 downwards.
ATTCATCATTTCATCAGTCCATCAAACTTCCAATGACGTCACCCCGGTCCAGAACCAAGAAATCCGTGCGCGCGAGCGTTCTATACTTGACTATATACAGTAATCGTAGTCAGTCCTGTAGCAGCTATAATCGAAAAAAAAACACACAAAAATAAAACCAAAAACCGACCCGTCACGTCATGCCACTAGGGCACTGACAACGGAAACAAACGAAATGACATCACCTCACATCCACGTCCGATTTTCATCCGATCCATATCCAAGTACATTTACATGGGATACATTACATTACATACTTACAAGCAATAACACCCGCCTCCTCCCGAGTCCTAGCTCGTCCGATTCACCGATTCATCCGATTCGTCCGATTTCATCATATAGCCGTGTATATCATCGATATCATCGACCCGATGGCGCCGTTTATTTCATCGATATCCCGCGCCGAACTCGGATGTCCATGTCCATGTCCATGTCAAGTCACAAGGAGCCAGGTACTGTACTGTACTCTACCCCCCACCCCCCCCCCTCTTCGTGAACCCCGCACCAATTAAATAAATAGGTCCACTGGTCATCCATTCCCATCGTTCGTCGGGCCCATCATCAATCAATCACACAGCCTCTTTTCTATTCAACAAGACACCTCGAATGAACGTGCATCGATCATCGTCTCATTGACAAAACGTTATGTATATATCCAACCATAGAGATGAACATGCACATGAAATACTATGAAAGAAGAGAAAAGATGAGCGGACCAAGTCCATGCGTGCGACTAACCAAAATGGACAATGCTACGTACAACACAAAGAGTGAGTGAGTGTGAGCGACAACTTCAAAGTAAAACGAGGGTAAAACGACCAAACGAGCGGACGTGGAGCCATGAGGCCCAACACAAAACGAACGAACGGAACAGAACGAACACATCGACATCGGCATCGGCATCGACGAAGAGACGGGAGAGATGAGGGTGATAATGATGATACACACACACACACACAAACAACGGTATATGACGAGATAAAGAATACGCAAAGGAAATGGTTGCAAGATAGAAAAGGGGACCCCCTTATACCCAAGGAAAATACAAATGAGTCGCGCATTTCGTGTTTCGTGTCGGCTGGAATAATACATGCTGGGTGTGAAGGAATCGCATATATGAGCGTAATAAATCGATGAAGCAAAAAAAAAAAAAAAAGTGTCGTGTCGTGTCGTGTCGTGGCAGTCGAGCGGAGGGAAGCGAAAGGGTTTACGCAAGAATGCCACCATCGACATAGGTGTGATTCGGCGAAGGCCCTTGTGCGAAGCACCACCGCGTCACAAATGCATTGTACAGCGAATTGCTGTCATTCGCACCTTGTCCACGCTGCCCCTCCAACTGTTCCGTCGTTATAGGCGTGTGATGCGAGTACGCATTTTTTTCAGATAGAGGAACCGGATCGGATGTGGATGGTCGTCGAGCAAGACCCTCGATCGGTTGTTTTTTGGGTGCTGACCAGTCCCAATCTTGAATGTGGCCGGGACGATCATGATGGATATCGATGTGTACCTCGACTTTCTCGCTCATGTCATAGAAATGACTGGAGGTCGCAGGCTGTCCGCCGATAATAACGCGAGGGACCATCATCGGCGAGACACTCGGAGTCGAGAGGGTCGACGATGCGGGGGAGGATTCATCGCCCGACTGCGTCCACACCATCGAAGGGGCTTTTAGACCAGGTAGCCGGGGTGGCGGCGACGATCTCTGTCCGGCACCGGATGAGGGAGGCGTGAAGCGCGATGCAGCACGAGCTACCGGAGGTACGTAATTGGAGAGGCTTAGTCTCCCAGCCCTCCTAGGCGGGGAAGAGCCCCTGCGACTGTGTTCAGAAGTGACCATGAGACCCAACACGTGGTCTTTGCAAGTCAGCGGAGGCTGGATGCGGGTCTGCGGTGCGGCAATGGGTGCAGGCGCAGTTTCTCGACGGGACCTATTGTAGGGAAGCGTGGAAGCAGGGACAGCAGGTCGAAATAATATGCGATAATTCCCTCCCTCGTTATTGTCCCACCATTCGCCCCCTGGTCCATGCGACGACGATCCTGGCGCAGGGTACGTCGTGTTCACGCAATACCGGGCAGCGAGCCAAAGGGTCCGCGTAGTGAGAGAATGCAAATAATCCTCGAGACGAATCGTGAACGTGAACCGATCCCACCCTCTTTCCTCGAGGGGGTGAGGTACCGCGTCCGTGGAAGGACTCGAGATGTGGGACGGTAACGCTGAGAGCGAGTCCACGTAGTGAGCACTGACCTCGCTGACGGTCTGCCAGTCGTCGAGCGTGAAGCGGACGGCTACATGTTTTTCAAATGCCATATTACGAACGAGAACGAATCCGACGAGGACCTGTTTCGATCCTGTGGCAGACGGGGAGAAAGAGGAAGGAACAAGACTGACAGACTCGAGGAAAAGATGAGTGTGCTGAGAAAAACGACCACACGGGACAGGAGTGGATCGTGTTCGGTCGAGCTCGTAGTGGAAGGTGGGCGGAGTAGGTGGAAAGGGGAAGCGATTGGGTTGGCTGTCCTCGCCCTCTGTTTCCGTTTCGTCGCCGTTGGTAGGATTACTGAGGGCGGCGGGACGAGCTGAGCGGTTGAAAATTCGTACGGTTGCGAGGCCGTAGTCCTTTTCTGGGAAATGGACATTTTTATGCGAGGAAGAAAAGTCGGATGGCTCTGAGCGTGCACGAAAATGCAAACGCTGAGCCTGTGGATCAGTGGCTATGCTCGGGGAGGAGGATGATTTGAGGGACGATTTGAGAGGCTTTCCATTTGAGAGGACGATCGGAGCCGACGAGCCTCTTGAAAGGGAAGGTCTTGGGGAGAGGGTGGCGGACAAGGACTGTGGCGAGGATGGGGAGAGAGGCGAGGTAGAGCGGGGAAATGGCACCGCTGTGTCGAGTGAGAGAGACGGGTGTTCATCGAGAGAAGAGGAATGGTCGTCGTCGTCGTCGTGTGCGATGTGAAATACGGGCAATTTGCGCGATAACGAGTCGTGTTTTCTCGTTGGCAGCGCACCGAGCGAGTGAAACGGACCGGGACCGGATTCGTCAGAGAAAGAGCGTCTGACTGGAGGACAAGACTGCATCTGTGGTGATGTGCCCTCGGTAAGAGAGCACGAGGAGGAGGAGGAGGAGGAGGAGGAGGAGGAGGAGGAGTTTTATTTTTCGGTGTTGAAATGCGAGCCATATGTGTTACCTCCTCCGAGATTTGGATCTCATCGGCAGGGAGGGTCGTATTCTGTGCGGAAATGATTATGTAATCTGCGCTTCCTAACTGAGGATTAGCTCCACTTTAGAATCGTCCAGATCCTCTCTACCGATCACACGTGCCTTGAGCCTTATCGCCTTCATTTCTTTAATTCAATTTCAATCTTCCTTTTTTAGAAATATCCGTCCCATCTCTGCCTTATCTTCACGTACTCGTATATTTCATTCCCATCTTCGCCCGACCGCTCTCGCCATCCTTTACACTCCATTGTTCTTCGGACTCCACTCTTCCCGGTCCTCGCACCCTCATCGTCCCTTGACGCCATCAGTTACCTCCAAATCATCGCGCTTACGCCCCCACGTCGCTTTCTTCAAATGCCTTCGCCCCAGACGTATCCATCGCAACTGAGGCCAATCCGAGTCGCGCTCGCATATCCATTCAAACCATGTATTCTCCGGTCCATCCTCAATATCCCCCGACGTGCGCCACCACCTTACTCCAAAGTGCCCCAAACTCCCTTTGCCGACCACCCACCTTCTCTCATCTCGCAAACAGGGTATTTCACTTGCCTCATCCTTTTCGGAATCCGCTTCTCATCGTACACCACACGCTTCCGCTCCACCCCGACCTCGTAGAAAAGAACAACGATACGGTATGAACACCCTCGATGTTGCGCTCAGTGGAGCATTCACGAGGGAAATGCGCCCCTTCTGTCTACACCTTCGTATTCCTACTCAGGAGTTCATGTCAGACCGGTATCGATATCCATGGCACATCTCCACTTTCCTCGGATCTACTTCTTTTTTTCTCCCGCGCTCTGGCACCGAACGTCCAACACCGATCTCACTTGCAAATACCGATATCGCTCACGTTCATGAGTTTCAGCTAATTCATGCCAGTGCTTGGGATCTCACGATCATGACAAGCTCAAATCAAGCAATTCGTGTACAGTAACTGTTGCTCTCTTATTGCCGCATGTAACGTCTATTGGGACACTTTGAGTGACAAGTGGGTTTTGTTCTAATGACAGTGTTTGTGTTTGAACATGCCCATGTTTCTGGATCGCCTTTCAGACGTGAATAGGAGATACGGCGCAGGAACCCGATGATCAAAGCTACCTATATTCGCTCGTCTCGATTGAGACCACGCGATGATCAAGTGACGCGGCGTAGGATGCGATGGTATCGTGGATATCATGATCCTTGTCATTCATCGCGACGACGTATCCACTCACTCCCAACACCATCACGTCAATCTACAAAGTTGTCAACCTTGCCATCTGTTCACAACACGATCCAAGTAAACCGTGGCACGTTCGTTCGTTCGTATGTGACGTGCGTGGACGCGTATATGAACTCACTCGACATGTCATCTCGGTTTGATCCCAGCTCTTCGAATTCGAGTCCGCCGAACGGGGATACCGGTCTAGATTTTCTGAAACCGTGTGTCACCACATATATTCTTCATAATATGAGCTGTGCTGCGCCAGTGGTAGGATCGGCATCCCTCGGACGACGGGCAGGGCGTACGAGCGGTGCCGTGCACGACTCCGGCCGAATCCGAATCTCGTCGGATGGAGTGGAATTTGTAGCTTTTCGGATCCAAGCACCTCCTCTCCTATATCACTACCCCACAAAACGACGACGAGGCCCAGCTAGTGCCAGTTACAGTGAGCGGCGCTCTCCCCGCATGGCGTTATAGTGTGTACTGCGCTTATCTGCGCCCTCCCTCCATGATCGCGGCACCTCGTTTTCAAATTCTGTTGTCGCCAGCCAAGCACTTGCAATTGGCAAGTTGCGCGTTACGGTTCGGCCCTACCAGCCAGAATTCACAATACCGATATCAGTACAGTACCAAATCGCGCTTGGCATTTGCAATTCTGTCGGACTCCGAGTCCTTCCCAGGTGATGATGTGGCATGATGAATATGATCGGGTCAGTGTGGGCTCGGGTTTGCTAGTTCGCGAGTGTGGATGTTAAAAATCAGAGTCGATGTACAGTAGTTACAGTGGTTCGTGATCGTGATCGTGATCATGAGAAAACCGCACTGATCTTGCGAAGCGCACTGGCAATCAATTTGCAGCGTTGACGGAGTCGCACAACTTGAATTGACAAATCGGGCCGACGAGTTAGAGTCTATAGAGAGAGAGAGAGATGCGATGACAGATTGTGATCATGACAGAGAAACCCACTTGGATTCAGAAAAGCTTGGAGGTTTTGACTCGGGGACGATGATCAACCGTTTGATCATTCGTCGTGACGCCCGGGGTACAGCATGGTCTCACCCCTGTGTGTCCGACTCGCGATGTCGGACGACAAGTTAGTAACGACGTGGTTGAGAGATTCATATGATCGGTGATGATGATGATCAGTGGCATATGTACTTCCAGAGTCCATGCACGCCTCGATCTTTGGTCATCACATATTCAAGCGCTCACTGGCATGCACATGCTCTGATCACGAACAATGGCAAAACTAAACTGCTGGCTACGCGGCTACAACGTTTAACACCCCAAGGCTGTTATCAATCATCCACTCGATACAATACAGATCAACGGTTCTTATTCGAAAATGTATGAGACAAAACGATCATGTGGCAGGTTCTTTCAGGAACGGTTCGGCATGGCGCGCGAGTGAACGTTTGAACGATCGGTAACGGAGAGGGTGTTTTACTTGAGCTTTTCCGTCCGCGTCCGTGTTTCACGAATGTCAGTCTCGGGTGTTGACAAGCCTGAGTGGGAGAGACGACTCCATAATAGAACAGCAAGGGTCACCTCAACGACACGTCTGAGATCGCCATAGATGTATCCTACCCATCATCTTATCCATCGATTCACATCCTTTTATCCATTTCAGTGCCTGCTAATCGTGTCCAGAGCTTCAACTCAGGTCCGTTGTTTTGTCCCCAAGTTACAATACATGTATGTATTATAAATTCCCCGAAGCACGTTTGACCGGTCCACGGTTAAACCGCTCGCGTTCACGGTTGGTACCTATTGCATCCTTGCAACGCCACTGATCATCGAAGCACGATCGCATGCCAACCACCTTGAAAAAAAAAGTACCTCGTGGTCCTGCACGGAGAAGTTGAAGATAAGATACGCATATGGACATAACGTGTGTCAATCAACCACTGTTGTGGGTAACCGTGATGTGATCGGCGTTCGTTGATTGGAGGTGGTGAGCTTGATGAAGGCGTGGGTTAGTTAGTTTTTTTACTGATCAGTGGCGCGTTGCAGTTTTACTCACGTTCAGGAAGAAATGAATGAATGAGAGTGAGAATAGGTGAGAGAGGTGATTCGTGCACTTGATGCTCGTCGTTTGCGGGTGCCGGTGATCATCGATCGTCTATGAGGACTAGTATGGAACCCGCACACTGGAACGGGACTAACTACGGAGGCGGACGTGTCGGTTCAACCCGGATCTCCTTCAAGCTCGAGTCGTCTCTTTCCAATTGAGGCCATCCGTGCCTCAGAGAGGGAATGAGAAGAGCTGACAAGGAAAGTAGCTGAAGATATGATATGATATGATATGATATGTTTTGATAACCGGAAAGATACGATGGTCACCGTATCTGAATCCCGCGTCGAAATGGAAGCGTCAAAATTTTCGGTACGACAGCGGATATATATGTATTTGAGTTTGATCGTCGACGCCGCATCAGCATTCAAACCTTTGACAGGTACAGCTTGAACTTGAAACGCCAGCTTGTCTGCGATATTATAATAGTTCAAGTTGCTGGATACATACAATTGGCGTTGGCAGGCCTGAGAAGTCGATGAAGGCACGGTAGTAGTCTAAGTAAGCGTTATTCTCGGCACAAGGTCTAGATGCTCGGTCGGAAGCAAAATGGCCAAAGAAGGATGTCGGAACCGGCCGATCTGGTTGACGGACAGCGTGACGTTAACGCCGCTTGTCACGGGAGAGAGCACTGCATTCAAGTTCTTAGCACACCAGAGCTGTTCGCATCACCGCTCTGGCATCCGGTCTGCACATCAATTCTAGGTCTCTCAGAGCTTCTCATCCTCGTTCTCGTACAGCTCTACACCGATGCCCAGAGCTGAGCCAAGACACTGCATCTCGCAGTCCAGAACAACCCCCTCATCGCCATGAAACGGACAGCGATCACCAACCCCAGCTTATCTCACCAAACGATAGAGCCTCTAGATCCTCATACAACACAAAAACAAGGTCTCACGATCACCGGTACAGCGCACTCAAGGCCGTCAAGCCCCCTTCTGGTAACATGGACATGTGGTTACTCCCAGTGGGGGGACATATCAAATTTCGTCGAATCCAGCAGTGAGATGTTGGCACCGCGGTGACACCTCCCCCACGATCGACCGACCTGACCGTGCAAGCACGACAAGGGGGCCCCGTGGGGAATTGTTTGTTATTGATAATGAGCTACTAGAGGGCCCCGCAAGACCGGGGAACCCTGTCAAAAATATGGCCAATGAATGACCATCAGCGTGCTGACTATATTTGCATTTCGACCAGTCGCGCATTTGAGAGCTTACTTTGTTCCCAGCCAATCAGAGTTTTAGAGTCACTGAGGCACGACTGAGCGCTTGATTCTTGCTGACGCTCGTACGTTGTTCTATATCTACGCACACGTCCTGGACGCTGCTCATAATGGCAGGGCTGCCCAGAACCCCGAATCCAGCCCTCTGGATGTAACGAGGATGATTGTGAGGACACCTGCGACTCGGCCGAGCGCGATGTCAAATACCGTGAGTGCGTCAAAACAAAGCAAAGAACATGTGAACGTCTTCTCAAGCTCAGCCATCCACTCCGCTGTAGATTAAATAGCATCGCGTGACGGACAACGTCGAGGGGCAAGCGGAGTTTTCGTACGACGCGTTGTTATGTGATGGACTCTGGTCGCGAACGTTCGAATTTCCCCCGTTTGAGCGCCGAAAGTGTAAAGTTAACGAGAGAACTGGAAAGATGCGTCAATCCTCACGACAAACTTTACATACATTTCCCTCCCGCAATCTTCTGCAAGTCAAATACCGTGAGTGAATATGAACAAAGCAGAGAACATGTGAACAGTCTTCTCAAGCTCAGCCATCCACTCCGCTATAGATTAAAGTATCTCGTGACGCGACCAAGGTCAGTAACTACAGTACCGAAGGAATCGTATTTATCGACGGCGTGTTCCTACGACCAGTCGTGTCGTTTTGAGATGGACTTTTATCATGAACATTCCCTCGTTCGAATGAGGATGTGAGGGTAACGAGAGAACGACAACGATGCGCCAATCCTCTCATCATCAATTACGTCCCACCATCAAACATATGGCTTTACATACGAGTACCTTCACATCTTCTGACGCAACTCTGACTCAATTCATGGCTAATATGGCAACCAAAACGATACCTAGACTATGCCAAAAACGACACAGGCAGGCACGTTTAAACCCCGAGCGACGACAACTTTGTTTTGTGGACGACAACAACCGAGGAAGCCGACTGGCGGAAGAAAGGTTGATACCATCGCATCATTGACACCGATCCCTGCTTTGGTACTTCTTCCGAGTAAACAATACATGCAATGTCTGGGCTATCGCGACTCGCGAACCTTGGAATCCAAAGTACTGGATATGTTCACTTGAGATGAGAATGGGAACCCATTCATTCATTCATGCCACGCTTCGTCCAGCCGAGACCAGGCCTGAGATCAGAGATGTCAAGTTTGGGTGATATGAGACGGATTTCACAGGGTTATCTATCGCGCTTGGTCGTCCTGTCGCGTTATCACTATACACTCGTGATAAGTAACAAACGGACAGACCACTCTGCAAACAGAGCTTCTCGACGAGTCCAAGGGCATATAACTTGAACACTCAGTGCTCATGATCAAGAACAACCACAAATGAATCTCGTCATTGGCTTCTCAAAGCGCCCGGTCCGATCTAGGTCCCAGGGAATATCGACGAATAAAGTTCACCAAACTGTCTTCAGAAAGAAGCAGCACAAAAAACCGACGTCGTTTCCCAAAGATCAAGGAAAAATAAAATAAAATAAAATAAACACGTACGTGCTCCTTAACGCCCACCGGTACTGACTCATCTTTCAGATGCCCTTCATGTATTCGCCGCATTCTGGGAACTGTCAGTGGCTTGTCAAGATAAGCCAATCTCTCTCTTTATTTGCCGTAACAATGAAACACACCGTGATTAAAACAACCGCGAGTGGCGAACGGTTCTAGCGAGGCAGAAAAACTCGCAACGTGAAACACAGCCCAATCGCGAAGAAACGCACGGTGTTTCATATGTAAGGAACGTGGATGAACTAGTCCTCGGCCTGCAGCACCATGTAAGAAACCGGTCGTGCGTCCTTGCCAAGCGATGGTAAATGTCGGTTAAAAAGGTAACCATCCAGGGATGAGAAATTCACTTGAATACATCCAGGGCTGACTGACACTTGTTATCGTAGATGTGGAGTCGCCCCCAAAATTCAGTCAAAGTGTCAATATGTGTGGCGTGCTCATGGCGTCCAGGTCCGGTGAACCAGTATGCACGGTGATCCAGAATGCCCGAGGCCGAATGTAACACCAACCCGAAAATGTCGGACACTAGCTTGAATGAAACCTTAAGTCTAACTGATACGCGCAAAGAGGTGTAAAATCTAATGGCCGTTCCTGAAGGAGAAAGCTTATCAGGATTATCGACGAATAATGGCGCGATCGGACCCACATAATGTTTTCCACCATGCTTATGCCGTTTAAATGCCTCGTATCCTTTAGAATTACGACAGGACCACCAGCCAACAGCCTTGGTGAGTCCTCCGTATTGATACGCACGTTCGTGAGGCTCGGGATATGTGCCTATCTCCACCCAGTGATGACGATATTATCCTCGATACAGGTTGTATCTGCGCAGCATCAGATGTAAGTGCTTCTGGACCTCTTCCGAAAAAATCTGGCCAATGAGGACGCGTCCAAAATCTTCATAAAAAACGACATGAATCATTCCAGTGTTTAAATCCGACATTGATGGATCTTAAGTTCCGGTGGACAAGGACGATGCTCTAGGGAAAACAGTCAAAGTCTTGGGACGCTTACACAACATGCGCAGCAACAAGCAGCTCGAGGCAAGCATCCATTCACCCCGTGTTCTTCACCACCACTATAAAGACGTTCCGCAAACTTTTTTGGATTAAATGAGCGCAAGTAAACGACAAGGTAAGTTTGTCCCGAAAACTGCATCTAGTCAACACGCATATCCGTCTGAAGGGACACCGTTTTCATGGAGAGTACAACTCTTCTTTTGTCTGGATACCTGATGACATATGACCAAAAATATCATCAGCCATCAACGTCTTCATCCACGAAAAAAAGAAAAAAAAAAAAGACACAATCATAGGTACAACACATACCCAACTCCTCTCGAATAGGCTTAAGTTCATCCAAATACGCCTGATATTGCTGCTTATTCTCAACCTTCTCCTTGACACCCTCGAATATGCGAACAGCAGTTGCGTAGTCGTTCACGCGCCTGGAAGCGCGGAGAGCTGCCTCGATGATTTGAGGTGCAGGAACGAGGTCGTGTGCGAAACAGTTGTTCAGGCCACGTTGAACCTCGAAGAGATCTTCTGCGCCTTGGAAGAAAGTCACGTAGCGTTCGGTGAAAGCTTCGTAGGATTCTTGGGAGTGGGCATCGGACGACGAGAAGCGGGCTCGCGTTGCAAGAGAGGGAGCAGCGCGACGAAGGGCGACGGAGGGACGTGCACGGAAGACGGAGGACACGATGCGCATTGTTGGTTGATGGTGAACACGGGCAGAAGAAGTGAAACAGCTCTCTGGACTACTGAATCCGTGGGAAGTTTAGCTACATTATGTTCCGGCTCTGTCCGGCGCTGCTACATAGTAACATACCGTGGTGAGATCACAATTCGCTTCAGTTCCATAGAACAAGCAACTGACTACTAACTAAGCTGATAAATAGAGGAAGGACTGTTTACTGTCTGCGACTAACTTGAAGGAACTCTCCTTCTGAACATGACCTTGGCCTTGGAGTTGGCAAACATATTGGTACCAATATTCAGGGTATCAGGGAGTGTCTCGTTCTCCAATTTGATGTCATACGAGCACACGATTTGGGCCAACATCATCGTAAGAACGCACGAGGCAAAAAACCGACCAGGACTAAGCACAGACAAATTCAAGTCAGTGAGAAAACGAATTCGAAAAATGCGCAGAAACAAATCCGTACCATGCATGTCTTCCATATCCAAAGATCAAATAGTCCGTGCCAGTCGAGACGAACTGATGCTTATTTGCAGCTTCGCCTTCCTTTTCGCGCATCTTAGAAAACCGGAATGGGTCAAACACCCCTGCATTCTCGTAGAGTTCATCATCGAGGTGCAGGCATCGAGAGGCAACCGTTATCATCGTCCCTTTCGGTATAAACGTTCCGTCAGAGAAGGTGTAGTCCTTCATTGCCTTGCGTGTCAGGGCCTCACCAGTGAAGCCTTTGATGCGCTGGCTCTCTTTCAGGAAACTGTCAATTTTGTGCATCTTACCCAAGGATGCCTTCGTCCACCCTTCTTCCTTAACGATCGTCTCAACCTCTTCACGAAGGATCGGGATGTACTGGGGGTACGCGGCGAGGTAAAAGAGCGCCTGTGTAAAACTCTGAAGACGCGCATCTCATTACGTTGAAAGTAGCAGATTAAATACGAGCCTCACATTCGACGATGTCTGAAGCATAAACTGATGAGTTGGTTACCAAATGTGTCGGACTCCAAGTACTCACGTGAAGTGCAGCAAAGTTGACACCCATTATACGGACTGTCAGTAGCCTCAACCCTCTCTCTTCGCCCTCTGCCTCGTCCATCATCCATGACACAAAGTCGTTAGGCTTGCCGGCCCAATTGCTACCCTCCTGATCCAGGTGTTTCTGTCGTTCTTCGATGACTGGGCCTAAAAGGTTCATAGCCTTACCGACAGTGCGAGGCACGAATGAGAAAAAACGGGCAACATATGGTGCCAAAACGGTAGGGAAGAACTCCAACATGAGCCCTGCCGCGATGAGGTCAAACATGTAACGGACGTTGAGGCTCATCCATTCGGGATTACGACCTACGATGAACGGGCTCAGTTGCAGGAGAAAAGCCAATCTCAGTTTACTCACACAGAGGAAGCCCGACAAAGCACCTGTTATTACTCCTGAAAACAACCTTCCGAACCAAGTCGAGAGCAGTTACGCTCTTCCACTCATTGCCCTTCAAGTCCAAGGCATCCTCTAGGGCACTATTCACCTCATCTTTCATTTCAGGACACAAGACCTCAAGTGTGCGAGTCAATTTTGAAAGGATGAGAGCAACATGATAGGGATTCCTTCGAATTCTGGTGTCTATGATGTGTTCAAGATGGAGTCGCTCATTTATAGCTTCAGACAAAGAGAGATCATCATCCGAGGCTCTTCGAAGTTCCTCTATATGTTCGCGGCTACTGACGATTACCATCCAGCGGTAGTAGTCCGCAACTTTAAACGGTCTAGATTTGTACTTGTTATAGCCTTCTTGAACGACCTTATTACCGTTGACTGTAAACGTGAAACCGGCCCACCACGAACCCAACCAAGTACTTGATCCAACTGTGGGGATAGCATCGAGCTTCCAGGTGGGGAAAATCAACATCCAAGAACAGACTACGTTTTGGACACGTACCCTGGGGCGCTGGATCCATTTTTTCACCAGAAATCGGACAGTGATAATACCTGCGATAATATAACCGACGTTAGAGACATCTCCAGACAGAAGTTGCGTTCGAGATAGCATTGCGACAGGGAACAAGCATTGCGACTGCTGTCGCCCACATCATATATTTAGGTCCAAAAATGGCTTTGAAACCGAAGCAGTGAAAGTGTCAAACGTCAAGTTCCTTGAAACAAATCAGTCCACTGAAGCGGTCAGACTTACCGTAACTACAGCACTAGTGAATCCCTGGTTGATTCGTAAGTTGCTGACATGCATGTACAGCATACTTGATGATCTGCGCTTCTCCCATGATGCGCTTGTATCCACTGACGGTGATAGATCTATCCTCAGCGTGCCAAGTTAGAACACAAAATACCCAAGCCCCGAACGCACCGGAACAACTGGACAATTACAATTCTAGAGGTCTCACACCCCCTGTAAACAGGGCGTGCGTAAAAGTATATTCGTCGGACCGGAGTGCCCTTATAAGGAGGCCTCTGCCATAGCGTATTGTCAGTCGCTACGCAACGAAACCAGCTTGTCGGAAAAAAAGAACTAGGTGATGGTCTGATAGACTAAGAGATAACAGATATATAGTGACAGACGTTGTTATCTCATATATTCGAGGACGATTTCTCTCGAGACCAGACAACGACCAGCCTTGCAATGGCCTTCGTCAACAACTATACGTCGTCTGAGCACACAATCCGCGAAGATGAAATATATGGACCCGATCCATACGACATCAACTGCGTCATCCCAGTCCCTACAAACCTGGCTACCCCAAAACTGCGGCTTGTCCCATTCATCCCTAGGGTGCATGCCGCGACCTACCTCGAAGGTGTGCGCGGGAACGAGTCCATGTACAAACACATGGCCCACTCTATCGAACACCCGTCCCAATTCCTTCGAGCAATAGAAGGCGTGCGACGAGACGAAACTGGCTGCCTCTTCGCAGCAATCGACACCACGCGTCCAGACCCAGATCATCCAGAGTGGGGTGGCTCGCTGGCGGGGCTATTTGGACTTTACGAGATTGTCATATCGAGGTTGACGACGGAGATCGGGCCTGCGATTGTTCTCCCGGCGTTTCAGCGAACGCACGTTGCATCTCATGCTGTCGGACTGTTACTCAAGCATGTCTTCGAGCTCCCTCCAGAGGGACTTGGTTTCCGAAAAGCGAAATGGGCAGCATCGCCTTTTAACGAGCCCTCAAACAAACTTGCCGAACGAATGGGATTTAAGTTGGAGGGTGTGGTGAGGTGGAAGTACGTCTTGCCCGTTATTGAGGGATACGAGAAAGTTGGGGTGGATGCGAGAGTAGGAGATGCAGGAAATGGTTTACGAGGGAGAGATAGTAATGAATGGTCGGTGTGCTGGGATGACTGGGAAAACGGTGGTAGGGAAATCGTAGAACGTGCCTTTGCAAGGGAAGTGTAAACTTTTCTTGGTGATGGTCGAGAAGAAAGTATGATGCTATTTCTCGAACGAAAAATGGCCAAGTGCCTGTTGGGAAATGGAGTTAGAGGCCTCATGATTTAACATCTACAGCCAAGGAGTCAGGTGGAGCCGGAGAATGTACGATAATGGCGATGGTTTAAAGGATGGCTAGATCGAGAAGAGTTAGTTGCTTGTAGGACCAGGAAGAATGATAGGTTGTCACAAACCTGTAGCGATTGCTGTTACTTCAACTTGGTCAACTTTCAAGTCAACGAGCATTATCGACCTTGTCACGAGCACGGCATTGTAAGCATGAATTCGATAAAGTTCTGCCATGGCTATGTGCTTTGAGGGTAAGTGTGATGTACGTACCTGAGTTGTGTCGACGATGTATTGTCCGATTTCTAGACCTGCGTCATTGCAGTGTGGGACTGGCACTGGAACATTGAACTATCTTGATGGATGCGATGTCGCGCAGCTGGGGCGTTCATCTGCATTCACCACGTACGGTACTCAGGGACTGCGGGTAGACGTTCAAAATGAATGTTGACGTCCTGACTCCTGGGATCGAGTGGGACACGAACTATTCGATCAAAGGTACAGAGTTTCGAAGAGGGTTGCCAGGACAGTGTATTCCTTAAGCGTTGGTGGTGTCTAACCGGGCTTCTTGGTTGAGAGACAGCGGGGTCACGGAAGCATCTGGTGCCGCGGGCTCCGACGTCGAAGATCCTTTATATCGCGCGAACAGGGGTTCGCGCTCCTTGCTCTCCTTCTTCGACGTCAGGACGCTCTTGTAATCTTTTTGTTAGATCTCCATCCATTCACTCTACTGCCATGCCTCCTCAAACTCACGCCAGGTCAGTCCTCCCTGAGACCTCTCCTCTGGACACTGTTACAAATGCCACTTCTCCACTTATGGACTTAGAACATTTTCTCTTTCTCTTCATCATCTTATCTTATCTTTGAGCACAGACTCCTATTTATTCCTTTCACAACTTCACTTGTGCTCATGGACGCATATTACTTGATTCTTATTTATCTCAGATCTATGAAACCCTTCACCTATGCCTCACGACTTCCTCACTTCTTTCATATATGATCTTCTATTCTGCCACACCTTGTGGTATGCACATGCATCATTTCTCCCATGCATATCATGCATGTCATGCCTCCCTTCTATTCCATGGCTATGTAGATACACATGTCCTCCTCATGTATACACAGGATATCAGTAGATCCAGTACAAACATATACAAATCCTATATAGTATATGTTACAAACGGTACATTTCTTACCTTTCTTATCCTACACTTTTACTTACTTCACTACGCTTTCACTTGACTTAGCTTTACTTTTGGACTTAGTCGAATATCTTGTACAATAGTCACGTGACTTGATCACGTGACCTGATCACCTGACACTTGTCACGTGACACGGACCATCTTTCCGCTTACTCATATATGCTTACTCTTGCTTACTCATTCTTGATTACTTTTCTTACTAAGATTGCTGCGCCGCAGTCAATCCTTACTCATCATTTCTATTGTTCTTACTCAGCTTACTGCGCAAGGCTATGCTTGCTGCGCATTGCTGTACGCTCTACTTATGCTATTGGCTAGTAGTTAAGGTTCATACCAAATAGGTACAAACACACCAATAATATATAAACCAGGAGTCTGAAGGGCGTCCCCCTCAGTCTTGTTCTCCTGGAGTTCTCCTCATCAGCTCTCCACTTGCCTGACTACCTTATTGTTCTGACTCAAGCACTTCAGCGCTCTAGGTGAGTTGTTGAGTGTTTCATTAGAACAAGACTGTACTAACCTTCCCCTTGCAGATTAGCTACCTGCAAGCCGAACCACTTGATCTTGAAACTTGAACCAAGTACTTGAAATAGCAAAGAGTAAGAACCTTCCTTTAGATAAGGTCAAGGGCGACAACTGACAAAGGCTCACCACTAGTGTTCCGCAACACATACCCACCAGTCCGCACTAACATCACCTACCCCGGCTACGACATCTTTGAAACCCACGACCCCGCTACCGGTCGTCTTAGAGATTGGGTCCAGGACCCCAACGACCAAGAAATAATCCCACAGCCCGACACTCCCCTTTCCCGCTCACCTAGCCCTGCTCGTGGGAGCGTAGGCCCCTATTCCCGCTTTGACCCCGCTGACCTTCTTGGTCGTCTCAACCTCCTCGTAAGAATCCCATTACCCCCTAGAGACCCAAGGTCTAACCAACCCCGCCAGAACCCTCTCGACCCCGAAGTCGAGACTCATATTAGAGAATACAGGGACAGATTCGATCCCTTCTACCCGTTCCAGCAACCGCCCCCAGAACTCGCCGAACCTGTTGACTGGGCTCCCCTAGGCCCCCGTTTCCAACCAGCCGCCTTTGAACCGGTTCCCCGGTTCCCTATCTCTAGTAGGATCCAATTCCTAATTCACTATTTCCAACACGTCTCACCACAAACTCCACCAGATCTGCGTCGGGACCTATCTCGACGTTTTCTACGAGCAACAACAGACGAGATTGCTGGCGAAGGACCTGTCCTTCCGAATCGCGGACCGGGAGTTAACCTACCATCAGAACGGAGTCCGGTTAGAGAGAATAAGAAGAAGCGTAGGATACGTAGAAAAGACACTGCCTACAAGAGTACTACTCCTCGCTCTCGCCTCTCTACTCGCGCAACTAGGATTAGGATACTGGTACCTCCCCTACGCCCTTACGGTAACCTACCTTATCTTAGGCCACAAAGTAGTCTCAGGAAACCTCTGCGGTTCCATTGAATTCACATACACTGTTTTTAAAATCCATCCTATTGCCCCTGAACAAGAAGTAGAACAAGAGTCAGAAGAAGAAGAAGAAGAAGAGGAAGAACCTATTCCAGTCAGAGTCAGACCTCCCACTCCACCCAATCAAAGAAATATTTCCCCTCCTCATTCTCAAAGAGAAGAATCAGAAGCGTCAGAACATTCGTACTTCCCTGCTCCACGAAATTTACCCCGCGTAAACCAATTTTCCGTTTACGGCATTTCTGTTGCCGATCGCGCCGCACCTCCTCCGTACCAAAGAAGAAACCCTTCTGCCGAGTTACCCGCTCCTGAACCAGAGAACTAGCACACTGGACTGTGTAAATAGACATACCAAACTCACTAAAGAAAAACGTCAACGTTTTCAATCTTCTATTACCAAACTCGCTCAACGAAAGCTCCCTAACGCATATCCAAAGGACTCTCCCTATTCTCGTCTACTCAAACAAGCCAGAAAGCTCTCACGAAAACATAAATAAACATGTCTCACGGAAATGATGTACAAGACCTCATTGACGCGCTCAATGCGCTAACTTTGGAACAAACGAATGCCAATGCAGAAAGAAAGAGAGATGTTACCAAGAAGATTGCTGACCCAGGCTATTGGGATGGAAACCGCCCCGCCTTCCGCTTATGGTGGCTCCGAACCAAGCTATGGGCTGCTCAACAAACTTGGGACACAAACCAACTCCGCACCGTGGCAATTCTCTCACGGATGAATGGAAAAGCATCCAGGTTCGCACTCCTAACATTAGAAGCATGTGAAAGGAATTCCGAAATTCCAGTAGGAACACCTCCAGTTCGTCCAGGAGACGCCGCCTGGCTAAGTTTAGCCGAATTAGAAGCCAAAGTCCGAGGCTTCTTCCAGATAGATGTCCTGGCACACGAGAGTTTGAAGAAGCTAGAAGCTCTCAAACAAGGATCCATGGATATCCACTCGTTCTCACAGCTCTTCATCATCCTTTTCCAAGAATCAGGAATCTCAGAAGAGCACGGTCTAACCATACTAAGAAAGGCAGTTGATTTCCGAATCTATCAACAACAAGCCCTAAATATGACCCGGGCCAATACCGTGCAAGAACTTCTAGATGACTACGTAACCATTGGAAAGGAATACGAAAGAATGAGATTAGAACGATCCACAGGAAATCCGTTCCGATCCTATTCTGGGAGCACGTCATACCAGAATAACTCACGCCCGCCACCTCAGCCAAAGTTCACCGAATATGGAATACAACCAGGTCGAGGCGCACCTATGGACATTGGTGCTGCAAATAGAACTTCCTTAAGAGGCAAATGCTATAATTGTCTTGGTCCACACCTCGCACGCGATTGTAAACAACCTTCCACACGCTGCCGAAACTGTGGATGGTCACGAGGTGAACACAAGAACAATTGTAGGAATTACAAAGGAAAGAGCACACGCCAAGCTCGAACCTTGAACTCAGACCCTGAAGAATCTCACGATTCACAATTGGAATTCGACGAGATGAAGGCTTCCTTCCTTGAAACAGAGGAAGAAGGTAAGGGAAAAGCCAAAGCGATCTAGACAAACTGGGTGTCCAGGTCGCCAAAGCTAACAACAAACAATCTAACAATAGTCTAACGGGGTCTCATTCAAGTGAGCTCGGCCGGGACTTGAAACCGGTGCTTAATTCCGTTAAAACAATAGACAACGAAATCCCAGACCAAATCCGTATTCGTGGGAACAATTCCAGAGAAATTACCCTATCCATCAGCATAGCACCCATTAATAGCAAACAGTTCACACCCGCAGAAGCCCTGCTGGACTCAGGTGCTAACACTATCTTCATCGACAAATCTTGGGCCAAGAAGCTCAAATTACCCCTTTCGCCTCTCAGGCACCAACTGGCAGTGTACAATGTCGACGGAAGTAGAAACTCCGCAGGAGACATCACACACTATGCAGAAATAATCATTGACTACCAAGGACATCGTGAGAAGACAACAGCTGAAGTAACCAATCTTGGAAAGAATCAGGTTATTCTAGGGTACACATGGCTAAAGAACCATAATCCGGAAATAGATTGGTCACGAGGCAAAGTATCCATGACACGCTGTCCATGGACTTGTCGAGATCTCCAACAGAAATCTTCGTTCTCACGGCAGATAGAAGAACAAGAACGTGTGGCATTGAATCACGCCTACGCGCTCAAGAAAGAAATCCCCGAAAAGGATAAATTACCAGAAAAAACCCCGGAAGAACTTGTTCCCCAATTTTATCACAAGTTCATCCACCTTTTCAAAAAGAAAGAATCCGAGCGTATGCCCACACGTAAACCATGGGATCATGCCATAGATCTCAAAGAATCTTTCGTGCCAAAGAAAGGCCGATTGATCCCTCTATCTCCACAGGAACAAGAAGAAGTCACTGCGTTCATTGACGATCAACTCCAAAAGGGATACATCCGCCGCTCCACATCCCCACAGACATCTCCTGTGTTCTTTGTTCCAAAGAAAGATGGAAAGAAGCGCATGGTACAGGATTACCGATATCTCAATGAACACACAGTGAAAAACAATTACCCGCTACCTCTGATTTCCCAATTGGTCGATAAGCTAAAAGGAGCTAAACTATTTACCAAGATGGATCTCAGATGGGGCTACAACAATATCCGAATCAAAGAAGGCGATGAATGGAAAGCCGCTTTCATTTGCCACAGAGGATCTTTCGAACCACTAGTCATGTATTTTGGTCTCTGCAACTCCCCAGCAACCTTCCAAACAATGATGAACGAATTGTTTGCAGATATGGAAGACGCCGTAGTTGTTTACATCGATGACATCTTGATCTTTACAAAGTCAGATGACATAAAGGAACATGCCAAAATAGTTCTCAAAGTCCTCTCACGCCTAGAAAAGAATGACCTATTCGTCAAACCGGAAAAGTGTCACTTTCACACCAAAGAAGTTGAATTCCTTGGCATGACAATAACTCCACAAGGAATCAAAATGGATGATGACAAAGTCAACGCAATTACCGAATGGCCAACTCCGACTACAGTCCGAGGAGTTAGAAGCTTCTTAGGATTAGCAAACTTCTATCGCCGCTTCATTCAGGATTACGCACAAGTCGCACGACCCCTGAATGATCTCACCAAGAAAGACACTCCTTTCTCATGGAAGGAACCACAACAAGAAGCGTTTGACACGCTAAAAGGAAAATTCACCACGGCTCCCATTCTTGCATTCCCAGACAATGACAAGAAATTCCGCCTAGAAACCGATGCATCTAATTTCGCAACTGGTGCCATTCTATCTATAGAACAAGATGGCATATGGCATCCTGTCGCATTCTCATCACACTCCATGTCCCCAGAAGAACGTAACTACCCAATCGCAGACAAGGAAATGCTAAGTGTTATCCGAAGTCTAGAACAATGGAGACATTATCTAGAAGGTGCAAAACAGGAATTTGAAATATGGAACGATCACGCAAACCTTCAATGGTTTATGCAACGGCAAGATCTAAACAGACGACAAGCCAGATGGTCACAGTACCTCTCTCGTTTCAATTTCAAATGGATCCATAAAGCCGGATCACAAATGGGAAAAGCCGATGCTCTCTCTCGAAGAGAAGATCACGCAAAAGGAATCGAAGATGACAATAAGCAAGTCTTAGTCATCCCTCCAGAACGAATAGCCGCTACATCAGTGCACATAGCCACAGATAATGATGACATTCTGGAAAAGATAAAGAAAGCAACATGGAAAGTTTGCGAATCAGAAGCCATTAAGCTTTGCAAGCAACATGGCATCTGCACAGAAAAGGACGAACTTCTCTATGACAAGAAAAACCGAATCTTCGTGCCGAATGATCAGGATCTTCGCATGGAAATTATATGCCTACATCATGACATTCCTGTAGCTGGACATCCAGGAATAGATCGAACCCTAGAACTGCTACAGCGTAGCTATACCTGGCCTGGCATGCCCACACTTGTCAAAGATTACGTATCTCGTTGCGATAGATGCGCACGTTTCAAAGGCATCAATACTGCACCTGCTGGAAAGTTACTACCATTGGAAATTCCGGATCTTCCATGGGAACACATCAGTGCAGATTTCATGACAGATTTCCCTGAATCAAATGGATTCGACTCAATCCTAGTGGTTGTTGATCGATTCTCCAAAGAAGTCGAATTCATCCCCTGCACTAAATCTGTCAATGCCCTACAAACAGCTAGACTGTATCTCACACACGTATGGAAGCATCACGGACTTCCTAAAACAATAGTTTCGGACCGAGGTCCACAATTCGCATCACAAGTCATGAAGGACTTATGCAAACGCCTTGGCATAACGCCTAAACTCTCTACCGCACGTCATCCGCAAACAGATGGACAAACGGAACGTATGAATAGAGATCTACAACAATATCTCCGACTATTCACCGCTGAGAAACAACAAGAATGGTCAGAATGGTTACCTATTGCGCAATTCTCGTATAACTCGAAAAAGCAAACATCTACACAGAAAACCCCATTTAGCATTACTCACACATATGAACCAAAAATAGGAATAGAAAACCACACAACTAAAGCACCCGCTGCTTCTTTACTCGCTGATGAAATCGAACAAACTCTAAAAGAAACAAAAGAAAATCTAGAAAAGGCACAAAAACATATGAAAATCCAAGCAGATAAACATAGATCAGAAGCTCCGGTATACAAACTAGGAGACAAGGTTTGGCTAAGCACAGATGGCCTAAAACTCCCACGACCTTCAAAGAAGCTCTCGGAGAAATGGTTAGGACCATACGAGATTATTAGCTTCAAAGGAAGCAATGCAATTGAACTCCGACTCCCACGCACCATGAGAGTGCACAACGTGTTCAATATAGCCAAAGTCAAACCTTACAAGGAACGACTACCTGGACAGAAAGCTGACAAACCAGGGCCAGTGCTAGTCACCGAAGATCGAGATGATGAATACGAAGTTGACTACATAGTAGACTCCAGATTGAGAGGAAAACGACTCGAATTCCTAATTCACTGGAAAGGATACGACGAGACAGATAGAACGTGGGAACCCCGATCGAATCTCGCTAACGCGCCGGATGCAATAAAAGAATTCTATAAAAAGAATCCATCGGCTCCCCGTCTGCTCCGCATGACTCAGGTTGCTTTCGAAAAGCTGTTCCAACCTTACGAAAACTTCACAGCAACTGCTGCGGAGGACAGCTTATATAATCATCATGAAGCAGTATAAAAGACTCGCTGTTCCAACCTGAACAAACCAGAAATCGCCTCTCCTCCCAGTCATTAGTCGAGCCTCGCTCCTAATACCTCTTCAAGCAACTTCAATCACCATCTCCACAACCCCACCACCACCCTTCATGTCTGCCTTCCCCAACTCCTTCACCCAATTCCACGCCAACGCCATCATCGACGACTATCTTGCCAACCACGCCAACGTCGGCAACATCGACACACCAGCTCGCCCCACTCCCCTGGCACCCGTGCCGTGGTCATGGATCGACTTCGGTCTCCTGATCACCTATATGGTGTCGATCTTTACGCTCTGTGTCGTTCTCCTCGAGAACAGCACATTGTTCGTTTCAGGCATCTTTACCCTTGGGAGTATAATCGCATTCTTCTTAGGGCTTATGATTTGGTCGTACGTGCGTGGCTCCATCCAGGACGGCAAGGGGATAACATTAGAAATAATGCGCGACAACACTAATGGTTGCACTACTTTCAAGGGATTCAGCATCACAATGCCCGACAAGTACCTGATCGAGCAAGAGGGTTACAACTACGAAGTCTACTCTCGCGACTTCAGAGCTAGAGAAAAAGAGCAACACGACGCTCTTATGGAACGTACCCTCCCAACTCGACAGAAAAATGAGGCAGAGGCTGAAAACATCAATGCCTGGGCTGGCTTCCCAACATGGAGCGAAGCTGGAGATGTGGCAGATGAAGAAAATGGTAATGACAATGCTACTGTTCATAGTGACACCAATCTCACTACTGCCAACAGCTTCATAGCAGTCTACAATTTCGAGGCATAACGAAAGAAAGGTCGTGATTGCCTGGAATGCAATCCATAGAGAGGGGGTAGTGTTACAAACGGTACATTTCTTACCTTTCTTATCCTACACTTTTACTTACTTCACTACGCTTTCACTTGACTTAGCTTTACTTTTGGACTTAGTCGAATATCTTGTACAATAGTCACGTGACTTGATCACGTGACCTGATCACCTGACACTTGTCACGTGACACGGACCATCTTTCCGCTTACTCATATATGCTTACTCTTGCTTACTCATTCTTGATTACTTTTCTTACTAAGATTGCTGCGCCGCAGTCAATCCTTACTCATCATTTCTATTGTTCTTACTCAGCTTACTGCGCAAGGCTATGCTTGCTGCGCATTGCTGTACGCTCTACTTATGCTATTGGCTAGTAGTTAAGGTTCATACCAAATAGGTACAAACACACCAATAATATATAAACCAGGAGTCTGAAGGGCGTCCCCCTCAGTCTTGTTCTCCTGGAGTTCTCCTCATCAGCTCTCCACTTGCCTGACTACCTTATTGTTCTGACTCAAGCACTTCAGCGCTCTAGGTGAGTTGTTGAGTGTTTCAGTATATGAACCCTCAATGCAGCAGCCAGAGGATTTCAGTTCAGTTCCTCTTGGTCTTCTTTCTTCTAACTTCTCTAAGACTTCTTGAGTAACTTGAGAGACTTACTTACTACTAGTGAGTTTCTAGGTTATTTTAGACATAGTGTTACAAATGGTACACTTCTTACCTTTCTTATCCTACACTTTTACTTACCTATCTACGCTTTCACTTGACTCAGCTTTACTTTTGGACTTAGTTGAATATCTTGTACAATAGTCACGTGACCTGATCACCTGACACTTGTCACGTGACATGGACTATCTTTCCGCTTACTCATATATGCTTACTCTTGATTACTCATCCGTGATTATCTTTCTTACTAAGACTGCTGCGCCGCAGTCAATCCTTACTCATCATTTCTATTGTTCTTACTCAGCTTACTGCGCAAGGCTATGCTTGCTGCGCATTGCTGTATGCTCTACTTTTTGCTATTGGCTAGTAGTTAAGGTTCATACCAAATAGGTACAAACACACCAATAGTATATAAACCAGGAGTCTGAAGGGCGTTCCCCTCAGTCTTGTTCTCCTGGAGTTCTCCTCATCAGCTCTCCACTTGCCTGACTACCTTATTGTTCTGACACAAGCACTTCAGCGCTCTAGGTGAGTTGTTGAGTGTTTCACACTCCATGTTGGGAAGCCAGCCCAAGCATTGATATTTTCAGCCTCTGCCTCATTCTTCTGTCGAGTGAGGAGGGTACGTTCCATAAGAGCATTGTGTTGCTCTTTTTCTCTTGCTCTGAAGTCACAAGAGTAGACTTCATAGTTGTAGCCCTCTTGCTCGATCAGGTACTTGTCAGGCATTGTGATGCTGAATCTCTTGAAAGTATTGCGGCCGTTAGTGTTGTCGCGCATTATTTCTAGGGTTATACCCTTGCCATCCCGGATTGCGCCATGCACGTAATATAATGCCATAAGCACGAAGGATAAGGAGATGATACTCCCTAGGGTAAAGATGCCTATGGCGAATAATGTGGTGTTCTCGATCAGAACAACACAGAGAGCGAATATTGACACCATATATGTGATCAGGAGACCGAAGTCTATCCATGACCATGGTACGGGTGCCAGGGGAGTGGGGCGAGCTGGTGTGTCGATGTTCCCGACGTTGGCGTGGTTGGCGAGGTAGTCGTCGATGATGGCGTTAGCGTGGAATTGGGTGAAGGAGTTGGGGAAGGCTGACATGAAGGGTGGTGGTGGGGTTGTGGAGGTGGCAATTGAAGTTGCTTGAAGAGGTATTAGGAGCGAGGCTCAACTAATGACTGGGGGGAGAGGCGAATTCTGGTCTGTTCAGGTTGAAACAGCAAGTCTTTTATACTGCTTCATGATGATTATATAAGCTGTCTTCCGCAGCAGTTGCTGTGAAGTTTTCATAAGGTTTGAACAGCTTTTCGAAATCAACCTGAGTCATGCGGAGCAGACAGGGAGCCGATGGATTCTTTTTATAGAATTCCTTTATTGCGTCCGGCGTGTTAGCGAGATTTGATCGGGGTTCCCACGTTCTATCTGTCTCGTCGTATCCTTTCCAGTGAATTAGGAATTCGAGTCGTTTTCCTCTCAATCTGGAGTCCACTATGTAGTCAACTTCGTATTCATCATCTCGATCTTCAGTGACTAACACTGGCCCTGGTTTGTCAGCCTGCTGTCCGGGTAATCGTTCCTTGTAAGGTTTGACTTTGGCTATATTGAACACGTTGTGCACTCTCATGGTGCGTGGGAGTCGGAGTTCAATTGCATTGCTTCCTTTGAAGCTAATGATTTCATATAGGCCTAGCCATTTCTCCGAGAGCTTCTTTGAAGGTCGTGGGAGTTTTAGGCCGTCGGTGCTTAGCCAAACCTTGTCTCCTACTTTGTATTGTGGAGGTTCTGATCTATTTTTATCCGCTTGGGTTTTCATATGTTTTTGTGCTTTTTCTAGATTTTCTTTTGTTTCTTTTAGGGTTTGTTCGATTTCATCAGCGAGTAAAGAAGCAGCGGGTGCTTTAGTTGTGTGATTTTCTATTCCTATTTTTGGTTCATATGTGTGAGTAATGCTAAATGGGGTTTTCTGTGTAGAGGTTTGCCTTTTCGAGTTATACGAGAATTGCACAATGGGTAACCATTCTGACCATTCGTGTTGTTTTTCAGCGGTGAATAGTTGGAGATATTGTTGTAGATCTCTATTCATACGTTCCATTTGTCCATCTGTTTGCGGATGACGTGCGGTAGAGAGTTTAGGCGTAATGCCAAGGCGTTTGCATAAGTCCTTCATGACTTGTGATGCGAATTGTGGACCTCAGTCCGAAACTATTGTTTTTGGAAGTCTGTGATGCTTCCATACGTGTGTGAGATACAGTCTAGCTGTTTGTAGGGCATTGACAGATTTGGTACAGGGGATGAATTCGACTTCTTTGGAGAATTGATCAACAACCACTAGGATTGAGTCGAATCCATTTGATTCAGGGAAGTCTGTCATGAAATCTGCACTGATGTGTTCCCATGGAAGATCCGGAATTTCCAATGGTAGTAACTTTCCAGCAGGTGCAGTATTGATGCCTTTGAAACGTGCGCATCTATCGCAACGAGATACGTAATCTTTGACAAGTGTGGACATTCCAGGCCAGGTATAGCTACGCTGTAGCAGTTCTAGGGTTCGATCTATTCCTGGGTGTCCAGCTACAGGAATGTCATGATGTAGGCGTATAATTTCCATGCGAAGATCCTGATCATTCGGCACGAAGATCCGATTTTTCTTGTCATAGAGAAGTTCGTCCTTTTCTGTGCAGATGCCGTGTTGCTTGCAAAGCTTAATGGCTTCTGATTCGCGAACTTTCCATGTTGCTTTCTTTATCTTTTCTAGAATGTCGTCATTATCTGTGGCTATGTGCACTGATGTAGCGGCTATTCATTCTGGAGGGATGACTAAGACATGCTTATTGTCATCTTCGATTCCTTTTGCATGATCTTCTCTTCGAGAGAGGGCATCGGCTTTTCCCATTTGTGATCCGGCTTTATGGATCCATTTGAAATTGAAACGAGAGAGGTACTGTGACCATCTGGCTTGTCGTCTGTTTAGATCTTGCTGTTGCATAAACCATTGAAGGTTTGCATGATCGTTCCAAAATTTCAAATTCCTGTTTTGCACCTTCTAGATAATGTCTCCATTGTTCTAGACTTCGGATAACGCTCAGCATTTCCTTGTCTGCGATTGGGTAGTTGCGTTCTTCTGGTGACATGGAGTGTGATGAGAATGCGACAGGATGCCATATGCCATCTTGTTCTATAGATAGAATGGCACCAGTTGCAAAATTAGATGCATTGGTTTCTAGGCGGAATTTCTTGTCATTGTCTGGGAATGCAAGAATGGGGGCCGTGGTGAATTTCCCTTTTAGCGTGTCAAACGCTTCTTGTTGTGGTTCCTTCCATGAGAAAGGAGTGTCTTTCTTGGTGAGATCATTCAGGGGTCGTGCGACTTGCGCGTAATCCTGTATGAAGCGGCGATAGAAGTTTGCCAATCCTAAGAAGCTTCTAACTCCTCGGACTGTAGTCGGAGTTGGCCATTCGGTAATTGCCTTGACTTTGTCATCATCCATTTTGATTTCTTGTGGAGTTATTGTCATGCCAAGGAATTCAACTTCTTTGGTGTGAAAATGGCACTTTTCCGGTTTGACAAATAGGTTATTTTCTTCTAGACGTGAGAGGACTTTGAGAACTATTTTGGCGTGTTCTTTTATGTCATCTGTCTTTGTAAAGATCAAGATGTCATCAATATAGACAACTACAGCGTCTTCCATATCTGCAAATAATTCGTTCATCATTGTTTGGAAGGTTGCTGGGGAGTTGCAGAGACCAAAATACATGACTAGTGGTTCGAAAGATCCTCTGTGGCAAATGAAAGCGGCTTTCCATTTATCGCCTTCTTTGATTCGGATATTGTTGTAACCCCATCTGAGATCCATCTTGATAAATAGTTTAGCTCCTTTTAGCTTATCGACCAATTGGGAAATCAGAGGTAGCGGGTAATTGTTTTTCACTGTGTGTTCATTGAGATATCGGTAATCCTGTACCATGCACTTCTTTCCATCTTTCTTTGGAACAAAGAACACAGGAGATGTCTGTGGGGATGTAGAGCAGCAGATGTATCCCTTTTGGAGTTGATCATCAATAAACGCACTGACTTCTTCTTGTTCCTGTGGAGATAGAGGGATCAATCAGCCTTTCTTTGGCACGAAAGATTCTTTGAGATCTATGGCATGATCCCATGGTTTACGTGTGGGCATTCGCTCGGATTCTTTCTTCTTGAAAAGGTGAATGAACTTGTGATAAAATTGGTGAACAAGTTCTTTCGGGGTTTTCTCTGGTAATTTATCCTTTTCGGGAATTTCTTTCTTGAGCGCGTAGGCGTGATTTAATGCCACACGTTCTTGTTCTTCTATCTGCCGTGAGAATGAAGATTTCTGTTGGAGATCTCGACAAGTCCATGGACAGTGTGTCATGGATACTTTGCCTCATGACCAATCTATTTCCGGATTATGGTTCTTTAGCCATGTGTATCCTAGAATAACCTGATTCTTTCCAAGATTGGTTACTTCAGCTGTTGTCTTCTCACGATGTCCTTGGTAGTCGATGATTATTTCTGCATAGTGTGTGATGTCTCCTGCGGAGTTTCTACTTCCGTCGACATTGTACACTGCTAGTTGGTGCCTGAGAGGCGAAAGGGGTAATTTGAGCTTTTTGGCCCAAGATTTGTCGATGAAAATCGTGTTAGCACCTGAGTCCAGCAGGGCTTCTGCAGATGTGAACTTTTTGCCATTAATAGGTGCTATGCTGATGGATAAGGTAATCTCTCTGGAATTGTTCCCACGAATACGGATTTGGTCTGGGATTTCGTTGTCTATTGTATTAATGGCATTAAGTACCAGTTTCAAGTCCCGGCCGAGCTCACTTGAATGAGACCCTGTTAGACTATTGTTAGATTGTTTGTTGTTAGCTTTGGCAATCTGGACATCCAGTTTGTCTAGATCGCTTTGGCTTTTCCCTTGCCTTCTTCCTCTGTTTCGAGGAAGGAAGCCTTCATCTCGTCGAATTCCAATTGTGAATCGTGAGATTCTTCAGGGTCTGAGTTCAAGGTTCGAGCTTGGCGTGTGCTCTTTCCTTTGTAGTTCCTACAATTGTTCTTGTGTTCACCTCGTGACCATCCACAGTTTCGGCAGCGTGTGGAGGGTTGTTTACAATCACGTGCGAGGTGTGGACCAAGACAATTATAGCATTTGCCTCTTAAGGAAGTTCTGTTTGCAGCACCAATATCCATAGGTATGCCTCGACCTGGTTGTATCCCGTATTCGGTGAACCTTGGCTGAGGTGGCGGACGTGAGTTATTCTGGTATGAAGTGCTCCCAGAATAGGGTCGGAATGGATTTCCTGTGGATCGTTCTAATCTCATTCTTTCATACTCCTTTCCAATGGTTACGTAGTCATCTAGGAGTTCTTGCACGGTGTTGGCCCAGGTCATATTTAGGGCTTGTTGTTGATAAATGCAGAAGTCAACTGCCTTTCTTAATATGGTTAGACCGTGCTCTTCTGAAATTCCTGATTCTTGGAAAAGGATGATGAAGAGCTGTGAGAACGAATGGATATCCATGGATCCTTGTTTGAGAGCTTCTAGCTTCTTCAAACTTTCGTGCGCTAGAACCTCTATTTGGAAGAAGCCTCGGACTTTGGCTTCTAATTCGGCTAAAGTTAGCCAGGTAGCGTCTCCTGGGGGAACCGGAGGTGTTCCTACTGGAATTGCGGAATTCCTTTCACATGCTTCTAGTGTTAGGAGTGCGAACCTGGATGCTTTTCCATTCATCCGTGAGAGAATTGCCACGGTGCGGAGTTGATTTGTGTCCCAAGTTTGTTGAGCAGCCCATAGCTTGGTTCGGAGCCACCATAAGCGGAAGGCGGGGCGGTTTCCATCCCAATAGCCTGGGTCTGTAATCTTCTTGGTAACATCTTTCTTTCTTTCCGCATTAGCATTCGTTTGTTCTAAAGTTAGCGCGTTGAGTGCGTCAATGAGGTCTTGTATGTCAGCTCCGTGAGACATGTTTATTTATGTTTTCGTGAGAGTTTTCTGGCTTGTTTAAGTAATCAAGAATAAGGAGAGTCCTTTGGATATGCGTTAGAGAGCTTTCGTTGAGCAAGTTTGATAACAGAAGATTGAAAACGCTGGCGTTTTTCTTTAGTGAGTTTGGTATGTCTGTTTACACAGTCCAGTGTGCTAGTTCTCTGGTTCAGGAGCGGGTAATTCGGCAGAAGGGTTTCTTCTTTGGTAAGGAGGAGGTGCGGCGCGATCGGCAACAGAAATGCTGTAAACAGAAAATTGGTTTACACGGGGTAAATTTCGTGGAGCAGGGAAATATGAATGATCCGACGCTTCTGATTCTTCTCTTTGAGATTGAGGAGGAGAAATATTTGTTTGATTGGCTGGAGTGGGAGGTCTGATTCTGACTGGAATGGGTTCTTCTTCTTCCTCTTCTTCTTCTTCTGACTCTTGTCCTACTTCTTGTTCAGGGGCAATAGGATGGATTTTAAAAATAGTGTAGGTGTATTCAATGGAACCGCAGAGGTCTCCTAAGACTACTTTGTGGCCTAAGGCTAAGTAGGTCCCTATGAGGAGGTAGGAGAGGTACCAGTAACCTAATCCTAGTTGCAATAGGAGGGAGGCGAGAGCGAGGAGTATTACTTTTGTAGGTAGTGTCCTTTCTATGTACCCTTCTCTTCTTCCTATCCTTTCTAGCCTGACTCCATTCTGGTGGTACGCTAGTTCTCGGTCCGCGATCCGGAAGGACAGGTCCTTCGCCAGCAATCTCGTCTGCTGTTGCTCGTAGAAAACGTCGAGATAACTCCCAACGCAGATCTGGTGGAGTTTGTGGTGAGACGTGTTGGAAATAGTGGATTAGGAATCGGATCCTACTTTGGATAGAGAACTGAGGGGCCGGTTCAAAGACGGCCGGTTGGAATCTGGGACCTAGGGGAGCCCAGTCAACGGGCTCGGCAAGTTCTGGAGGCGGCTGTTGGAATGGGTAGAAGGGATCGAAGCGGTCTCTATACTCTCTGATATGATTCTCGACTTCAGGGTCGAGAGGGTTCTGACGAGGTTGGTTAGACCTTGGGTCTCTAGGGGGTAACGGGATTCTTACAAGGAGGTTGAGGCGACTGAGAAGGTCGGCAGGGTCAAATCTAGAGTAAGGGCCGACGCTCCCACGGGCAGGGCTGGGAGAGCGGGAAAGGGGAGTGTCGGGCTGTGGGATTATTTCCTGGTCGTTGGGGTCTTGGACCCAATCTCTGAGACGACCGGTAACGGGGTCGTGGGTCTCGAAGATGTCGTAACCGGGATAAGTGATGTTAGTGCGGACTGGTGGGTATGTGTTGCAGAACACTAATGGTGAGCCTCTGTCAGTTGTCGCCCTTGACCTTATCTAAAGGAAGGTTCTTACTCTTTGCTATTTCAAGTACTTGGTTTGCTAGTTTCAAGATCAAGTAGTTCGGCTTGCAGGTAGCTAGTCTGCAAGGGAAAGGTTAGTATAGTCTTGTTCTAATGAAACACTCAACAACTCACCTAGAGCGCTGAAGTGCTTGAGTCAGAACAATAAAGGTAGTCAGGCAAGTGGAGAGCTGATGAGGAGAACTCCAGGAGAACAAGACTAAGGGGGACGCCCTTTAGACTCCTGGTTTATATACTATTGGTGTGTTTGTACCTATTTGGTATGAACCTTAACTACTAGCCAATAGCAAAAAGTAGAGCATACAGCAATGCGCAGCAAGCATAGCCTTGCACAGTAAGCTGAGTAAGAACAATAGAAATGATGAGTAAGGATTGACTGCGGCGCAGCAATCTTAGTAAGAAAAGTAATCAAGAATGAGTAAGCAGGAGTAAGCATATATGAGTAAGCGGAAGGATGATCTGTGTCACGTGACAAGTGTCATGTGATCAGGTCACATGATGAAGTCACGTGACTATTGTACAAGATATTTGACTAAGTCCAAAAGTAAAGCTGAGTCAAGTGAAAGTGTAGTGAAGTAAGTAAAAGTGTAGGATAAGAAAGGTAAGAAATGTACCGTTTGTAACAGAGTGAAGCTGGAGATGCTGCAGATGAAGAAAATGGTAATGACAATGCCACTGTTCATAGTGATATCAATCTCACTACTGCCAATAGCTTCATAGCGGTATACAATTTCGAGGCATAATGAAGAAAGGTCGTGATTGCCTGGAATGCAATCCATAGAGAGGGGGTAGTGTTACAAATGGTACACTTCTTACCTTTCTTATCCTACACTTTTACTTACCTATCTACGCTTTCACTTGACTCAGCTTTACTTTTGGACTTAGTCGAATATCTTATACAATAGTCACATGACTTGATCACATGACCTGATCACCTGACACTTGTCATGTGACACGGACTATCTTTCCGCTTACTCATATATGCTTACTCTTCCTTACTCATTCTTGATTACTTTTCTTACTAAGATTGCTGCACCGCAGTCAATCCTTACTCATCATTTCTATTGTTCTTACTCAGCTTACTGCACAAGGCTATGCTTGCTGCGCATTGCTGTACGCTCTACTTACGCTATTGGCTAGTAGTTAAGGTTCATACCAAATAGGTACAAACACACCAATAGTATATAAACCAGGAGTCTGAAGGGCGTCCCCCTTAGTCTTGTTCTCCTGGAGTTCTCCTCATCAGCTCTCCACTTGCCTGACTACCTTTATTGTTCTGACTCAAGCACTTCAGCGCTCTAGTTGAGTTGTTGAGTGTTTTACCCACTGGCTCTCAAGCAGCAGTTTTTGATATGAAAGCAGCCTATCACCAGTCTTCTATTGTACCTAAGGATTAATATCTTGTATGTATTATGATCGAGATCAATGACATCACCTGTATCTATATTGATTATTGTGTATGCTTTCAGTGCTCTAGCTCTAGTGGTTTGTTCAGTTGCCCTGGTGATACTATCATTACCATTTTTACTTTCAAAGGTGTCAATGACACTTTACACTAGTCAGATAATTTTGTTTTCTTCTATTTTCCCCTGCCCTTCTCAAGCCCATGGACTTATTCATATGATGAATCCCTTATTTTCAGCATTGCTGAAGAACTTGCTTGGCCATGGTTACCCAGCAAGCATATTCCTTTCACTTTTTTTTTTCCTTATATCAGTTTTGAATAGAACCTTACTAAGAAATTAGTCTATATTTCTCTCAAGAAATATTCCAAATATCTCACTCATATCAAACCCTGGAATCTCAGCATCTGCATATCTCTCAAAGATTGCCAGAGTATCCTGGGCTGTCTTCAACACTGCATGCTTATCCTACTAGATGGTTGCTCATACCTTCCTTTCTTCTATAAATTTGCCTCCTCTTTCAAAGACTCTTTGAATTTGCACATCAAATATTACATCCCATCAAATATAGTAGCTAATATCAATTGGTAGCATTTTCAACCCAGCTCTGAGTGGTATGGCTATAAGATATCTGTCCTATCTGCTCCTCTACTGTTACAATTATCTGTTTCCTGTACATCTTTTCCCTTTACTCGCCATTGTAACTAAGTCCTAGTTGTAGGTTTGAATCCCACCTAGGTTAACCATTTCTTCAATTTTCACCATGTCAGCTGACTTCATTTGTGACCACATCACATTCTCTCAATGACACCATTATCACATCATCTCTGCTCATTGATCACGCCATCGATAAGCATATCGTATGATATTCTTCAACCAATACCATATGCTTTATTCTTACCTTTTGCTTGTCTTCCTTTTATGATTCTTGGTCCATGTGCATCTTTCATAGTATAAAAGGAATGCCCTTTTCTACCTGATACTCCAAACTAGATCTATGCAGTCTATATGCAAGTACTAGTAGTCTAGTCTCAATTTACCTGCCTTCACTCTTGACACTCTCAGTGGGACTTCTCATTGCCACTATGCCTAGAAACCCTCACCAGGACTTCTTGTCACTTGTCATATTGACTCCTAGCTCAGACAACCCATAGCTAGTGTACCTTTGACCCTTGTACAGAAGACCCAATTGCAAGTACCCCTTAACTCTAGTATGGACTACCCATCGTGAGTACCAGCAAACCCTTGACTAGTTATGACCTTTGCTGCATCTATGCTTCACCTTTCCAAGGCCAAGTGAATATCTACCAAACAAAATTTTCATGGAAACTTCCAAATCCTTTGGCATAGACCTCTTACTAGATGGTTTCTGGCTAGCCTAGAAACTCTGGGAAGGTTGGAAAAATGATAGTAGGGATATCAGTTGGGCTGAGATAATAGCCATTGATCTAGGCCTCTGCACACTTATCTATGCCAGTTGCCACAACTCTCATTTTATCTTTCACTTAGACAATCAGGGCATTGTTAGGGCCCTCAAAGTAAGTCACTCCTGTAATTCTGCCCAGAACTCCATCCTTTGCCATAGAATTTCTTCTTTTTGAGAACATGATATTTGGCTCACAGTTACCTGGGTCAAATCTGAGGACAATGTCTCAGACTCAATATCCCATGGTATTTTCCTCTTATCATCTTGCTATGCTTGTCCTCCCCTACTTCTATTATACCTTAAAATTTTTATTGACCTTGTATAATACTTATATACCTTTTGTTTCTTCTATTACACTGTTGTTTTGATCATTGAATTCCATGCACTAGCACATATATACTGCATGACCACAAGTGATTTTTATCACTACCTCCTTCTTTTGTTCCTTTATGGATATCACTCTTACTTTTCTTGCTTGAGATTTCTCCCCTGTCCTCTCCTATTATATAAGCAACACAAATTGGGCACCACTGCCTTTTGCCACAAGACAGTGAGTTCAATTTGCCTTTGATCATGCCTGAGCAGACTTAATCCTATCCAAATACCAGGATGTGGTAAACCAGTTTTACTTCTTCTATGACAATGAACATATTCCTTCCCATTTACACCTCCTAGCTAGTGAAGACCTCCTATGCAGTTTTGCCACATCTCATGTCTGCTCTATCTCTGGTTCAACAATAAAAATCTCACCTAGCAGCTGTTACAAATGCTACTTCATCCAATTAATGGACTTAGAATATTTTCTCTTTCTTCATTATCTTATCTTATCTTTGAGCATAGACTCCTATTTATTCCCTTCACAACTTCACTTGTGCTCATGGATGTACATTACATTTCTTCTACATGAGTACTAACAATCTCATTTATCTTAGATCTATGAAAAACCCTCTACCCATGCCTCAAGACTTCCTCATATCTTTCATCTATGATCTTCTATTCTGTCACACCTCATGGTGTATACATGCATCACTTTCATTCTATCAACCATGCATATCACACATGTTATGCTTCTCTTTGATTTCATGGCTATACTGATATATATGTTTTCCTCATGTATGCACAGCATATCTATAGATACAGTACAAATAAGGACAAACCCCATGTAGTATATAAACCCCAATGACAGTGGCCAGAGGACTCCAGTTCAGTTCCTCTTGGTCCTTCCCTCCAAACTCCTCTCTAAAGACCTCCTTAAGTAGCTTGCAATATTCACTTTGTTTTAGTGAGTTTCTAGGTTGTTATAGCAGCTCTCAAAGCTTGGCATATTTACAATGATGCCCCTTGGTTAGGCAGGGCTCGCTTATGCTACATCTTGCATGGTATCAAAAACCTTACCCTATCCTCTTTGAGATGGGCCCCCTATCCCCCCATCTCTAGACAAATGCTCTCCTTGCTAGCATCCCACCTCTTACCTTCTTTGCCTTTTGATGTATGTTGCCTGACTGCTGCATCATGTGCCATGTGGGGTCAAATTTGTTTGAGAGAAATCCTCTTCCAATGGGAAACATCACTCGTCGCTTCCCATGTTTCCCGCAGATCAGATTTACAAGGCCCTTTCAACTCAAATGGCTCCCGCATCCTTCATCTTCCCTACACAAAGGTTACCAAATCCAATGGCGACACACCCACCTTTCCCTTTTTCTCTCTCCTCTCGTCCGAGCCCGAAAACGTGTGGATAGCGGCTCTCAAGCGTAAGTAAGTATCAACTAAGTATAAGTCGAGTCAACCTCGTCCTATGAGGACACATACTCCCTAGGGCGACGTTCATAACACATACCATTGGTCCTCTCCGAGCCTGGGGTAGTATATATTATGGGAGTGTTCACTGTAGTCACCGGATGTCGATACTTACTCGCTGCGCTGGAAAGGATCTCACAGAACCTTTATAGGTGCGGCCAATTACATGTAAACCAGGGCTAATAAGCAGCTAGTGCCATAGCGTTCGAGACAAACGCGCATCCACGTAGTGTGCTGTGCCAAACATGACAAGGTAAAAGTTATAGTAAGCCATCAGGGTGGTATACTCTGTATGAGTATACCGAAAGGACTGACAACTCTGGTCGCATGACATACGGTACAAGTATCGTCCAAGGTAAATGTTCGCACGAGTTGCCATATGCACGAAGCGATCCAGGGATGCAAATGGGTGAAAGATACTGTGTGATGTCGTTAAACCACCTTGACCTCATCGGAGAATGGGCGGAAACGAGAAGGAATCGGATGAAGTTCCACGGCACGCTCCACCGACACCCCGACTTCCACCCTCGGCACATTACTTGGGTTTGAATTGGGAACCCACGTTAAGAACCTACCCTGAGATATGCCCGATGAGTTTGGTGTCAATGCAAGACCTGCCCTGACCACGATCAAAAGTGGGGTTAATACGGCCAGTTGACTGCTAGGGTTGACGAGCGCCACGACGAAGCCACCGTCGTCGCTCTCAGTAATATAAAAAGCCAACATAACGATAAGGGCAGCGGAAAAAATGGCACCTGACTCGACGATGATCCGCATAGAAGACGCATACGGGATGCTCGATACACGATCTAGCTGCAAAGAGGACACGACTCGGCCCATCCACCAGAGGCAAAGTGTTATCGCCACTGTAACAGAGACATTGATTGCTACGTTTATTGCGCACGCCGCTGTGGCGAGGGCTATCAATTGAGAATCATAATTTCTAAAGTCTGGAAGCGCCAAGATGATGCAAGCTGTGATTCCAGTAGCTAGCGGACAGTTCGTTAATGATGTCCATATATTGCTAGTCTACGTACCCATTTCAGCAAATTCTAGCACAACCTCCAAAAATATCAGTTAAACCATCAAAGTTGACCTATACCATCGCTTACAGGAATCACAATGACTCTCCAATCGCGACCGAAAATGACGTACAGTCGCCAGATCTCAAAGAGTTAAATGCTTCAGCAGGGTCACGATTTCTCATACCGGAACACCTACTAGAACAGAGTCTTGCACTAGTATCTTTGAATATCCATCAGTATTCACCAACGATCGATAGGATGTATGAGCTCACCAAAACGACATATGTCCAATTTTGCAGCACTCGCGTTGGCGTCGTCACCATTAGGTAAAATACGTCGGCGTATCCAGGAGGTGCGTATATGAATGCATCCAGCAGCTGCGAAAGCGATCCAGCAACATGGATGCTACATCCGATGAAGAGAATCGTGGACGTGAATGGTAGCACCCTATTGGATGTCATTAATAGATCTCTCGAAACAAGTTGATTGGGACCAACCAGCGATTTGTGACGTCCCCCCTTCTCTGCAAGAGTACGAACATGCACAGTCCATAGACTACACAGCTGCAAGATTTACTGCTTTAGACGAACAAGTAGGATTTCCGAGTCGGTGAGAACCTACTTTACCCCTGTTGGATGTCCAGCTATGCTCTGCCTATATAATTATCGTCACGTACCATATAACAAAGTCTCAATCCAAGTTGTGATCAGAAAGATCTTGCCAACCGGAGGGAGCACGATACTTGTAGTTGCCATCTGGTGGGAAGTCATAACGACGGGGAGGTGCTTCTTATTAACGATATTCAGCTCCATTTAATTGCGTACGCAGCATCGGACAAAGAAAACAGGGACCATAAAAGACACCTCGCTCAAGAACTGAGCAGCGCCCAAGGATAAATATCACAGTACAGATATCAACAACTTACCAATCCCGGTGCATACATAAAGGTATTTTTTTTCCTCTTTGTTGCATATCAAACCGCATACTACCCGAGAAAATCCAATCGTGAGCTAATATCAAGTAATACTCCATAAAGCACTCACCAGGCACTGCAATCAGCACTAAAGCGTTGTTCATGGCTCTCGAAGGGCCACCCGAAGTGCAGTACACCAGATCGTTGCTCGCATAGAGCTACATATGAGACGTGCCTTAGTTCTGAAGAAAGAAATTGACGGCGACAGGCGAGTCTGAGCTAGACTCGATGTGTTCCCCCACACAGTCACCGGTGTTGACCGTTTCCATAGCAAATGTAAGGGTCCTGGCCCTGGAAATGAACGCATAGAACTTCCAGATTTCTAGAGGCCCGCAATCAAACAGCGGCATACAAGCAAAAAGTTGTTAACCCCATCTGGGCCATCTCTGACTCCTGAAACTAACGGTGTTTCAATACGAAAACTTTGCCAATTGCATGGACAGAGTAGGCTATTTCGATTCAGCTACAGCAACCAGACTGATCACTGAGCTATTTCAATAGTGTTTTCTCCGAAAAAGATAATATTGGATGAGTCCAGATGAGTATGACTGAGGTACAAGGAAATAAGGCACAGGACGTGACGGGGATAAGAAGCAGTCAAATAACGAGATGCACGAAGAAAGAGTGATTAAAAGTAACCGGGAGAGGTTTGACAGAGGCTCAACAATGAGGTGGTTGAAAGAGTTTCAAATCACGGTTTGGAGAATGGGCGGCGTCCGGAACCGACAGTGTCTTCAAATGCGAAAGACCAGGAAGCGTATTCGTGCCTGCCGATCAAAAGAGTGAAACAAGTGCAACGTTGCATCGATTCTGATCCTGAAAAGTCAGAGATTAGAATGGCAGCGGGAATAGGTTTTGGAAGGAAGAAATGTAGGAGTCCAAGGACAAAAGAGAATTATCTGATGTTTGGAAATTTTCAGACTGCCCGTTCCGAGCACAAGCATACATCGCAGATGTGACTAGTGGCCATAGAAGTCATTGTCCAGCTGCACCAGCGCTTTAGACTACCCGAGTCTCTCCGATGATCCGGGATTAACGAAGAAGCAAACGGCTGCGAGGGTGAATATGGCGAACCCAGTCGACCACTAAGAAGTTAGTCCAGTGGGTCGCTCGTTCGAACTCGGCGCTCCTGGAGATACAATAACCGTAGATAGGAAGTATCAAAGCCGCATCATGATCGCTTGGAATGCCGCTGCTCGCCGTCCGGAGTCACCACGAGGCGAAGGTGTATTGAGCTATGCGACGGGTATGGATTGAACGGGAGAAGAAACTATGTACATACCTTCAATCGACTATGAACGCAGGGGATCCTACGAGCAGATATTGCGTAGTAGATGATTGCGGACGCGATCGTCTTCTCGCCGGGTGTCTCCAGTACTAGTAGGAAGCTATATTTCCGTCAAATCCAATGCAATGTGCGCATAATAAAACGGTGATGAACGATGCCCGTGGAGATGGCTGTCCGCGTCCATGTAGAATTCTGTGATTCAACGCTCGTGTACACATGTACGTCCACGGGCCAAGCCGACTCAGCCAACCCTCTGATTCGCCATTGACAGCTTGTGGACACTGGATTTGCCCCAGGAACAGCAAGTCGGTCAATCTCCGGTCCCCGGTCAATAGGATCGGGTCATCGACAATGTTACAACGCCGACTGGCCGCGCCGACCTTGATTCAAGACGCTTCTGCTCAGCCCCTTCAACTTTGGCCCACAACTCTGCTCCGAAAGCATCAAAACATCTACGTACGTGTCATGAATATTTGAATGCCGATCAGGGTACGGAAATTGAGGGAACGAATTGTTGCGTGTGCGGTGCGTTTCAACGAATCATTTCGAATTCTATCTGATTCTTGGCGCCTCAATCTGACTCAGGAAAACAAATTATGACACTGATAGGGTGCGGAGCCGCCATCAAGTCAGCATCAACTATCTCGCTCATGTTCTGGACGCATTTTCCGATGGAATCGATGATTAGTGTATCCCGGTAAGTCGAGTCGTACACTACACTGCCATGGCTCATTGTAAACCCCATTGAGACTGTCTGTTGAGATGTCTGGTTTCGCCGAGTGAATGGGTCGCCATTTTGTAAGATGTGATGACGGCGTCTCAATCAGAGGTTTAAAAAGGCTCCACTACCCTGATCCTTCTCGCCAATAGCCTCGTTGACACCACGGTGTTGCCTCTCATGGAGCACGTCGAGACCCACGACGTCGTAGCTGCTTCCCATGTCGACATCCAGGAAGCAGAGGAAACTTTCAATGCTCTTACGCGTCAACTCTCTCGACATTCCACGGCTCTTCCAGATCACTCCAAGCAGACGTCCAAAACTGCTTCGGTGCTCACTAAGGACCTGGAGCAGGGTGAACAAGCCGGCAACGCTTTTGACCTTCGCGAATACTTGACGTCTTCAAACGACGCAAACCAAGCTGCTGGAATCAAGCACAAACACGTCGGTGTAACGTGGGAGGACTTGGAGGTCCACGTTATCGGTGGAGCAGACCATAAAGTGAGTATTTCCGTTTGTGCTAGGGTTCTGGTGGTCTCAGTTAGTTATTCCACAGATATACATCAACACGTTCGGTGGTTCGTTCGTCTTTTTACACGATTGGATTTCTCTGAAAGCTCGTGTGTTGATGCTGTCCTTAACTTTTTCCTCGCTCCCTTGCTTTTCATACTAGGGTTGGTCATGCGCCTTTTCCCTAACCGACAATTACCCACGCGGTCTATTCTTCATGGGTGCGTCGCAACTTAGCTGGTTAGTCTCATCGTTAATTGATATCATCGTACGTAAGATCGTCTGGCGTCTTGAAACCGGGTGAAATGTGCCTCGTCTTGGGGTGCCCTGGTTCTGGATGTACGACTTTCCTCAAGGCGATCGCGAACCAACGAGATGAGTTTGCCAGTGTCACAGGCGATGTACGATATGCCGGCATTAGCGCAGAAGAAATGACAAAACACTACAGGGGTGAAGTCACTTACAACCAGGAAGGTACATTTTATTATTTAGCATCTCTAGCTGGCGTCTGATTGATTATCTAGCGGATGTTCACATTTCCACGTTGACGGTTGCACAGACGCTGGAATTCGCTCTCTCTACTAAAACACCAGGTCCCAATGGCCGTCTTCCAAACGTGTCACGAAAGGAATTCGATTCTATGGTACAGGACACTTTGTTAAAGATGCTGAACATTTCACACACGCATCAAACACTGGTTGGAGATGAGTTCGTCCGCGGTGTATCGGGCGGTGAGCGGAAACGCGTAAGTATTGCCGAGATGATGGCAACCCGTGCGCGCGTTCAGTGTTGGGACAATTCGACGCGTGGTCTCGACGCCTCGACCGCTTTGGATTTTGTCAAGAGCTTGCGTATTATGACCGATGTACTTGGCCAGACGACCTTCGTCAGCTTGTACCAAGCTGGCGAGAGTATCTATGAACTTTTCGACAAGGTTTTGGTCCTTGACAAGGGTCGCCAGGTGTACTTCGGACCTGCCACCGAAGCTCGGAATTACTTCGAAAGCTTGGGTTATCGATCTCTCCCTCGTCAGAGCACACCCGACTATCTTACTGGCTGCACAGACCCCAACGAACGTCAGTTTGTCAATGGGCGGTCAGATCTGGATACGCCGTCCGCACCCGAAGATCTCGAACAAGCGTTCTGCAGTTCGCCCATCTACAAAACTCTCCTGCATTCTTTGGACGAATTCAAGCATCGTATGGAAACTGAGAAAGAATACCAAGAAGCATTCCGTGCCGCTGTGCTAGCGGACAAGAAACGTGGAGTATCGAAGAAGAGTCCATATACACTCGGTTTTATCAGCCAAGTCAAGGCGCTGACGATTCGTCAATTCCGAGTCCGCCTTCAAGACAGATTCCAACTTAAAACAAGTATTGGCTTGGACATCATCCTGGCTGTAATTATTGGTGGTATCTTCTTCAATTTGTCAGATACAGCTGCGGGAGGGTTCACGCGTGGTAGCGTCATTTTCGTGGGCTTGCTTACTATTTGTCTGGAAGCGTTCTCCGAGATGCCTCTGATGATGCTGGGACGTCCCTTGGCAAACAAGCAGGTTGGCTTCGGCTTCTACCGTTCGTCTGCTTTGGTATTTGCAAACCTCTTTGCGGATATCCCTTTCTCGGGTGTTCGAGTCCTCCTTTTCAACGTGATTGTATACTTTATGGCTAATCTGGCGCGCTCTGCCGGTGGCTTCTTCACTTACCACCTGTTCGTCTACGCGACCTTCCTTGCCATGCAAGGCCTGTTCCGGACATTTGGATTACTGTGCATTAATTTCGATAGCTCTTTCCGACTGGCTACGTTCTTCCTCCCAAACATGGTCCAATATACTGGTTATATGATCCCCACATTTCAGATGAAGCGATGGTTATTCTGGATCAGTTACATCGATCCCTTCGCATACGCGTTCTCTGGTACGATGGAGAACGAGTTTATGCGTACGTCATTGACTTGCGATGGTTCCTACATCGTTCCCAGAAACGCACCTGACATGGCCATATACCCGTTCGTGTCTATCTATCGCTCTCAAGGTCCACCAAGACTAACATACGTTTTAACTCTTAGCGATGGTCTTGGCCCCAACCAAGTGTGCACTCTCTTCGGTGCTGAGCCAGGCAATGATGTCATTTCTGGGAAGGAATACCTTCTAGCTGGATATGGCATGAACATAGCTGATATCTGGCGTCGCAATTTGGTGGTGATCATTGGGTTCTTCATCTTCTTTTTGTTTTTGCAGGTTATCACCATCGAGTATTTCCAGCCTAAACTGCCTGGCGGAGGCGTCTATATCCACGCTAAGGAAGACAAGGAGA
This sequence comes from Chalciporus sphaerocephalus, assembly GCA_038094055.1. NCBI lineage: Eukaryota > Fungi > Basidiomycota > Agaricomycetes > Boletales > Boletaceae > Chalciporus > Chalciporus sphaerocephalus. The sequence goes on along the minus strand of JBBPTH010000019.1, from coordinate 133,147 downwards.
CAAAGACACTCAACGAGATTCAACGCGAGAAGTGAAACACTCAACAACTCACCTAGAGCGCTGAAGTGCTTGAGTCAGAACAATAAGGCAGTCAGGCAAGTGGAGAGCTGATGAGGAGAACTCCAGGAGAACAAGACTGAGGGGGACGCCCTTCAGACTCCTGGTTTATATACTATTGGTGTGTTTGTACCTATTTGGTATGAACCTTAACTACTAGCCAATAGCAAAAGTAGATCGTACAGCAATGCGCAGCAAGCATAGCCTTGCGCAGTAAGCTGAGTAAGAACAATAGAAATGATGAGTAAGGATTGACTGCGGCGCAGCAATCTTAGTAAGAAAAGTAATCAAGAATGAGTAAGCAAGAGTAAGCATATATGAGTAAGCGGAAAGATAGTCCGTGTCACGTGACAAGTGTCATGTGATCAGGTCACGTGATCAAGTCACGTGACTATTGTACAAGATATTCGACTAAGTCCAAAAGTAAAGCTAAGTCAAGTGAAAGCGTAGTGAAGTAAGTAAAAGTGTAGGATAAGAAAGGTAAGAAGTGTACCGTTTGTAACACTACCCCCTCTCTATGGATTGCATTCCAGGCAATCACGACCTTTCTTCGTTATGCCTCGAAATTGTAAACTGCTATGAAGCTGTTGGCAGTAGTGAGATTGGTGTCACTATGAACCGTAGCGTTATCATTACCGTTTTCTTCATCTGCAGCATCTCCAGCTTCGCTCCATGTTGGGAAGCCAGCCCAGGCATTGATGTTTTCAGCATCTGCCTCGTTCTTCTGTCGAGTCGGGAGGGTACGTTCCATAAGAGCGTCGTGTTGCTCTTTTTCCCTAGCTCTGAAGTCGCGAGAGTAGACTTCATAGTTGTAACCCTCTTGCTCGATCAGGTACTTGTCGGGCATTGTAATGCTGAATCCCTTGAAAGTATTGCGACCGTTAGTGTTGTCGCGCATTATTTCTAGGGTTATACCCTTGCCGTCCCGGATTGCGCCATGCACGTAGTATAATGCCATAAGCGCGAAGGAGAAGGAGGTGATACTCCCTAGGGTAATTATGCCTATGGCGAATAATGTGCTGTTCTCGATGAGAACGACACAGAGAGCGAATATCGACACCATATATGTGATCAGGAGACCGAAGTCGATCCATGACCACGGTACGGGTGCCAGGGGAGTGGGGCGGGCTGGTGTGTCGATGTTGCCGACGTTGGCGTGGTTGGCAAGGTAGTCGTCGATGATAGCGTTGGCGTGGAACTGGGTGAAGGAGTTGGGGAAAGCGGACATGAAGGGTGGTGGTGGGGTTGTAGAGGTGGTGATTGAAGTTGCTTGAAGAGGTATTAGGAGCGAGGCTCGACTAATGACTGGGAGGAGAGGCGAATTCTGGTCTGTTCAGGTTGAAACAGCGAGTCTTTTATACTGCTTCATGATGATTATATAAGCTGTCTTCCGCAGCAGTTGCTGTGAAGTTTTCGTAAGGTTTGAACAGCTTTTCAAAATCAACCTGAGTCATGCGGAGCAGACGGGGAGCCGAAGGATTCTTTTTATAGAATTCCTTTATTGCGTCCGGCGCGTTAGCGAGATTTGATCGGGGTTCCCATGTTCTATCCGTTTCGTCGTATCCTTTCCAGTGAATTAGGAATTCGAGTCGTTTTCCTCTCAATCTGGAGTCTACTATGTAGTCAACTTCGTATTCATCATCTCGGTCTTCAGTGACTAGCACTGGCCCTGGTTTGTCAGCTTTCTGTCCGGGTAATCGTTCTTTGTAAGGTTTGACTTTGGCTATATTGAACACGTTGTGCACTCTCATGGTGCGTGGGAGTCGGAGTTCAATTGCGTTGCTTCCTTTGAAGCTAATAATTTCATATGGTCCTAACCATTTCTCCGAGAGCTTCTTTGAAGGTCGTGGAAGTTTTAGGCCATCTGTGCTTAGCCAAACCTTGTCTCCTACTTTGTATTGCGGAGCTTCTGATCTATGTTTATCTGCTTGGATTTTCATATGTTTTTGTGCTTTTTCTAGATTTTCTTTTGTTTCTTTTAGGGTTTGTTCGATTTCATCAGCGAGTAAAGAAGCAGCGGGTGCTTTAGTCATGTGATTTTCGATTCCTATTTTTGGTTCGTATGTGTGAGTTATGCTAAATGGGGTTTTCTGTGTAGAAGTTTGCTTTTTCGAGTTATACGAGAATTGCGCAATAGGTAACCATTCTGACCATTCGTGTTGTTTTTCAGCGGTGAATAGTCGGAGATATTGTTGTAGATCTCTATTCATACGTTCCGTTTGTCCATCTGTTTGCGGATGACGTGCGGTAGAGAGTTTAGGCGTTATGCCAAGGCGTTTGCATAAGTCCTTCATGACTTGTGATGCGAATTGTGGACCTCGGTCCGAAACTATTGTTTTGGGAAGTCCGTGATGCTTCCATACGTGTGTGAGATACAGTCTAGCTGTTTGTAGGGCATTGACAGATTTAGTACAGGGGATGAATTCGACTTCTTTGGAGAATCGATCAACAACCACTAGGATTGAGTCGAATCCATTTGATTCAGGGAAATCTGTCATGAAGTCTGCACTGATGTGTTCCCATGGAAGATCCGGAATTTCCAATGGTAGTAACTTTCCAGCAGGTGCAGTATTGATGCCTTTGAAACGTGCGCATCTATCGCAACGAGATACGTAATCTTTGACAAGTGTGGGCATTCCAGGCCAGGTATAGCTACGCTGTAGCAGTTCTAGGGTTCGATCTATTCCTGGATGTCCAGCTACAGGAATGTCATGATGTAGACGTATAATTTCCATGCGAAGATCCTGATCATTCGGCACAAAGATCCGATTTTTCTTGTCATAGAGAAGTTCGTCCTTTTCTGTGCAGATGCCATGTTGCTTGCAAAGCTTGATGGCTTCTGATTCGCGAACTTTCCATGTTGCTTTCTTTATCTTTTCCAGAATGTCGTCGTTATCTGTGGCTATGTGCACTGATGTAGCAGCTATTCGTTCTGGAGGGATGACTAAGACTTGCTTATTGTCATCTTCAATTCCTTTTGCGTGATCTTCTCTTCGAGAGAGAGCATCGGCTTTTCCCATTTGTGATCCGGCTTTATGGATCCATTTGAAATTGAAACGAGAGAGGTACTGTGACCATCTGGCTTGTCGTCTGTTTAGATCTTGCCGTTGCATAAACCATTGAAGGTTTGCGTGATCGTTCCAAATTTCAAATTCCTGTTTTGCACCTTCTAGATAATGTCTCCATTGTTCTAGACTTCGGATAACGCTTAGCATTTCTTTGTCTGCGATTGGGTAGTTACGTTCTTCCGGAGACATAGAGTGTGATGAGAATGCGACAGGATGCCATATGCCATCTTGTTCTATAGATAGGACGGCACCAGTTGCAAAATTAGATGCATCGGTTTCTAGGCGGAATTTCTTGTCATTGTCTGGGAATGCAAGAATGGGAGCTGTGGTGAATTTTCCTTTTAGCGTGTCAAACGCTTCTTGTTGGGGTTCCTTCCATGAGAAAGGAGTGTCTTTCTTGGTAAGATCGTTCAGGGGTCGTGCGACTTGCGCATAATCCTGAATGAAGCGGCGATAGAAGTTTGCTAATCCTAGGAAGCTTCTAACTCCTCGGACGGTAGTCGGAGTTGGCCATTCGGTGATTGCCTTGACTTTGTCATCGTCCATTTTGATACCTTGTGGAGTTATTGTCATGCCAAGGAATTCAACTTCTTTGGTGTGAAAGTGACACTTTTCCGGTTTGACGAATAGGTCATTCTCTTCTAGGCGTGAGAGGACTTTGAGAACTATTTTGGCATGTTCCTTTATGTCATCTGTCTTGGTAAAGATCAAGATGTCATCGATGTAGACAACTACGGCGTCTTCCATATCTGCAAGTAATTCGTTCATCATTGTTTGGAAGGTTGCTGGGGAGTTGCAGAGACCAAAATACATGACTAGTGGTTCGAAAGATCCTCTATGACAAACGAAAGCGGCTTTCCATTCATCGCCTTCTTTGATTCGGATATTGTTGTAACCCCATCTGAGATCCATCTTGGTAAATAGTTTAGCTCCTTTTAGCTTATCGACCAATTGGGAAATCAGAGGTAGCGGGTAATTGTTTTTAACTGTGTGCTCATTGAGATATCGGTAATCCTGTACCATGCGCTTCTTTCCATCTTTCTTTGGAACAAAGAACACAGGAGATGTCTGTGGGGATGTAGAGCGGCGGATGTATCTCTTTTGGAGTTGATCGTCAATGAACGCACTGACTTCTTCTTGTTCCTGTGGGGATAGAGGGATCAATCGGCCTTTCTTTGGCACGAAAGATTCTTTGAGATCTATGGCATGATCCCATGGTTTACGTGTGGGCATACGCTCGGATTCTTTCTTCTTGAAAAGGTGGATGAACTTATGATAAAATTGGGGAACAAGTTCTTCCGGGGTTTTCTCCGATGATTTATCCTTTTCGGGAATTTCTTTCTTGAGCGCGTAGACGTGATTTAATGCCACACGTTCTTGTTCTTCTATCTGCCGTGAGAACGAAGATTTCTGTTGGAGATCTCGACAAGTCCATGGGCAGCGTGTCATGGATACTTTGCCTCGTGACCAATCTATTTCCGGATTATGGTTCTTTAGCCATGTGTATCCTAGAATAACCTGATTCTTTCCAAGGTTGGTTACTTCGGCGGTTGTCTTCTCGCGATGTCCTTGGTAGTCGATGATTATTTCTGCATAGTGTGTGATGTCTCCTGCAGAGTTTCTACTTCCGTCGACATTGTACACTGCTAGTTGGTGCCTGAGAGGCGAAAGGGGTAATTTGAGCTTCTTGGCCCAAGATTTGTCGATGAAGATAGTGTTAGCACCTGAGTCCAGCAGGGCTTCTGCGGGTGTGAACTGTTTGCTATTAATGGGTGCTATGCTGATGGGTAGGGTAATTTCTCTGGAATTGTTCCCACGAATACGGATTTGGTCTGGGATTTCGTTGTCTATTGTTTTAACGGAATTAAGCACCGGTTTCTCGTCCTGGCCGAGCTCACTTGAATGAGACCCCGTTAGACTATTGTTAGATTGTTTGTTGTTAGCTTTGGCGACCTGGACACCCAGTTTGTCTAGATCGCTTTGGCTTTTCCCTTGCCTTCTTCCTCTGTTTCAAGGAAGGAAGCCTTCATCTCGTCGAATTCCAATTGTGATTCGTGAGATTCTTCAGGGTCTGAGTTCAAGGTTCGAGCTTGGCGTGTGCTCTTTCCTTTGTAGTTTCTACAATTGTTCTTGTGTTCACCTCGTGACCATCCACAGTTTCGGCAGCGTGTGGAGGGTTGTTTACAATCACGTGCGAGGTGTGGACCGAGACAATTATAGCATTTGCCTCTTAAGGAAGTTCTATTTGCAGCACCAATGTCCATAGGTGCGCCTCGTCCTGGTTGTATTCCATATTCGGTGAACTTTGGCTGAGGTGGCGGGCGTGAGTTATTCTGGTATGACGTACTCCCAGAATAGGGTCGGAACGGATTTCCTGTGGATCGTTCTAATCTCATTCTTTCATATTCCTTTCCAATGGTTACGTAGTCATCTAGGAGTTCTTGCACGGTATTGGCCCGGGTCATATTTAGGGCTTGTTGTTGATAAATGCGGAAGTCAACTGCCTTTCTTAGTATGGTTAGACCGTGCTCTTCTGAGATTCCTGATTCTTGGAAAAGGATGATGAAGAGCTGTGAGAACGAATGGATATCCATGGATCCTTGTTTGAGAGCTTCTAGCTTCTTCAAACTTTCGTGCGCTAGAACCTCTATCTGGAAGAAGCCTCGGACTTTGGCTTCTAATTCGGCTAAAGTTAGCCAGGCGGCGTCTCCTGGACGAGCCGGAGGTGTTCCTACTGGAATTTCGGAGTTCCTTTCACATGCTTCTAATGTTAGGAGTGCGAACCTGGATGCTTTTCCATTCATCCGTGAGAGAATTGCCACGGTGCGGAGTTGATTTGTGTCCCAAGTTTGTTGAGCGGCCCATAGCTTGGTTCGGAGCCACCATAAGCGGAAGGCGGGGCGGTTTCCATCCCAATAGCCTGGGTCAGCAATCTTCTTGGTAACATCTCTCTTTCTTTCTGCATTGGCATTTGTTTGTTCTAAAGTTAGCGCGTTGAGCGCGTCAATGAGGTCTTGTACGTCATTTCCATGAGACATGTTTATTTATGTTTTCGTGAGAGTTTTCTGGCTTGTTTGAGTAAACGAGAATAAGGAGAGTCCTTTGGATATGCGTTAGGGAGCTTTCGTTGAGCGAGTTTGGTAATAGACGATTGGAAATGTTGACGTTTTTTTTTTTAGTGAATTTGGTATGTCTGTTTACACAGTCCAGTGTGCTAGTTCTCTGGTTCAGGAGCGGATAACTCGGCAGAAGGGTTCCTTCTTTGGTAAGGCGGAGGTGCGGCGCGATCGGCAACAGAAATGCCGTAAACGGAAAATTGGTTTACGCGAGGTAAATTTCGTGGAGCAGGGAAATACGAATGATCTGACGCTTCTGATTCTTCTCTTTGAGAATGAGGAGGAGAAATATTCGTTTGATTGGCTGGAGTGGGAGGTCTGACTCTGACTGGAATAGGTTCTTCCTCTTCTTCTTCTTCTGACTCTTGTTCTACTTCTTGTTCAGGAGCAATAGGATGGATTTTAAAAATAGTATAGGTGTATTCAATTGAACCGCAGAGGCTTCCTGAGACTACTTTGTGGCCTAAGATAAGGTAGGTTACCGTAAGGGCGTAGGGGAGGTACCAGTATCCTAATCCTAGTTGCACGAGCAGAGAGCTGAGAGCGAGGAGTAGTACTCTTGTAGGTACGGTCTTTTCTATGTACCCTTCTTTTCTTCCTATCCTTTCTAGCCTGACTCCGTTCTGGTGGTACGCTAACTCTCTGTCCGCGATCCGGAAGGATAGATCCTTCGCCAGTAATCTCGTCTGCTGTTGCTCGTAGAAAACGTCGAGATAACTCCCAACGCAGATCTGGTGGAGTTTGTGGTGAGACGTGTTGGAAATAATGTATGAGGAAACGGATCCTACTTTGGACCGAGAACTGGGGGACCGGTTCGAAGACGGCCGGTTGGAAGCGGGGACCTAAGGGGGCCCAGTCAACTGGCTCAGCGAGTTCGGGGGGCGGTTGCTGGAAGGGATAGAAGGGATCGAATCTGTCCCTGTATTCTCTGATATGAGTCTCGACTTCGGGGTCGAGAGGGTTCTGACGGGGTTGGTTAGACCTAGGGTCTCTAGTGGGTAGTGGGATTCTTACGAGGAGTTGGAGACGGCCGAGAAGGTCGGCGGGGTCAAAGCGGGAATAGGGGCCGACGCTCCCACGGGCAGGGCTAGGAGAGCGGGAGAGCAGGGTGTCGGGCTGAGGGATTATCTCTTGGTCGTTGGGGTCTTGGACCCAATCTCTGAGACGTCCGGTGACGGGGTCGTGGGTTTCAAAGATATCGTACCCGGGGTACGTGATGTTAGTGCGGACTGGTGGGTAAGTGTTGCGGGACACTAGGGGTGAGCCTTGTCAGATGTCGCCCTTGACCTTATCTAAAGGAAGGTTCTTACTTGTTACTCTTTATCGATGTGAGTACTGGTTTACTCTTCAAGTTCTAGTGGTTCGGCTTGCAGGTAGCTAATCTGCAAGGGGAAGGTTAGTATAGTCTTGTTCTAATGAAACACTCAACAACTCACCTAGAGCGCTGAAGTGCTTGAGTCAGAACAATAAGGCAGTCAGGCAAGTGGAGAGCTGATGAGGAGAACTCCAGGAGAACAAGACTGAGGGGGACGCCCTTCAGACTCCTGGTTTATATACTATTGGTGTGTTTGTACCTATTTGGTATGAACCTTAACTACTAGCCAATAGCAAAAGTAGATCGTACAGCAATGCGCAGCAAGCATAGCCTTGCGCAGTAAGCTGAGTAAGAACAATAGAAATGATGAGTAAGGATTGACTGCGGCGCAGCAATCTTAGTAAGAAAAGTAATCAAGAATGAGTAAGCAAGAGTAAGCATATATGAGTAAGCGGAAAGATAGTCCGTGTCACGTGACAAGTGTCATGTGATCAGGTCACGTGATCAAGTCACGTGACTATTGTACAAGATATTCGACTAAGTCCAAAAGTAAAGCGTTTGTAACAGAGCATGTGGAGAGCCAGGCGGTCCAGGGGGTAGAAGAGCATGCTTTTGTCTGAGTCGGCGCCTATTGACGTAGTAAAGCGTGCAAAAGGTTGCAGCCACCACTGATGCGAGACGGAGCAGAGGATAGTCAACAGATGTGTCCATAGCTTGGATGATCGCTCACATACATACCTTCAACGAGCCATATTTAAATAGGAGGACAAAGTCCGGTCCCCACAAACAACAACAGAGCTATACTGTAAATGAGTAAGAATGTTCCTTTTGATAACTTGGTCGCACCGTGATCAGAATTGGAAGATCGAATTTGAACTTAGTTTACGTGCTGCAAGATCTGGTCCACCCGGTGGTTTCCAAAGTAGTACAATCCTCGAATGAAGAGGCGATAACTTCTCTAGGTGAGTGGGCTGGCGTTCTGTGCGCTTAGGCCACTACTAGTATTGCAAGCAATTTCCGTTGCTTAAGGTTCAATCTACTCTGAGGCGATTCGGATGTGCTCACCACTCTACCCCACTCCAGATCGCAAACCACAGGGTGGTACCCGATCATGTACAGACTGTCCGAGAGAAGTGTTTCAAGTTGTGGCCGATCCCCGAGAGTCAGATCGCCAAGCCGCGCGTAATGAAACCTTGAAGTAAGATGTACGTGCGGTATGGTGACCCACATAAACATCAACTTCCCTGGCCATTGACAGGACCTGACATTCAAGTGTCATGCAGCACCCTATGCACAGTAGTGAGACTGTACGTTACAATTTGGTAAACATTGGCCGCACTGTCAGCCGGCTTAAACCTGAAGCTTCAGATCTATGGAGGGAAGGAGGAGAAATCGGCCTGAGGGAGCCGCGATAGCCTGCCGTGTACACATCGAGGAATAGTCTGACTTTAGAATGTTTTGCATGTACCTTGGTCCAGGGAGAGCGCGTCATTATGATCAGAAAGACCTCGATAATTGACAATTCTTCACTTTCCCACTGCCATGAATAATCGGCGTCGCATCCCTGCTGCATAAACTGAGGGTATGCAACACATAATGATAATCATTACATGACCGGCCCGCGCGCAGCATGGAGTGCCCTGTAAATTTGAACCTTCATTGTCTCCTCGCCTCGAAGGGTGTATTCCTCGAGGGTATAACTTTCGTCGCCTGCTTCAATGGAGACAACTTCTCTATGACTTTGACTGGATGTCGTCTATCACAATACTTAAAGGTGATAGCGTATGAATGGCACAATCGCACATGATCCTGGAGAAAGGCTCTCACGCACCTTTACGTCGAGCGGTCGCTGTGCCCATTGGCCCGAAATAATGTGGTCGAAATCGACGGGTGGCACCATAGACGTTCTATCTGATGATCGACTTAAACTGACCGGTGCCGGTAGGGCTTGTTTCGGATAATCGCCGAAACGAACTTGGGAAGGTCATAACGTAGTCAACTGCTAGACAGATGAAAGATACCATCTAATCACTGCGAGCCCCAATACAAAAATAAATTGATGCTCCTGCCATCAAAATGGATCTGGTGCGGACACCTTCACTGACATGTCGGTTTGCAATACCCGTCGCTGGAACATTGTTGAGTCCACATAGGGAGATAGTAGTCATAGCGACGAAAGTCAACCCAGTTTGAGTGGGCGAGAACACCATCCACGGAATGGTTTGATTGCCCGAAAGTGATGGTAGTTATCTGTGCTCCACACATCAAAGATTGAGACCATCTTTGGTACCCACCTGGAGTCTCAGGCCTCAGGAGCGCGCTTGCAGTATGGTCTCACCTAAGCAAGAATCGAATGAGTCGTAGCCCCTCCCTCATATAGGAGGGAATAATCCGTAAAACGTCCCGTGTAGAACTTGAGCCCAAGACTGAGCTTGGACGGACGCGTATTGACCAAGGTATGGGTTAGCAGGCAGTGCCAGAGAAGTGACCATGTCGGACGAGTTTCGGAACGCTGCGCAATGTGAGTAGATCAGCAAAGCTCACTCAATGATCAACCGTAAAGCATAGTTACTCACAATATACAACGTCCACTGGCAGCCTCAGGCTCCGTCGCCCTCAGTAACTGCTGAGGTCCTTCAGTGCACGATACCGGTTGGCTGTCCCTTCTCACATAGTATAGGTTGGTGCGCCCACATTCAAGTTATAATGTACTACACATTTCTGCCGCTGACGATTCCATATGCGTGACCACGTCGTGTTCAGCGAAGAGCATTGAGTCGCACGTCTTGCTAGGTGTTTTTTTTTTGTCTATTTGACCGCGTGGGACTACCAGACTTACAAGTGAAACTGCGAACACCTTCGAGTCAAATCACATTTTCACTCACGTTCTTTGAGCTATTCGGTGCAAGGTACGTGTTCTAAGCCCAATGCGGGTGTATCTTTGTCGTCAGTGGTAACGGGTGACTAAAACTTCACAACCTGCCTCTCCGAGTCGCCCCACTTGTCTCGTCTTGGATGTTAAAAGAGCTTCGTTAATTCTGACAGGTTGTGGGAGCCTTCGTAAGTGTATTTTTTAACACCTCCTTGGCGCAGATGATGACCGTAGGCAGAATCCAGCTCCGACTCAGAGGAACGTGCGATTTCATCCCATTGTGTCCGCGCCGTGGCGTGCGGCACAAAAGACATGAGAATGTGTTGACGAATAGAGTCGACGGATCAAGATATCTTCTTGGTGCTAATAATCGGACATCACTGATGTTCCTCATCGACAGCCACTTCCCCGTCAGCCATTTGAAAGGCCCAACCCTTGAAATCATGTGGGTCGAAGGATATAAATGACGGATGCTTCCATCCCAGTTAAGTCTATTTTCTCATCGTTCGAGATGGCCCTTTGGAAGCAGACAGCGTCGACACCGGGACACAGAGTCTGGCAACGGCCACTAGGCGTTACGGAGTCCTGTTTCTATTGGGACAGTGTTTTCAACGGAACCACAGATACAGTCATGCATGTGCATCTTCGGACCATGCGAGCAGACGATATAGCTACCCACTCCTACTCCAATGTGCGCCGCGCATGGTCGTCTGTCAAACGCCGATTTCCATTACTGGCCGCGGAAATTAAGGAGGAAGGTCATGACGCGCGTTTCATCGTTCGTGAAGAACACGTCGTTGCGCTCCGTCGCGACGACGTCACATTTAGCTTTGCGGAGTCCTTCCGCGATGCAGATCAGTTTGTAACGAACGTCCTCGATGGATCACGGCCTCTTTCCTCGAGTCATCTCGCGCGTTTATACGTATTGCGACGCAGGGATAAATGGCATCACTTCCATGTGGTTCTTGTCATTGCACATTGTATCACAGATGGATGTTCGACCAGCACAATTCTACGAACGTTCTTTGATACGCTCGCCTCATCATACGATCCCTCCGCGCTCCCAATCCACGAAAGACTGCAAACGTGCCTCTCACTTGAGAGCAGGCTTCGTTTTCAAGGGCTGACACTCGCCAGACAAAGATGGAGAAGAGCGATCGGTTATTCGCTGCATGCCGTCAGACTGGCTAAATTCCAGGTACGAGCGTGTCAATCGTTGAAGTCGAAGTACCGATATTATGAACGCGAATCAGGGCGGTCACACTCTTCCCGGAAATTTCACCAACGCTACACAAGGCACGCCAGCAAGGTCACGTACTATGGCGTTCACATTTTCACGTGGAATATCCACGGTTGTGATGACCAACTGTCGGCGCCATGGAATCCCGCTGAATTGTGCTTACTACGCACTCAGTCAAGTTGCACTTTCACGTGTACTTTACAGGCGGTATCTCAAAGGGGAAATTTCTGAAGAGGAGTGGGAGTATCGCAAGCGCGAACCGATGTTCTTCAATGGTCCTCTCAATCTTCGTCCGTATCAAGATGAAGACTGGTTTGACAATGGTGGGTCAGGCGAGGTAGGCATCAACGTCACATTCTCCCAATTCATCCTCCCATTCTTGCCACTCGGGAGAGCCTCTAGAAATACTATCAGAGGCCTCGAGCTCGTCGACGGAGCGCCACACTTCCCAGAACTGCTGTCATTCAATCGCTTCTTGTACCGATGTGAGGTTGTGAGGGCACAAGTCGAGAAGCTCTTCAAACACCCTAGGTTCACCGACCTATGTGTCGCTGGGTATATCTTCAGGTTGCCTTTACGCCAGGCCGCTGCAGATACTTGGCGTGCAGCGGGAGAACGCCTTCGTGAATGCAGAGAATCCCAGCCTCGCTCGATTCCTGTGCAATCCCTGGGTTCAGTTATAACCCAGGACGGATCCAGTCTGGGTAACATGGATGCCCTACTGCCACTTGTATATCCGCTCCCGATAGGACATGCACTATCACCGCTGTCGCCGACTGACCACCCCCATCGCGCTGGCTACACCGTCCAACCTGTTCCAGAAGAGATCTCCAAGCGATGTGAAACGCCTCGTTTGCGTGTGGAATACTGGCGTACTCACATGCACCTTCGCCCCGCGGAACTATACCTGGGTACGTGGACAGTCCAAGGACAATTGCAATTCTTCGTATTTTACGACGAAAATGTTTGGAGCACTGCGATCATGGACGAATGGTTGGGGGAGTTTAGAGAAGCGGTGAGATGGTACTTGGTGGAACCGCGTGGAAAGGAAGATTCAAGTTCTATGCTTCCTGAAGTGAGGCTGTAGTGAAGGGATTTGGCGTCAGGGTCCAATATTTGGTTTGTTCGAATAAAATATCCTCAGGCCATGGGGGAAGGCTGATCCAGTGTACTGGCCCTATCTCACCATTGTCACCCCAAGCGGGGGACACGACAAACTCAGCAGACCACCCACACAGACCGGTGACGGTCGGGTAGTTGAAGGAAACGCTATCACCAGTACTCGTGTCCGTGATAGTGTAATTAACATTGAGACCTTCAAAAGAGATGTAGAGGTAGAGTTGATCACCGGCCGTGATTGGGAGCACCTCGGAAAAAGGATAAATATCAGCATGGACATATTATTCGAACAAGTCCCTTACCCTGTAACGTAGTGGAGCCTTGAGATTCCAATACATAAAGGCACATGAACGCTAAGTAGTCGCAGTCAGAGGTTATGTCCAGGCCAACGCCACCATATATGATACCAGCTGTGCCGCTAGCATTCGGGGCAAACAAGGAAGCGCTGACTGAACTGAAACTGCTCTGTTTGTGATGATATATAATCAAGCACGAGAGTAAATTGCAGGAAATACTTACAACGCTTGCGCTAGCAACTGCACCAGCGTACAAGGGGCTGTATTGTGTGGCTGTCGTAGCAAAAGGCCGGTAGCCATGGCTCAGAGGGACTCTAGCCTCCAGGGGAGAAGGAGCGGCAAAACCCACAGAGATGAGAAAGAGGGTGCAGAGAAGAGCGAGCTTGGCGAACATGAGGATTGAAAGAAGAAGAAATCGTGAATGAGAAATAAAACGTTGGTGGTGGAAGATCAGCGGTCTAAGATGAGGTTTTTATACCCTTGGCTCGGGACCCGTTCTCCTGAAGGACGTAGCATGCTCTCAGACAGGCACGTACGAGTTTCACGTTCGCGACGACTAAAACCGATGGTCCTTGAGTCCTGAGTCCTGACATGGACACACGAGACCTACAGAGACCTGTGCGAGTGGCAATCAACAAAGTCGTCGAGCACTGCAATATTTGACATACGCACATATTTGGATCACCTTCAAGGCTTCATCAGCGTTTCAGCAACATCACGCCGCTGTATCGAAAATACCGCACTCCCGAGCCGAAGTTGACGTCGCTGTCAAACTGTCAGCAACACTCACAATATTTAGTGTACACTGGCAGTGATGACCGGGACCACTAAATCAATCATCAACGCGCGCGCGCCCTGGCCACTGTAAGCATCTCGAAGTATAACGGGAACCCCAGAAGCTTCGGAATACGTATACTCGAAGTCGCCCAGCACTACTTTCCTGACATAACTTCTGCCAGTGGGCGTCAAAACTCGAACCTTGCCTGGTTCTCCCCCTGTCGAAATGATGCAGATGCAAATGTTCACACCGCCTCCGTGACACTCCCGAACTAGCCCTGAAGGTCAATCATACTATTTACTTGCGAGCTCAAGTTATCAGCAACATTCGCGCGGATGAGTTTACCCTGGACCGCGACAGTCATTCATGCATCATGGTGTGACCGGCCGATCAAACCATCCGCTCGCCCACATCACCATATGTGAAGCACGGCCGCGTCCACGTCCGTCACACCCAATTCAATCCGAACACGACCCAGAAACATCGCAAATACGTGTATTATTAACATTATCATATCCGTGCAATTAAACTGCACCCACGATTCAAAAGTATACATCAGCCCAATCTGATCGGACCGTGAAGGTGCGTACGTAGCCAGCACCGGTAATGCTACCAGTTAGGAGGTTAGGAGATGGAGGAGATACACCCAATGACTCGAGCGATCTCGAAGCTTGGAAAGAGGAAAAGGCACGGGAGGAAAAGGGAAGAAAAGGACAAAACACAAGAGAAGGGAGGAGGGGGGGGGGCATAGCATACGAACCGTATATCACCCTACCGAGTCAGCGAGCGTCCGTCGTATAAGGCAGGAGAGAGAAGAGGTACAAGCATAGAGAGAACGGTATTCTTTCGAGATTCGTGGCGAGGGCGAGCGTAACACGTCAAGGAGAACAAAACAAGAATTAAAGTCTCCATCTCTCTCGCAGTACCCCAAGGCGTGCGGGGCCAATCGAGTCGAGAAACCAGAGACCATCGAAAGCGTTCCAAGATAGCAAAATACAGAGGAGACAGAAGAGGAGGAAGAAGAGCCTGGCTTTTTTTTTGATTCCCGGGCACGAGGGGGAGGCGTCGCGTTCTAATTTAATCCACCAACAAGCTGGACCGCGCACTGTAATACATGGTCTCGTCGGTGGACGCGGTGAACGTAGTGTCTTGACTCAAATTTCTTCCGC
The DNA here is from genome assembly GCA_038094055.1 of Chalciporus sphaerocephalus. Classification (NCBI taxonomy): domain Eukaryota; kingdom Fungi; phylum Basidiomycota; class Agaricomycetes; order Boletales; family Boletaceae; genus Chalciporus; species Chalciporus sphaerocephalus. The sequence continues at coordinate 118,117 of JBBPTH010000019.1, read as the reverse complement.
AGGGATTGGCAGATTCATGAGTCGTTCTTCGAAACATGGCGACGTTGCTCTTGTTGGCCCTCATATGAACCTGAAGAGGAACGCGGACTTCCTCGTGGAGGTCTACCTCGTCAAACCATCCGTAGACATACCATCCAGACCCTCGCTTCCCTCGGCCGCTATCCATAGCCAGCCCTCCACAATGTGGCCCCAAACTAGCAGGCGAACCAGGTCTGACACTTGTCTTGGAAAATTTTTCCAGCTCGATATCCAACGGACGTGTTCCAGGTGATGCAGGCGGGGATGGGGGCGTCGGTGACGGCGCAGGTGTCGGCAATTGGTGTCGTACCAGGGCCCGGTTTTCGTCCTGTTCCTGGTCTGCCAACATCTCCGTCGTTTCAGCGACCACACATTCGCTATCACATCCTTCGCTTGTCGCTACCACGGACGGCGCAGCTACCCGAACCTTGAGAGGCATGCAGAGCGTCCAATCTTCACCTTGAGACGCCTCCGATTTCTCCTCCTCCAATAACGGCGAAGCAACATCAGAAATCTGATTCCCCGGTACGTCTGTGCAGAACGGCAAGGACAATGTCCAATCCGCACTAGCCGATCCAGGCGTCGAGGACAACAACGGCGCGGAATGCCGTCGTTCACGAGGCACCAACAATTCAGACCCATGCCCACCACTCGGGAGTGCACTCTCGCTCACACTGGCATTGGCATTGGAAAGGGCAAGAGAAGACGGTGGACCCATCGCCGCCGCACTCGATTTGCGTCGTACCTTGCGAGAAGGTGCACTGTCCGTGATCGCATCCACGTGAATCTGTACGCGCTTCGTGGTGCCCAACGACGCGTGCGATTTAGACCTCGAAGCGAGCAACAGGATGCTCTTCGCTCGGCGTACATGACCGTTCTCTACAGCATCGATAACACCGATACTCGTAGGTCTCTTCAAACTCCCAGATTTCCTCTGCTTGTCTCTAGAGGGCGAAGTCGAAGAAGGACGGTCCTTGGATAACCTTCTTGGGGAGGAAGGTGGGCTAGGAAGCACAGCCCGAACACTATTAACCCAACTGAGCCGTGATGGTAATCGTAACCCTCCGGGGGGTGAGGGGGGTATCGCGGGCACGGCAGTGCTAGTCACACGGGGAGGCAACGATATGGGTAACGGCGGTGACATTTTCATCGTCGATTTTTTACTGAGGAGAGATGGAAGCGGTGGAACTGGAGGAACGTCTGAGGGAACAGCAGGGAGAGGTCCAGTGGGTGGTGGGCGAGGGAGAGGAGGCGTTGTCAATGTTCTTGACATCGTCCGAGGACGTTGACGAGGTGAATCCGCAGGACACACAGTCACCACCTTTGGTGGCCGAGTGATATCAAAAGATGCAGTGGGAGTCTGTGATCGCGATCTCGTAGGGGAGGGGTTTGGCGTCTGCGGGAAAGCAAAGGTATTCGACGTGGGCGACGGAGTGCGAGCACGAGGCGTCACCGTTACGATCAATGTCTCAGAAACGACACCATTTGTAGCTGGCTGGCTACCAATCGATGTATCTCCGATACCCTTTTTTCTGGACTCATCGCCCGTTGACGGTACCTTTGTCTGATTTCCAAATGTCGAGGCCCTCGGCGTCGGATCTTCGTCGGAACTGTCGCTTTCACCGACAGACAAAGAATGAGACAAGGAATCGCGGTTAGTAACCGCCATACCCGTTCCAGAGCTCTGAGTCATCTTCCGTTGACACCACATCTTCGACTGAGACTGAGACTGAGACTGAGACTCGTTTGCGCTGGTAACGAGACTGACAGTAGATGTGTGTGTGTTACCAAACGATGGGGCACTCTCTCGAACAACAACAGAGGCCCTGGTAGCGTAATGACCTGAACCAGGTGAAGGATGTACTGGTTGAGCGAATGTCAACGGAGATGAAGAGTCAGCCCTGAGGTAGGAGGGTCGATTCTGACTGGAATAGGTCTCGTCCCAGAAGAATCCATCTTTTGACATAACTTGGAAAAGCCGTTCATGCGCAGGCAATAAAGAACCCAAGCTCGACGTGGAGGCCGCAGCGAGTGACGTAATTGAATCCCTCGAGATAGCCTCATAGTCTTCCCGCGTTTGCGTTTGCGTTTGCGTTTGCATTTCTGCGGGAAAACCAGACGACGAGGACGACGCATGACATGTCTGACACGAGCACGTGAGTCTAATGTACGACGTGCAACGATACAAGCGAACGAAAGAGAGAGAAAGAGAGGAAGGAAACGATGCTCACAAAATGCGCCCCCATCTCCGACTCTAGCTCATCTCTCACGGCGCGGTTTTTACGTGGCGAACGGGAAAACGGCCAAGTGATCGTCTTTCTCGAGTTCTCTACACTCTCGTACATCTCTTTCTCTTTTACTGTCAGCGATAAGTCGTCGAACATTGGTGAAGGTGGTCCAGGACGCGCAAAATCCAAGATACGCTGAAACGAAGACGGTCGTGGGTGTGATTTGGTGGGTGTGGGGGTAGAAACGTCCCCGGCGGAGGTAATGGAGGTGGTGCCGGGCGAGGTATTTTCAGAAACGACAGGAAAATGTTTAACGAAAGACATGGACACTGCAGGTGCAACAGTTCGTTGTGAAGCAATGGGAATGGGAACGGGCATATTAGCGATGTCAAGAGACTCGCTGACCAGGTGACTAAACTCTCTCATCGACAGAGTGAGCTTTCTTGTCCTGGTCATGAACCTGTGGGGCGGGGGATTAAAAAACAGGGAAAAGGGAACGACTAAGTGAGTTTAAAGAGTGGACGTGACAATGAAGGTCGTCAACAAAAAGCGGCGCGTTTGACGGGGACGCGAGGGTCGTTTTTGAGATATCCCTGTCCCAGAAACACACCATCCCTTTTCTGGCTCTTACATTCGAAGACAGGACAATGGTCAATCACTTAGCGTCCCGGTTATTTCTACTTCGATTTATGTAGATAATTTTGCTCAAGCCCAAGTCAACACTTTGAGCTCAGTCCTCCTCGACAACCTCACCCATCCATTCAAGAAACGTGCAATAACACACTCGTATCATGTGTGCTCAAAAACCGATCTTGCGTTTTCCATCCTCGGTTGATGCGACCGCTTCACGGCCGGCGGCGCTAGAGCTGAATATCACTGAAACCGAAAAAAATCTCATATGCACTAGCGTCTCCAGACCCACCGTTAGCCGAGGCCTCGTCCATTTCAGCCTCGGAATCGTTTAGCGGTCTGAATCTGATAATCTATCCACACCAAGCCTCAGTCTAGACTCTCCAGACCCCACTCAATGTAATTGAACACCCGAACAAGGATAAAATGGAACCAAAACCTATACATTCAAAACCAAACCCACACGACCTCAACGGTGTATTACAAGGAATGGAACACATCGGGTACTAGAACGCTATACGATACATCAACCCGTTCTCACCGATATCTTACAGAATCAGAATCGTTCATATCGTAATGAAGCATCGACTATACGATGGTAAATGCTTCACTCCGCCAATCCTTTCCGATGGCGGTCTTCTCGTCGCTCTCCGACATGCGACTGACCCACCCAGATGGATGTCCAGTATCAATTATAGACGAACGCTTGTTCGATACAATCTTGAACTGCGACTTGCTCTCAGACGTGCGAATGGACTCCTTCTCCTTATGACCCTCCTTGTGACTCTTGAAGAGCTGATGTAATATGTGAATACAGACGAAGCTTGTCAAATCAAACATACTCACACTCTGCAGCATTTGCGAACTATTCCCCTGTTCAGCCCTTGCCTCCTCCACCTGATCTCTGACAGAGACCAACTGGCCATCGATATACTCCATTCCGGTCCTAATGGCATCCGCGAGCGCTTTCTTGATCTGTCTCTTCACTAGACCCGTGGCAAGTGGCCTCAGCGTCCTATACAACAAGTCGTGCTTCGAATCCCGAATACTGAACTTTATCGAGCTGACTTTGACGCGTACGTCCTTGACTTTAAAGACAGAGCTACGATCCTTGCCTGCCGAGACGAGATGCATGATAGCGGTGAGCCCGGCCCCTCCGATAACCACGTCCGCCATGCCCGAGTCTGCAACCTTCGGGAAACCAGTCTTCCTCCGGAAATAGAAGGCGATATCGCGCATGTCCGCTTGCATCTGCGAAAACGTGAACGTGAACTCGTGGTGATGTTCATCCGGAATGTTCTTGTATGGGCTGAACTTGAGGTGGTTATGGGCGACCATGGTCACGATATTGGGGAAGAGATTTTTACCCTGTAGAGTCAAATTCTCGAGGACTAAATCCAGGGCAGGGTCGGAATACTCGATGCGAGGGATAGGGATGTATCCAACCTTGTCAACCAACGTCGGTACAATCACATCACGTATGTCCGACCAAAGTTCCGATTTAAACTTGAGACTACCTTCACTGTCGAAAAGTAGATCTCGAGTTAAGCGAGCCCAGTCTTCACCGAAGCGCTTGTTGAGAGGATCATCTCCCATGGCGGAGAACCAAGAACCAATGGAGTTGAACACATTGTCAAAGTGGGTCTTGTATTTCTGATCCCAGAACTTCCTGCCAGACTCGCGAACTTCTCTACCTTCGCGAGTGCACTCCTCCTCCAGAATAAAACCTGCTTCAAGCAAGACCTTGCGAATGAAGGCGTGGAGACGCTTGAACCAATCACGGAACTCTTCATCTTTCCGAGCGTCGTCGTTGAGAGCGCTGATGGAATCAAAGATTAGGTGCATGCTCTTCCCGTTAGCAAAACGCTCGAGAAGTTGCCGGAGTTCAGAGATACATTGACGGAGAGCAGGATCCTTGATAACACTTTCTGCGCCCTTTTTCCCTTTCTCTCTCGCTTGCTGGCCAAGCTCTGCATAATCCACCGCAACGGACAGAAGCCAGTTGATCGCATCCTGGTAATCGCTATGCTTCTGACATTCAAGGATAACCTTCTTGCCGCGATATATGAACTGATCTTGTCGTTCCTGAGGGAAGTACTCTTCCGACAGGAACTGGCGTCCTCTGCGAACGTGTTCACCGGCTGCCTTCTTGGTTTGTGGTAACGTATCAGATAATTTATCTCTCACACGTCCCATTAAATCACGTTTCTTCTCTTCCGACTCTTCTTTAACACGCGTCGAAGGCCCCTCACCGCTAATGAGGTGATGCAATTGTAAACGCAAGTAATAGTAATACAGGAAGATTAAAACTTGCCTGGGATCTTGAGCCGACTCTTTCACCCGGTGGCCAGTTTTCTGCGTCTCACCAGCGGCTTGTTGACCGACATCACCAGCGCGTTGTTTAGCGTCGCCCAGCGCATCCTTTCCCTTGCTGACCGCCTCACCACCGGGTATTTCTTTACCTTCACCCGTCCGAATTGTGGGTTCATCCTCACGAGGGTGGTGTTCAATGTGCATGTCAGTTCCCGGTATGGGCACGTCCAGAATTGGTGTTTCTCCGGTTCCTGCTTTGGTCCCGCCTTTTGAAATAAACTCGTCCTCTGGAGCGGCCTCGTCAACGTGGGCAAGCTCCTCTTTTGTCGGCCTAATAACCTCCGCTACTTTGAGAGTACCCTTTGCAAGAAGATCCCGGCCAATAACGGAGAAATCAGCAAAGAGTTTCCGCACTTCGGAGTTCGTCAGTATGAGCGAAAGCAGTGTACGAAGATGCCGAACGGCCGCATGGCTATCTTCGGCTATATTGCGATCAAGCTGAGTACCTTCGCCGGGGTGTGTAGCATCCAGCGAAACGTCACGGGTGTGCCACACGAAGTTCTGGAAGAGTTCGTCGGCATTTTTATGTAGAACTATTTGTCTCGCGGTCTCGATGATCTGGCGGAAATCCTGGATGAGCTTCTTGCCGTCCGGAGACAGCTTATCCACATCAACAGGTGAAGCATCCCTCAGATACTCTAGGGCTCTGTCCATTTGTTTGTTGTCGGGCATTCGGCCTCGCCTGAATGCTTGTATGACGCCGTACAGATGGATCTGTTCGCAGCGACGATGAGTGTCGTTTTCAGATATGAGCAGGGATTCATGCGTACCTTTCTGTCGACATCCTCAGCCTGCGCCTGTTTATCCGTAGGGGAGGTGACGGAGCCCGGCTGTGGGTGCTCTGAGATATCCTTTGGTGCTGGAGGTAAGGACATGGTAGTGGATCGTGGTCAAGAGAGAAGATGGGCAGAGTCAGAAACTGCCCCCTATTTAGACCAACCTGATATCGACGTCATTGGAAATAGGTGAGGTCACCGCAACCAAGAGCGGAAAGACAACTGCCCAACAAGGCAAGTCAATTACCATAAATGCACATGTGACCCCTCCAACGTTACAGACCTCTGAATCGGTCCAGACTGGGGAAATAGGGAAATAGAATTGTTGGGTATGTATACAGTTAAAATATAATTTGTGATTGTACCGTGAAGAAAACTCTTCCAACGCGAATAATCCAGGGAGATCCGAGCTGGTTTGAGCGGGAAACCCGAGATCTTCTCAAGTTGGTAGAAATCATTCGCGACGAGCATTAACGAGCTACAACTTCAAGTCAGCTGCGAAGTTGTCAATATTGAAGTTAATGATCTTCAAGACACGAAACCCGGGGCCATATTCTCAGGTTCTCACGCTCTATTGAGAGAGAACAGAGCCTATGATATTTGTTTCCTCAAAGCCTCACACTCGCTGCTAGAACTAGCCACTCTAATTATCAGAAGCTCTGCTTGGGAGCGTTACCTTCCTCTGAACCCGTCCCATACCTCCTCACCTCTTCCTTCCCCGCATACTGATCATTCTCGAACGCCTCCAACTCCGAACTATCCAGATGTTTGACGACGTTATCAGCCTGCCACTTCTTCAAACTGAACCCCAACCCCTCGTGCGAGTAGTCCTTCTCGTTTGCTTGATCCTTGTGGTACTTCACCTGAATGAAATCCGAGTGGACCGTATCCGGATCGAGAGCCAAAGAGACCAAAGCATTGATAGTCGCCGTCTTCGGAATACCTCTAAACGTCCAAGACTTGATCCCATCAGAATCAGCGCACATCAAAGCATCGCACCCATAATGCTTACCTGTTCGTTCTTGAACTGAATGAGCTCTCGCTCGTTCTTGACGACCTCATACCCCATGTTCTTACTCTCACTGAAAAGCTTCGGAAGAGCAAACCACTGCCCAGCCATCTTGTACCTGTTGTCGGCATAGGCAAACTGGTCGTCGTAGACGCAGTCTGGGGTGTAGCGTTTGACTCGCTCGATGCTGGGCTGGCAGCTATAGAGAGCGATGATGTCGTCGACGAGACGCTGACGGGCTGAAGACAGCTTGACACTCTTAGAGGGGTCTGGGCGATAGTCAGAAGTCGTAGACGTCTGGCGAGGTTCGAATCGCTCTCCTGGGATGGACGACATATTGACGATCTGAGTGGCGGGCGACAAAGTACGGCGCAGTGCAGATAAGGAGGTCGAAGAACGGGGAAAGAACATACAGTGAGCAAGGAATCATCCTGTTGGTCTTCTTATATGTTCTGGATTGCTGACGTAGGTGTGGATTTCTTTGATTCGTGCAAAGACTCGACGTGGTTAGTGAGGTCATACTCGAACCACTACACCTGCCTAATCTGGAAGTACTAAGAGAGTAAAGCCCCCGTCGCTGTGCTCGATCGACGACTACAAGGGCTGTGAGCAAAGAAGATGTCCCGTGGGTCCTCCTGGGTAAGTCTTGAGTCTGCGGTTGATTTACTGAAAATTGTCGTTTTAGACGATATGTTATATCTGTTCTTGTACTCGAATGGTACATGCTCAAACAGTTCGCCAACACCCGTTATCTTTCGTACTTGACGCCTCAGCTCCATATAGTCGTCAGGCGGGTTCCATTACCCAATATTATGCTGTACATCACATTATGGTTACGCAGGTCCCATCACAAGGCGGTTCCTATCAACTCACTCTGTCGCCATCGCAAAGATCCGATTGATGATGGGGATATCCACACAAGAGCCTACATAAGTAGCTCCGCTCACTCTATCTTCCTTTGAACGCCCTCGTTCCAACGTCCCTCGTCCCTCCTTTTTCGTTCTTCTTTCAGGGTGCTGGTCACCTTTCACTTCTATTCCCCCAAAGTAGCTCAAGCACAAGCAGTCATGTTCATTCGTCTCCCTCTTCGCAAACTCTTCCGTCTGTATGGCCGCTCTCGAAAGACCCAACCCACCACACCCTCATCCAACCCCAACCCCAACCCCAACCCCAATTCCAGCACTGACATCCTCCACATCTCCCGCTCTGCCATCGACAAATACAACTTAAACTACTCAGACTCCGACGCCAGCTCAGACTCGGACGATCACTGCGAATCTGATCTCAGCCCAATCGTCTTTCGTCCCTCCCTTACACATCACATCGCCGTCTCACGTCACCCCCCTACCATACCCACCACAGACGCCCATATCCATGGCCCCATCCCTACCATCGTCGTCGAAGCCAACGACACCCCCTTCGAACTCATTTCTTCACCCACTCCTCACCCCTCATCCCACCTCCTCGTCCCTCCTACCACATTCCACCCCACATCCCTCCTTGTCCCGACCAGTCCTGACAAACACAAGACCTCGTACGATGGAGATGGCGTAGCGACAAAAGTGCGCGCTGGACGCTCGAAATCGATTCTGTTCGCTATTCCTTCCGTCGGGGAACCACGGAAGATGGCACGTCGGGCGACCATGGGAGGTAAAAGCAGACGGGAGAGGGAGTCGAAGGTTGAGTTCAAGTGGCCTCAAAGACGGGAGAGCTCCCACGAGCTCGACCACGAGCCCAAAGTGTTGAGTAACGTGGAGAGCAATCGGAAGAGTAAGCGGGAGAGTAAGCGGCTTTCCAGGATGTCTGAGAGGAAGGAGAAGAGGCAATCGCGGTGGGAAAAGGAGATTAACGATCCTGACACACAGGAAGTGTTACGCGCGTTGAGCACGTTGAACTAGGCATGGTCCAGACCCATGTAAGATGAGACACCTGCACTTGGTGCGCGCTTCTTTCGCCATACAGCGCACGAGGAGGGAAATGATTGATCGACATGCATGTATAAATCCATCGAGGTATCCTCGTTGTTTGTACGTGTGCTACATAATGTATGATTCGTTCTGAATTCCGGGCCCCCTTTCTATCTACTGCATAGCGTACGTCAAAAGATCTCCGGAGGTCCAATGCCAGCAATGGAATATGCAAGGGAATCCCTCTTGTCCCTAATATCTATCGGTCACCTCGGCATCAACGCATCCCAGGGCCACCCCACCACGCGGCGGCATCTAATTTCCAACGTCAACTCGTCTATAACATGAAAACATCACCTTCGTGCATAATGACTCGAGTTACGAATTCTTTCCCCAAAGTGCCAAAATACCCATGGCCTATTATGTTTAGCATCAGAAATCCAGGATGCCATCGACCATATATCGTCAGGTGACTTACGCGGGGCAGCCAATGACAATGGCTACGACAGCAAGGATCGTGTCGCCTTTCCCAAACCCGAGTTTGGCATACATCGTAGGCGCAAATAGGGGGAAAGTTGCACCAGCTATTGAACGCAAACACGACACCGCCGCCATCGCTATACCACATCAGGAACGAGTGAGCAGAATGCAAGTATGAAGTACTCGTCTCGAAACCCACCCGACGCAGCGTAGAGAGTAAACGCATCAACGACATATGTTTGGATGCATTGAAAGTTGAGGATAACCCCAGCGCCGACGAGTGTAATACCGATATCGGGGGCAATCCAAGGTGCATGCGCTTGGACGGTCCATCCTGCGATAAAAAGCCCAATCGGTAGCAACACCGTTCCGATAAACATGGAGGGCAGCCTATATTCTGGTTTCCCGGCGGTGGAGTATTTGTTTTTGAGATAAATATAGACCCTATCCAATGCTCTCGCATTGATTTGGGAAGCTCCCGTCAGTCCAACCCCGAGAGCGATGTAATGTAAGCCAGCAATGCCGACCGGTTGGTGGTAGACTCCCTCAAAGATCGACGGCATCGTTGTCAAAAACAAGTACAGCGTTCCATAGAGGTACGCCATGTATAAGCCAAGGAGCTGGATAATGGGTTCCTTGGCGAATAGCATAAATGGTCGTGTCAGAGATCTCATCATGATGGTTTTCCACCTAAATATAATCATTTAGCTCGACTCGAAGGTCTGAACGATCGCACTCACGAACGTTCTTCATCCTTGTCGAAGATTGTCCGTACTTCTCGGTAAGGAGCCTTCTCCTCGTCCATCGCTTTCCTTATCTGTTGGGCCTTTTTCTCCAATAGCAAGGGTGCGAAAGTCTCCTGAAGAAAGAACAAGCCAAAAATCTGTACCGTTGCATCTACGATACTGGTTGACCAAAACTAAGATCTTATGAATTTAGTCCTGCAATTCAACTGTGCAGACGCACCACCCATCTCCACGTGGAACGTTGTGCAATCCTAAAATGTCAATCAGACTGTCGCCTCAACCAGGAATGGTCCAAATTACCAAGCACCAGTGATGGGTCCAATTACTGGTCCAAGAAGTGGTGCTAATGAATACAGAGCGACAGCTTGACCACGTTCTTCTGCTCTCCAGCAGTCTCCTAGGACACCACCACCAATCTAAAGCATCGTCAACCGAGTCAGCGATAATGTTGAAGCCAGAAAACACTGCATACCGCGAGCGGAGCACTTCCCCCTAGCCCGGCGAGAAACCGGAACGCAAGCAATTGTGATTCGCTCTCTGCAAAACCACACACAAGATTCCATACTAGATGATCAACACGGTGAGTTACGCCAAAAGAAGTTAGTGAGTTAGTATAGAAGCTACATACAGAGATACCACAAGTTTGCTAACTGAAGTACTCTCGATCGCCCGAAAATTTCACTCAGGGGGGCAAGGAATAAAGGACCAATGGCTACAAAAATGAGAATTATGGGGTCCGTGGGAGTTGATAGAATGCGGGCTTACCATAGGCAAGGACAAAGATGGACGTTGTAAAGGCAATGATAACGGTACTCTGCAGTCCAAATGCGGTGGCGATTTGTTCGGTAGCGGGAGCAACCATGGAGGAGGATACAGGGCTGATAAAGGTGAAGCTCGACACGATAGCCGTTGCGGCCCACTTTCGTTTAAAGCTCCAACTTGAAGAAAAGGGGAAAGTGAGAGAATTAGCAGAAAGACGCTGCTAGGCTTACTTTTTGGGATTTTGGGGGTCGTCAGGACCATCCCAGTCAACAACGAGCATCTGCAGGTCATTTTCACCAACTAAAGTAGTGTCTGCTTTCTGCCCGGCAGGATTAGAGGGAGCTGGTGACGCCTCGGATGTCTGCTGCTGCTTGTCATGAAGCGTTGTCGTCTGGGAGTCTCCACCTTGTCCACTGGAGCCGTTTGCGTGAGCCATGTCGTCGTCGCGAATCAGCGTGCTCGTAGAGAAAAAGGATGTCGGGCGAGACCAGCGACAGGGTCCACATGGCCCGTTAACCCTCACCGGACTTATAAGTGGTGAATCCCTGTGATGACATTCTTGTGGGAGGTATCCTGTCAATGCCGACGGATGCCGAGATCATCTGAATCAAAGGGTATGCTCTCACAGAATGTTAGTCCGATACATCCGTCCCCGTTAAAATATACCACGGTACCAGTTTCTTCCAACCTGTTATCTCACTTAAAAGTCCAACCTGACGTCGCGCACTCCCACAACTATCTGCTGTTACGGTGAGGATGCACTGGACCCTTCAGAATGGCCGCCTCAGGGGGTAGAGTCGAATTCGGATTTATCGGACCGAAAGGAGCACATTGGTTGGTAACGCATTATTATGCAAGTTTGACAACGTGCGACCAACTTGACAAAGACCTGATTGCAAACGAGGCCGACTTCCGTGTCCTACACTCGCGATCAGCATTGATGATAGGAAGATCAAAGGTCGTGCCTCGACGCTAACGCGCCGTGTTAAGTTTACGAAATACAACAGAATACATTCAACGATATTTAATTAGTGGATCACACCATCGAAGCAATGCTTGCCTTGCGTTCATGTGGAGGCTTCCTTGCAGCTTTCATGGTAGTATGACCGGACCTGGTAAGTGACTGACACCCCCAAATCTAAGTTCAACTTGCAATTGAACGCCGCTATCACGTCGATTTATGTGAAGGTTTCTATCCAAAATTACCTAATGGAGCACGTGAGGACGACGGTTCATTGTACGATGCCAATGACTTTTCCTACCAAAGATAAAGGTCAGACGAGCCCAATACGCAAGGCAAAAACAGAACTTGGAACTACATGAATTCGTAAGGGACTCATCCGGTAACTTTACACTTTGAGCAGTGAGGAAATCGGGGGATTTCTCTCATCGCTTGAGGCTAAGTTTTTATTAGGGCTTCTCGGTCCTGTCCCGTTGAAGCTATACTCGGCGCAGTTTCGTGGCACAGGTCCTACCCTGTCCTACCAGATAGAAATATAAATAGGGCCAACGGGTACATACTACATATCAACGTCAGAACAGCGCGGACCAACCTGAACGCCGAGTGGACAGTCCTGTGATCACTAAACTGAATCCCCTCTCAGAGTTTGGATCCCGCGCGGCTTGTCAGTTCGGCCGATCCATGAGATGTTGGCGGTACCTGACAGCACAATGCAATCAGGACTCCACTGACAACTCAGCTGTCCTCCGATTGGACCCCATTTGAAGGGGATCTAAAGGGTCCGTTTCCTCGCTGCGACTGCTGGGTTGATGCGTACAGGAGCACACAACACGTCATCATATGGTTAGTCCATCAGCAATAATCCATCAAATATTTCTGCTGTTTGGCTTATGACATAGCTACTCTGCGTCGGAAAGGTCTTTCCTTCAGTAAACCGTATTATTCATCTGGCCGTTACAGAATGCCGCAGATCGGGGGAGAGTTAGAACGTGATCTCGCTCTATGAATTGACCAACGTCCGGAATATCTCACCATGTCTCACCATATCAGGCCACCAGAATCCGAAACGCGAACATGACAATACATTGGATATTAGGAAAGAAAAAATACCGAGTGGGACAAGTAAGCGACGAGAGAACACCATACCTAAGAAAGAGAAGCACGACGTTAGGGGAAACAAGAACGCCCCGACTAACAACTACGATGACAGAGGAGTGCACGGTCCAGGGGTCATTCGACTCGTAACAGACCAGTAGACCCATCGAGAAGACATTTTCAACTACCTCACTTCATGAAGCAGTCGATATAGTATCCTGTAGCACCAGGAGACCATCGGACGGAGACATGAAGCTGTTCGGATTTTTAGGATGGGAACGCATCACATAGAGGTTTCCATGTAATACACCAAATAAGAGGTAAAAATATGGCCAACGTGGGGATCGAACCCAAGACCTTCGCGTACCTTAGTCCCGGCACCACTACACGAACAATGCAGCGAATGCAGGACTTCGTGTATTAGCACGACGCTCTAACCAACTGAGCTAGTCGGCCACTGTTTATGTTTCCTCACTTATCTTTAATTGTTAGGCCTACACGAACCATACATGTGTACCACCGATCTTGAACTCGTTGAATGACAAGTTTTATAGGTATCACGATATAGGTTGTTATGAGTGTTCGCCCACTTTTGCCCAGGTGTGTCACAGATAACCGTGCGCAAGCAGAGTTGCACTGATTGTAGACGTCTGTCTCTACTAGGTATAGGGATTGGCATTCGGGTATGCTCAACTAACAGACGGACGAAGTACAGACAAGAGAGTATATGACGAAGAGAAATTGTGGAAACCAGAGGGATTTTGAGCCACGAGATGACGATTGACAAGTATAGTATCACCGGCTGATCCGATGCGAAAAGGAGAGCGGATCGTCAACCCAGCAATGGCAATCCACTCACACTCAAGCCAACTTAGCGAATCCAACTCTCTTGTTCTCCAGATCAAACTGGGTGTAAACATTCCGCAGGAATATATCTCCCATGATTAATCCATCAAAACCAGTCATTGCTCCCGCAAAACCTATAGCGCAATCGGGAGATCCGGCGCTAACAGTTCCCAGGTTCATGGTTTCTGCAGAGATAGCGAATTCGGTACCGCCAACTGTCATGGTGATGTTGGGCATACGGTCACAAGGGGTGCTCCAGAAACCTGGGCCCACCGTTTCTGATGCATTAGTAGCACCAATAGTTTCAGCGATGGTTGCAATCATTTCGGGGGGAGCAAGCATGAGTGTAGTACCAGTATCGACGACGCTGTCGATGTTGCTCATGATACTCGTTGCATTTCCAACTTGATTGATACTATCAGCCATAATTTGGAAGTATCCTTCGACGGTGACAGGGGCATACGTGTAACTCCCCTTACGCGCGGCAGGGTTTTCACCACCAAACGTTATCTCAGCTCCAGAGTCTGCCAGAGATACTGAGAACAATCTCTCCTTGATCTGACCTTGGCTTGCTAGGTTCTCGACAAAATTTGACGCATTGAAAACAGAGATTGATTGGAAGGCCAAGCCCATAACACCATCAGGGAGGAACTCTGATGCACTAAATTGAACAGACAGGTTGTTTGCTACACCAATCGTCTGGTTCAATGCCCGCTCCTCTGTCAGAGGGGACAACACAGCAAACAACAATGTACATACCCTCAAATGTTCCACAGCAACCACATCTGTATACAGTTCACCAGTAGATTGACCGGATCCGTATGTGATTGAGAAGTTTTTGCCCAGGTTGTGAGACGTCCGGGATGCGGAGGGATCATATATGTTATGGCCCTGACAACTAGAGCAATCAGGACCGGCAAGCCAGATGTCGCTGTAGACCAGATCATAAAAAAATTCATATATGGGTCGTGACGAAGAAATACCTCGAGCCAGTATCGAAATCAACTATCCGAAAGATGAGCACAAAGTCTATAGGAATATGGAAGAACTAACCGACAAATTTGCTACCAGGTGTCCCGTAGGTGACGTTGGAAAAAAAAAGGTATTCACCGGTGTTTGCTAATTGGAGAGTGGCTTCTCCACGCTTCTGAACTCCTTCTACCAATATAGCAGAAGGATGACGAGAGCCTGTGTTTTTTTCGTAGTTGGCAAATCCCTGCTGATATTTACTGTATACACTCGTTCGCTTCAGTCACACATCCAACAGGAAACTGATACGCACGCTTTTACCGCAGCAATATGTTGCGCAATCGCAGCGTAGTTAACAGATCCATCAGCGTTGGAAAGAGTTGTCCGCTTCGAGAGGGAGACCTTCAAGTTTGGTTGAATGGGCTGGGGAGCTGCTGCAACTAATAGTGGAAGAGCAAGCAATGCTGATGCAAGTGTGAAGCGCATTGCGGATTCAAATCAAAAGAGTGACTGAGAAAGGAGTGTGATTGAGTGCGCGAAGACGATAAGTCGAAGATGGGGTATGAAGAATCCGTTCTTCAGTTGTTTCATGTTCGTCGCAGGTTGAAACTAAGTTATCACCTTCGAATTTCCGAGTTATGACAGGTCGAGACTACTTGTTCCGAACTCTCTTCAAGATTCAGTGGCAAAAGTGACAATCAAAGAATGATCAAATACCAGACTAATCCCATACAGGACAGTGAATACATTGCAATAGGCTTGACCTGGATAGACTGTATTCGTCGAGATAACGCTCATGCCACTGGAATGGGCGTCGAGCAGTCAGTACGTAGTCAAAATTAGAACTTCATTAACGCTTAGAAGTCAAAGCCGCAGCTTATATTCGCACTCCACTTCGGATGCCTTGACGACCATAGAAGTAGATGCCTGTAGTATCAAGACAGTCCCCATTAGCGGCTAAATGGCAGACAATGATAGTAACCTCTATAAGAGCTCGTACTACGCACTGGATCAACGGTGGCTCTGTGAAGCCAAACGAAGCACCGACATTGTTATGCTCAAACCATTGAAAGCTCGGGACCGAGACTGTAGTCACCGATCTTTGAAAAAACAAGCGAATAAAGTAGTTGGCTGAAACACGTTGATGTAAGAATACTCACCGCCCTCTGATATACAAAACGAGGCAGAACGCCACGGTCATGAATGTCGGTGACCTCGACAGTCACCCCAAAAAGCGATTGGGGGATATCGATAACCCGCTGCAATTTAGGACGTTGAATGTCTTGTTACCCTGATTTCCAACATGGTCCCATGGACAAAAGATTGAGGATATTAATTAATTGTGATTAGTGCCCGCGGATAGCGTTCCCTGTTGAGCATGACCTCCTACTGGCTAGTGTTATCGATTCCTACCAGTGAGCAATGTGGGAGCAGTCAAAAGATGGAATCAAAAAGTTGTTGGACTCACTTGACCACCCAGGATGTCTGAATCGTGGGATCTGCCACTTCAGATGGTATGGCAACACTGGCAACGCTCGGTTACGAGTTCAAACGTTCAACCTGCCGACTGAAGACTAAGTTCATCCTTTCCGTTGACGTTGACGGGGTGTTGTTTTTATTATTAGTATCGGCGTGATATCGGCCCGCTACTTTTGAGTTGAGGGGCCTTGGTGACCCAATCCCGTACCCCCTGTTTGAAGTCCTTATAGCAGTCGTCAACGTGACAATATTCTGCTGGCGCTGACATCGATGCTGCTTTCTAACATGAGCTGAGTAGATTCCATCCCATCTATCCATCATATTAACAGGTATAACTTAAACAATCCAACTAGCAAAATGTACGCTGTGTTCGTGATATCTAATCCCCCATCATCACCATCTTATCTCTAGGGTTGCACACGGGTGCGGGTGACACCGCGGTGTTTTTGGACACGGGAATGACGGCTATGGGTGGGGTGTTAAAAAGGCCTAACCCGCGTAGTCTCGAACCACCCGTTTCAGGAAGCGGTCGGGCTGACACCCGAAGCTTTCACTTCCTGAAACGTCTGGTGACTTTCGGCCGAGCACCATACCATCGAGTCACATATGTCACACTTCTGTCCATATTAGGCCAGCAAAATACTACTTTCGGATGTCCTCTTTCTGTTTTCATGTATGTCCTAAAGTTGCAAAGTCCCTGTCTGAGACATAACTTTAGAACACTTATTTATGCCTTAGTCTTTCAAATGGCCACTGTCTTTACTCAGAATATCTCTTATGTAGAGCAAAAGCAACAGTCCTAAACCAACCTTCAAAATACCTGTGAACTTGCTGCTAAAATATCCAATTTGAAACACTCAAAAGTTCTAAGACAATCAGGTGCTACTCAAACTTAGGAGGGGAGGACTGGAATAGGACAATTGGACTTTGGAGAAAAGACCAAGTGAACTAAACTGGAGAATGTCCAGCTTAGCCCTTGGGGTTTATATACTCATAGGATTGTATGTACATGTTTGGTCCTTATCTACTACTAATAGAAATACCCATAACCCTAGAGATAAGAGATAAGAGAGACATATGCTATTGGTAGAGCAGAAATGAAAAGCATAGCCTTTATAATACATAAGGTGTAAGAATAGAAGAGAAGTGAGGCTGTGGCATAGCCATACAGAAATGAAGAACATGAGGAAAAGAAGAAAAGAAGAAGCGGAGATGATCATGAGAAGACACATGTTCTACATATGTTCAATATAACTAAAAGAGGAAATGACCGGAGATTTGAATCAAGAAAAGAGAAGAAAAACTACTAAGTCCATTGAATGTGCTTGTGGAGGTAATAAACTATAACACTACCCCCTCTCTATAAGTCAACTTCCAGGTGACTAAAAGGTTCATCCGAATATTCTGTGATATTTTCAGGATATTTCTCAAAGAGATATGCAAAGTCTTTCTTATCAATGGATAGGGCCTGAGGCGCTGCTGGGTTTTTAAGGTGGAATTTTCTCATGCTTTCTTTCGTGTTAGAGAGATTTGCCTTTGGTTCCCACATACGGTCTATTTCATCATAACCCTTCCAGTGTACAAGATATTCAAGTTTGCATTGCCGTAAATAGCTATCCATGATATTGTCAACTTCTCATTCATTGTCTCTGTCTTCTATTACATTTACTGGCCCTGGCCGTGATATAGGTTGCCCTTCAAGGGTCTCTCGATAGGGTTTAATGTGGTCGATGTTGACTGTGGGATAAATCTTCATTGAGTGAGGAAGTTTTAATTTTACTGTGTTTGGTCCTACCAAACCAACCATTTCATAAGGTCCAAGCCATTGCTCAGACAGTTTTTTAGATGTGCATGTTAGACGTAGATTTTCTGTACTAAGCCAGACTTGCTGGCCAATTTGATATTCTGGCACAGCTGAGTTATTACAAATGGTATATTTCTTACCTTTCTTCCCCTACACTTTTACTTACTTGTCTACGCTTCAGCTTCACTTTTAAACTTAGTCGAATATCTTGTACAATAGTCACGTGACCTAATCACGTGACATGGACTACTCTTTCCGCTTACTCATACATGCTTACTCTTGCTTACTCATTCTTGATTACCTTTCTTACTAAGACTACTGCGCCGCAGTCATCATTACTCATCTTTTCTATTGTTCTTACTCAGCTTACTGCGCAAGGCTATACACTGCTGTGCATTGCTGTACGATACACTTTTGCTATTGGCTAGTAGTTAAGGTTCATATCAAATAGATACAAACACACCAATAGTATATAAACCAGGAGTCTAAAGGGCATCCCCCTCAGTCTTGTTCTCCTGGAGTTCTCCTCATCAGCTCTTCTCTAGCCTGACTACCTAATTGTTCTAGCAAAGCACTTCAGCACTATAGGTGAGTTGTTGAGTGTTTCATTAGAACAAGACTATACTAACCCTTCCCTTGCAGACTAGCTACCTGCAAGCCAAGCCACTTGAACTTGACCTTGAAACTAGCATCTCGATAGTATCCAATAGCAATGAGTAAGAACCTTCCCTCAGACAGGGTTAAGGGTGATAACTGACAAGGCTCACCCACTAGTGTTCCGCCTCCCACCCATTGATTACTTCCCAGAATTCCTTTCTGACCACGAGACCTACGTTGCAGAAGAATGGGTCTTATCTCCACTTTCGGACTTTGACCCTAACGATCTCCCAATCATCCCACAGCCCGATACTCCACTATCGCGCTCTCCTAGCCCAGCCCGTGGTGATATTGAACCTTATGCCAGGTTCAACCCCGAGGACCTACACAACTATCTAAACCTTTGCGTAAGCTTTCCTCTACCAGATAGAAGGCCAAAGCTTAACCAACCTCACCAGAACCCACTTGACCCAGAAGTCGAGCACCATATTGAAGAGTATAGGGAGATTTACGATCCCTACGATCCGTATCAACCTGCTCCCCCAGAACTTGCTGAACCCGTCAATTGGGCACCTCTAGGCCCACGCTTCCAACCGGCGAATTTCCAACCGATTCGCCCCTTCTCCTTCCTAAGTAGAGTCAACTTCCTCATATACTATTTCCAACACATCTCACCCAACACTCCATCAGCTGACCGTTGGGCTTTATCTCGATCTTTTCTCAGAGCAACACCAGCACAGATTATTGGCCAAGGACCTATCCCTCAGGCTAGCGGATCGGGAGCTAATATTCCACCAGAACGGAGTGAGACTAGAGAGGTTAGAAAGAAAAGAAGGATTCATAGAAAGGACTATACCTATAAAAGTAATACTCCTCGCTCTCGCCTCCCTCGGGTACTGACTAGGATTAGACTACTTGTACCTCTCATTCCTCCTCATCGCAGCCTTCCTTATCTTAGGCCAACAAGTAGTCTCAGGAGACCTCAACGGCTCAATTGAAATTACATATACTCTTTATAGAATTCATCCAGTTGTCCCTGCACAAGATCTAAGACCAGAATCAGAAGAAGAAGAAGAAGAAGAGGAAGAAGAAGAAGAACCTCTTCCAGTCAGAGTCAGACCTCCTACCCCAACCTATCCAAGAGAAATTTCTCCTCCTCACTCTCAAAGAGAAGAATCAGAATCGTCAGAACACTCGTTCTTCCCTGCTCCATGTAATCTCCCCCACGTAAACCAATTTTCCATCTACAGCATCTCTGTTGCCGATCGCTCCGCACCACCTCCTTACCAAAGAAGAAACCCTCTTGCTGAAACACCAGACTCTCAATCAGGAAACTAAACAAACATGTCTCACGGATCTGACATTAACGATCTTATTGACGCGCTCAATGCGCTAACCCTAGAACAAACAGCAGCCAATATGGAAAGAAAGAAAGATGTCACCAGGAAAATAGCCAATCCAGGCTATTGGGATGGTAGTAGACCTTCCTTCCGCTTATGGTGGCTCAGAACCAAGCTATGGGCTAACCAACAAACTTGGGACACAAACCAGCTTCGCACCGTGGCAATTCTCTTATGGATGAACGGAAAGGCATCCAGATTTGCACTCCTAACACTTGAAGCATGTGCAAAGAACGCTGATACTCCTACTGGAGATCCTCCAGTCATCCCAGGAGACGGCGCATGATTAACCATAGACGAATTAGAAGCCAAGGTCAAAGGCTTCTTCCAGATTGATGTACTAGCACACAAAAGTTTGAAGAAGCTAGAAGCTCTCAAACAAGGAACCATGGACATACACTCCTTCTCACAGCTCTTCACCATTCTTTTCCAAGAATCGGGAATCTCCGAAGAGCATGGTTTAACAATACTAAAGAAGGCAGTTAACTTCCAAATTTATCAGCAACAATCCCTAAATATGACCGAATCTAAAACTGTACAAGAACTCCTAGAAGACTATGTAAGCATTGGAAGAACATATGAACGAATGAAATTAGAATGGTCTATGGCAAACCCATTCCGATCCTATTCCGGAAATTCGTCATACCAGAGTAACTCACGTCCAGCACCTCAACCAAGGTTTACCGAATATGGCTTACAACCAGGTTGAGGCGCACCCATGGACATTGGTGCCGCGAACAGACCTTCCTTAAGAGGCAAATGCTATAATTGTCTTGGTCTACACCTTGCACGTGATTGTAAACAACCCTCCACACGCTGCCGAATCTGTGGTTGGTCACAAGGTGAACACAAGAACAATTGTAGGAACTACAAAGGAAAGAGCACACACCAAGCTCGAACCTTGAACTCAGACCCTGAAGAATCTCACGAATCACAAATAGAATTTGATGAGATGAAGGCTTCCTTCTTGGAGACAGAACCAGAAGGAAAGGGAAAAGCCAAAGCGGTCTAGATAAACTGGGTGTCCAGATCGCTAAACCCAACAAGAAACAATCTAACAATAGTCTAACGGGGTCTCATTCAAGTGAGCTCGGCCGGGACTTGAAACCAGTGCTTAATTCTGTTAACACAATAGATAACAAAATCCCAGACCAAATCCGTATCCGTGGAAACAACTCCAGAGACATCACCTTGTCCGTTAGCATAGCACCTATTAATAGCAAACATTTCATATCCACAGAAGCCCTGCTGGACTCAGGTGCTAACACGATCTTCATAGACAAATCTTGGGCCAAAAGGCACAAGCTACCACTATTACCCCTTTGTCATCGCTTGCCAGTGTACAACGTCGACGGATCTAGGAATTCCGCTGGAGACATCACACACTATGCGGAAATAATCATTGATTACCAAGGACATCATGAGAAGACGACAGCCGAAATAACCAATCTCGGAAAGAATCAGGTTATTCTAGGATACACATGGCTAAAGAACCATAATCCAGAAATAGATTGGTCACAAGGCAAAGTTCTCATGACACGTTGCCCAAGCACTTGTCAAAACATTAGACCAAAGCCTTCCTTCTCACGGTACATAGAAGAACAAGAACGTGTTGCATTTGATCATGTATACGCTCTTAAACGGGAAACCTCAGAAAAGAAGAAACCACCTGAGAAAACCCCGGAGGAACTTGTTCCCCGTGCCTATCACCAGTTCATTCACCTGTTCAAGAAGAAAGAATCCGAGCGTATGCCCACACACAAACCATGGGACCACGCGATAGATCTCAAAGATACCTTCATGCCAAAGAAAGGCCAACTAATTCCCTTATCACCGCAAGAACAAGAAGAAGTCAGTGCCTTTATCGATGACCAACTCCAAAAGGGTTACATTTGCCGTTCCATGTCACCACAGACTTCTCCCGTGTTTTTCGTACCAAAGAAAGATGGAAAGAAGCATATGGTACAGGATTACAGATATCTCAATGAACACACGGTGAAAAACAATTACCCATTACCTCTGATATCCCAATTGGTCAATAAGCTAAAAGGAGCTAAACTATTCACCAAAATGGATCTCAGATGGGGTTACAACAATATTCACATCAAAGAAGGCGATGAATGGAAAGCCGCTTTCATTTGTCATCGAGGATCTTTCGAACCACTAGTCATGTACTTTGGACTCTGTAATTCCCCCGCTATGTTCCAGACCATGATGAACGAGATATTTGCAGATATGGAAGACACCGTAGTAGTCTACATCGACGACATCATGATCTTCACCAAGACAGATAATGTAAAAGAACACAAGAAAGTAGTTCTTAAAGTTCTCGCACGCCTAGAAGAGAATGACTTGTTCATCAAACCAGAGAAATGCCATTTTCATACCAAAGAAGTTGAATTTCTTGGCATGACAATAACTCCCAAAGGCATCAAAATGGATGATGATAAAGTCAAGGCAATTACCGAATGGCCAACTCTGACTACAGTCCGTGGAGTTAGAAGTTTCTTAGGACTAGCCAACTTCTACCGTCGCTTTATCCAAGATTATGTGCAAGTCGCACGACCCTTAAACAATCTCATCAAGAAAGACACCCCTTTCTCATGGAGAGATCCACAACAACAAGCATTTGACACGCTGAAAAGAAAATTCACTACCACTCCTATCCTTGCTTTCCCAGACAATAACAAGAAGTTCCGCTTAGAAACTGATACATCTAATTTTGCAACTGGAGCTGTTCTATCTATAGAACAAGATGGCAAATGGCACCCAGTTGCATTCTCTTCCCACTCCATGTCACCAGAAGAACATAATTACCCAATTGCAGACAAGGAGATGCTAAGTGTTATCCGAAGCCTAGAACAATGGAGACATTATCTAGAAGGTGCAAAACAGGAATTTGAAATCTGGAATGATCATGCAAACCTTCAATGGTTTATGCAATGGCAAGATCTAAACAGACGACAAGCCAGATGGTCTCAGTACCTCTCTCGTTTCAATTTCAAATGGATCCATAAAGCTGGAACACAAATGGGAAAAGCCGATGATCTCTCGAAGAGAAGATCATGCAAAAGGAATAGAAGATGACAATAAGCAAGTCTTAGTCATCTCTCCAGAACAAATAGCCGCCACATCAGTGCACATAGCCACAGATAGTGACGACATTCTAGAAAAGATAAAGAAAGCAACATGGAAAGTTCTAGAATCAGAAGCCATCAAACTTTGCAAGGAACATGGCATCTATATGGAGAAAGATGAACTTCTCTATGACAAGAAGAACCAAATTTTCATGCCAAACGATCAGGATCTCCGCATGGAAATCATATACCTACACCATGATACTCCTGTTGCCAGACATCCAGGAATAGATCGAACCCTAGAACTGCTACAGTGTAGCTATACCTGGCCTAGAATGCCCACGCTTGTCAAAGACTATGTCTCATGCTGCGATAGATATGCACGCTTCAAAGGCATCAACACTGCACCTGCTGGAAAGCTGTTACCACTGGAAATTCCGGACCTCCCATGGGAACATGTCAGTGTAGACTTCATGATGGATTTCCCAGAATCAAATGGATTCGATTCAATTCTAGTAGTCATTAATCGATTTTCCAAAGAAGTCGAATTCATCCCTTGCACCAAATCCGTTAATGCCTTACAAACAGCTAGACTGTATCTCACACATGTATGGAAGCATCATGGACTTCCTAAAACAATCGTGTTGGACCGAGGACCACAATTCGCATCACAGGTGATGGAAGACTTATGCAAACGTCTCAGCATCACGCCTAAACTCTCTACCATGCGTCACCTGCAAACAGATGGACAAATGGAATGCATGAATAGAGATCTACAACAATATCTCCGACTATTCACCGCAGAAAAGCAACACGAATGGTCAGAATGGTTACCAATTGTGCAATTCTCATATAACTTGAAAAGGCAAACTTCTACACAGAAAACTCCATTTTCTGTCATACGTACATACAAACCAAAAATAGGAATAGAAAATCACATGGCAAAGGCACCCGCCGCCGCTCAATTCGCTGATGAAATTGAACAAACTCTAAAAGAAACAAAAGAAAATCTAGAAAAAGCACAAAAACACATGAAAAAGCAAGCAGATAAACATAGAACAAACGCTCCACAGTACAAACTAGGAGACAAAGTCTGGCTTAGCACAGACGGCCTAAAACTCCCACGACCCTCAAAGAAGCTCACGGAGAAATGGCTAGGCCCTTACGAAATTATTAGCTTCAAAGGAAGCAACGCTATTGAACTCCAACTCCCACACACCATGAAAGTGCACAATGTGTTCAATATAGCTAAAATTAAACCTTACAAGGAATGCCTCCCAGGGCAACATGCAGACAAACCCGGGCCAGTACTTGTAACAGAGGACAGAGATGACAAGTATGAAGTTGACTACATAGTTGACTCCAGACTACAAGGGAAACGGCTAGAATTCTTGGTACACTGGAAAGGATACAATGACACGGATAGAACGTGGGAACCCCGATCAAATCTTACTAATGCGCCGGACGCAATAAAGGAATTCTATAAAAAAAATCCATCGGCTCCCCGCCTACTCCGTATGACTCAGGTTGACTTCGAAAAGCTGTTCACTTATATAATCATCATGAAGCAGTATAAAAAGACCCTGCCCCAGCCTGACCATACCCCAATTTGCTTCCTTCCTACAAACTAGTTGAGCATTGCTCCCAACAACTCCTCACAACTAGTCAACTACCTCTCACATCCCCTCCACCACCCCAAATGTCCTCTTTCACCAACTCCTACACTCAATTCCACGCCAACGCCATCATCGACGAATACCTTGCTCACAACCCTAACACCGCCCATATCGACATACCAGCCCGCTCCACTAACTTAGCACCCGTACCATGGTCATGGATAGACTTCGGTCTACTGATCACCTATATGGTGTCGATCTTCGCACTGTGCTACGTACTGATCGCGAACAGCACATTATTCGTCATTGGCACATTTACCCTAGGGAGTATAATCTCCTTCTTCTTCGGGCTCATGACTTGGTCATACGTACGTGGCTCAATCCGGGACGGCAAGGGGATAACATTAGAAATAATGCGCGACAACACTAATGGTCACAACTCCTTCAAAGGATTTAGCATTACCATGCCAGACAAGTACTTCATCGAGCAAGAAGGTTATAGCTACGAAGTATACTCCCGCAACTTCAGAGCCAGGGAAAAAGAACAGCACGATGCTCTCATGGAACGAACCTTACCTGTTCGTCAGAAAAATGAGGCAGAGGCTGAAAACATCAATGCCTGGGCTGGATTCCCAACTTGGGAAGAAGGTGAACAAGCCACGGATAATGAAGACGGTAACAATTCTGCTACTGTACACAGTGACACCAATCTCACTACCAACAATAGCTTCGTAGCTGTCTATAACCTCGAGATTTGATGAAGAAAGGTCGTGATTGCCTGGAATGCAATCCATAGAGAGGGGGTAGTGTTACAAATGGTATATTTCTTACCTTTCTTCCCCTACACTTTTACTTACTTGTCTACGCTTCAGCTTCACTTTTGAACTTAGTCGAATATCTTGTACAATAGTCACGTGACCTAATCACATGACACGGACTACTCTTTCCACTTACTCATACATGCTTACTCTTGCTTACTCATTCTTGATTACCTTTCTTACTAAGACTGCTGCGCCGCAGTCATCATTACTCATCTTTTCTATTGTTCTTACTCAGCTTACTGCGCAAGGCTGTACACTGCTGCGCATTGCTGTACGATACACTTTTGCTATTGGCTAGTAGTTAAGGTTCATACCAAATAGGTATAAACACACCAATAGTATATAAACCAGGAGTCTGAAGGGCATCCCCCTCAGTCTTGTTCTCCTGGAGTTCTCCTCATCAGCTCTCCTCTAGCCTGACTACCTAATTGTTCTAGCAAAGCACTTCAGCACTACAGGTGAGTTGTTGAGTGTTTCATGAGTGGTGTCTATCGGCCTGTACTTTCATTTTTTCTTTGGCCTTTGCCAAGTTATTTTTAACATCTTCGATGGTTTGAGCCATCGTTGTGGTAAATGAATCAGCCACCAGGGCCTTGGTGGGAGCTTTTGGAGGTTCAACCCCCATTCTTGGCTTATATGAGCGTGTGACTGCAAACGGGGTCTTTTTCATTGTAGCATAGATTTTATTGTTTATTGAAAACTGGGCAATGGCTAGCCAATCAGCCCATTTATCTTGTTTTTTGAAGCAGAATATCCTCAGGAATTTTCCTACTTCTTTATTTATGATTTCTGACTGTCCATCAGTCTGTGGGTAGAACACCATGCTAAGCTTGGTTTCAATACCAAGGGTGTTGTTAATTTCATGTGTGACCTTTGCTGTGAATTGCGGACTGCGGTCCGATGTGAGCATCTTAGGTAAGCCATGATGCTTCCAGACATAGGAGAGGAAGAGGCAAGCTGTGTTGAGTGCCAAGACTTCTTTAGTATAAGGCACTAACTCGACTTCCTTTGAGAATCGGTCAACAACTGTCAGTATTGCTATATAACCATTGGAAAGGGGAAGGTTGGTGATGAAATCCACAGTAACATCTTGCCAGGGCCCCTCAGGGGTGGGAAGAGGTTGTAGTAGACCACTAGGTGCCTGATTTGAACTTTTGAATCTCTGACACATGTTGTATCTAGCAACATAGTCCTTAATGTAAGTGATGAGTCCAAACCATGTGTAGTTGCACTGAATTAATTCAAGCATCTTTTCATAACCAGGGTGACCAGCACTTGGTGTGTCATGGTATAAGCAGACTACATCTAGCTGCAAAAGAGGTTCTTCCGGAACATAGAGCCGGTTCTCAGGGTTTTAGAGATAGCTGTCACATTTTTCGACATATCCTTGTTTATACAACTTTTGTATGTCTTTTTCATGTACTTTGCACCATACTAAGAATATTTTTTGTTTTATTTGTACCCCTTCATTGTTCAAAATGACTGTGTGAATGTTCTCTGGGAAAATTACAAGAACTCCTTTCTTATCATTTTCTATGCCAATTTGGTGATCTTCTTGTCAAAAGAGGACATCAGCTTTTCCCATAGAAGCACCAGGCTTGTGAATCCAAACCATATTGAACCTGGACAGGTATTGCACCCATTGTGCTTGTCTCTAGTTGAGATCCTGTCTGGTCATGAACCACTGCAAATTTGCATGGTCATTCCATATTTCAAATTGGTATCTAGTACCTTCTAGATGATGGCGCCATTGCTCCAGTGCCTATATGACTGAGAGTATTTCTTTGTTAGCAATAGGGTAGTTCTGTTCCTGCAGGGTCATGGAGTGGGAAGAGTAGGCAACCAGGTGTCATTTGTCATCTTTGAGAACCGAGAGCATGGTGCCAGTTATGTAATCCGATGTATTTGATTCAATATGGAATTGACAATCTAGATCAGGGAAGGCAAGGATAGGAGGGGAGGTGAAACATTGCTTAAGCATGTCAAATGCTGATTAGCAGGCATTGGTCCATTCAAAGGGTTGGTCCTTTTTGGTTAAATCATTTAGCGGACATGCGATCTGTGCATAGTCCTTGATGAATCTTTGATAGAAGTTTGCCAAGCCTAGGAAACTCTGTACTCCTTTTACCATCTTTGGTTCTGGCCATTCCAGTATAGCCAAGACCTTGCTTTGATCCATTTTTATCCCATCTTTCCCTACAATCATCCAGAGGGAATCTACCTCGTCAACACGGAAAGCACACTTTTCTGGTTTTATGAATAAATCATTTTCTTCTAGCCTGCAAAGAACTTCGAGGATGATCTTGTTATGCTCGGCTTTGTTTTCTGTTTTTGTAAAGATCATAAGATTATCTATGTATATGACAACCACATCATTCATGTCCACAAAGATCTCATTCATCATTGCTTGGAAGGTGGCAGGGGAATTGCATAAACCAAAGTACATCACTTTTGGTTCATAGGATCCTCTGAAGCATATGAAAGTGGCCTTCCACTCATCGCCTTCTTTGATCCTTACATTGTTGTATCCCCATCTTAGATCCATTTCTGTGAACAATTTAGCTCCCTTGAGCTTATCAACTAGTTGGCTGATCAATGGCAGAGGATAGTTATTTTTTACCATATGTTCATTTAGGTAATGGTAATCCTGTACCATCTGTTTGCACCCATCTTTCTTTGGAACAAAAAATACTGGGAACATTTGTTCTAATTTGGAAGGGACAATATAACCTTTTCTGAGTTGGTTATTGATAAAGTCTGGCACTTCCTTTTGTTCATCATCTGATAGTGGTATGATTCTTCCTTTTCTGGGTTTAAACATATCCTTTAGTTCTATAGCATGATTCCACAGTTTTCGTAAGGGCATCTGCTCTGATTCTTCTTTTGAGAAAACTTCAGGAATTTGTGATACTCTTTTGGGACCATTTCCTCAATGGTCTTTTCTTTTTCTTTGGGGACTGCATCCAGCACATGGATAATGGCATAGGCAGTGTATTGGGTATCTCTTTCATGGTAATCCAGGTCCTCTATATGGAGATTTTCCTTTTCTTGGAGTAGGGCACACGAGTTTGGACATCTTGTTATTTTTACTGTGCCCTTCTGCCAATTAATTTCTAGATTGTGATGACATAGCCATGAGAACCCTAGGATGAAGGCGTTTTTGCCTAGATCTGTTACTTCTGCTGAGACCATTTCTCAGTATCCCATGTAATTGATGATTAATTCTGCAGAATATGTGATGGATCCAGCAGAATTCCTTGTTCAGTTCATATTATAGACAGGGATATCATAGTGGAGTTTTTGTAAAGGAATGTGATGATCTTTCACCCATTGGTGATTGATAAAGATAGCATTTGCTCCCAAGTCTAGGAGAGCGTCAATGTTACAAATGGTACATTTCTTACCTTTCTTATCCTACACTTTTACTTACCTGTCTACGCTTTCACTTGTCTCAGCTGTACTTTGGACTTAGTCGAATATCTTGTACAATAGTCACGTGACTTAATCACATGACCTGATCACCTGACACTTGTCATGTGACACGGACCATCTTTCCGATTACTCATATATGCTTACTCTTGATTACTCACTCTTGATTATCTTTCTTACTAAGATTGCTGTGCCGCAGTCAATCATTACTCATCACTTCTATTGTTCTTACTCAGCTTACTGCGCAAGGCTATGCACTGCTGCGCATTGCTGTACGATCTACTTTTGCTATTGGCTAGTACTTAGAGTTCATACCAAATAGGCACAAACATGAAACACTCAATCACTCACCTGTAGCGCTGAGATGCTTTACTAGAACAATTTGGTAGTCAGGCTAGAGGAGAGCTTATGAGGAGAACTCCAGGAGAACAAGACTGAGGGGGACGCCCTTCAGACTCCTGGTTTATATACTATTGGTGTGTTTGTACCTATTTGGTATGAACCTTAACTACTAGCCAATAGCAAAAGTAGAGCGTACAGGAATACGCAGCAGCTGAGTAAGAAGATGAATAATGATGACTGCGCCGCAGCAGTCTTAGTAAGAAAAGGTAAGCAAGAATGAGTAAGTAAAAGTAAGCATATATGAGTAAGCGGGGAGAATAGTCCGTGTCACGTGATGAAGTCATGTGATCGGGTCACGTGATCAGGTCATGTGACTATTGTACAGAATATTCGACTAAGTCCAAAAGTGAAGCTGAAGCGTAGAGAAGTAAGTAAAAGTGTATGATAAGAAAGGTAAGAACTGTACCATTTGTAACACTACCCCCTCTCTAAGGATTGCATTCCAGGCAATCACGACCTTTCTTCATCAGATATGAAGGTTATATACAGCTACAAAGCTGCCGGTAGTCAGCTCATTGTCGCTATGAAGAGTAGTATCGTCGTTACCGTCTTCATTTTCCGCGTTGTTTTCATTATCATCCCATCCAGGGAATCCAGCCCATCCATTGATATCTTCAGCCTGTGCCTCAATTTGCTGACGAACTGGTTTAGTTCGTTCCATGAGGGCATCATGCTGTTCTTTTTCATGGGCTCTGAAGTTGCGGGAGTATACTTCATAGCTATATCCTTCTTGTTCGATGAAATACTTATCTGGCATCGTGATGCTGAAACCTTTGAATATGCTGCGACCATTAGTGTTGTCGCGCATTATTTCTAATGTTATCCTCTTGCCGTCCCGCACTGAGCCATGCATGTATAGCACGGTCACGAGTAGTAAGGACAAGAAGATTATAGTCAATAGGATAAATATCCCGATGATGAATAATGTGCCGTTCTCGATCAGAACGACACAGAGTGTAAAGATCGATACCATATATGTGATCAATAGACCAAAGTCTATCCATGACCACGGTACCGGTGCGAGGGAAGTGGAGCGAGCGGGGGTGTCGATGTGAGGGGCGTTGGGATCATGGTTAAGGTACTCATCAATAATGGCTCGGGCGTGGAACTGAGTGTAGGCGTTGGTCCAGGAAGACATGGGGAGTATTGGAGGTTTGATGAGGTAATAAAGTTGTTAGAGAGTTGCTAGGAGCGGTGCTCAACTAGTTTGTAGGAAGGAAGTGAGTTGGGGTTTGGTTAGGCTGAAGCGGGTTCTTTTTATATTGCTTCATGATGATTATATAAGCTGTCCTCCGCAGTCAATGCTGTGAAGTTTTCGTAAGGTTTGAATAGCTTTTGGAAATCAACCTGAGTCATGCGGAGTAGACGGGGAGCCGATGGATTCTTTTTATAGAATTCCTTTATTGCATCCGGCGCATTAGTAAGATTCGATCGGGGTTCCCACGTTCTATCCGTGTCGTCGTATCCTTTCCAATGTACTAAGAATTCTAGCCGTTTCCCTTGTAATCTGGAGTCAACTATGTAGTCAACTTTGTATTCATCCTCTCTGTCTTCTGTGACGAGTACTGGACCTGGTTTGTCAGCTTTTTGGCCGGGTAGGCGTTCCTTGTATGGTTTAACTTTAGCTATATTGAACACATTGTGCACTTTCATAGTGTGTGGGAGTCGGAGTTCAATAGCATTGCTTCCTTTGAAGCTAATAATTTCTAAGGTCCTAACCATTTCTCCGTGAGCTTCTTTGAAGGTCGTGGGAGTTTTAGGCCATCTGTGCTAAGCCAAACCTTGTCTCCTAGTTTGTATTGTGGAGCGTTTGTTCTATGTTTATCTGCTTGCTTTTTCATGTGTTTTTGTGCTTTTTCTAGATTTTCTTTTGTTTCTTTTAGGGTTTGTTCTATTTCATCAGCAAATTGAGCGGTGGCGGGTGCCTTTGCCGTGTGATTTTCTATTCCTATTTTTGGTTCGTATGTGCGCATGACAGAAAATAGAGTTTTCTGTGTAGAAGTTTGCCTTTTCGAGTTACATGAGAATTGCGCAATTGGCAACCATTCTGACCATTCGTGTTGCTTTTCTGCAGTGAATAGTTGGAGATATTGTTGTAGGTCTCTATTCATGCGTTCCGTTTGTCCATCTGTTTGCGGGTGACGCGCGGTAGAGAGTTTAGGCGTGATGCCGAGACGTTTACATAAGTCTTTCATCACTTGTGATGCGAATTGCGGTCCTCGGTCCGATACTATTGTTTTAGGAAGTCCATGATGCTTCCATACGTGTGTGAGATACAGTCTAGCTGTTTGTAAGGCGTTAACAGATTTAGTGCAGGGAATGAATTCGACTTCTTTGGAGAATCGATCAACGACGACTAGAATGGAATCGAATCCATTTGATTCTGGGAAATCTGTTATGAAGTCTGCACTGACGTGTTCCCATGGAAGATCCGGAATTTCCAATGGTAACAGTTTTCCAGCGGGTGCAGTGTTGATGCCTTTGAAGCGTGCGCATCTATCGCAGCGTGAGATGTAGTCTTTGACAAGCGTGGGCATTCCAGGCCAAGTATAGCTACGCTGTAGCAGTTCTAGGGTTTGATCTATTCCTGGATGTCCGGCAACAGGAGTGTCATGATGTAGGCGTATGATTTCCATGCAAAGATCCTGATCATTCGGCACGAAAATCCGGTTCTTCTTATCATAGAGAAGTTCGTCTTTCTCTGTACAGATGCCATGTTCCTTGCAAAGTTTAATGGCTTCTGATTCTAGAATTTTCCATGTTGCTTTCTTTATCTTTTCTAGAATGTCGTCACTATCTGTGGCTATGTGCACGGAGGTGGCGGCTATTTGTTCTGGAGGGATGACTAAGACCTGCTTATTGTCATCTTCTATTCCTTTTGCGTGATCTTCTCTTTGAGAGAGAGCATCGGCTTTTCCCATTTGGGTTCCGGCTTTATAGATCCATTTGAAATTGAAATGAGAGAGGTACTGAGACCATCTGGCTTGACGTCTGTTTAGATCTTGCCGTTGCATAAACCATTGAAGGTTTGCGTGATCGTTCCAAATTTCAAATTCCTGTTTTGCACCTTCTAGATAGTGTCTCCATTGTTCTAGACTTCGGATAACACTTAGCATCTCCTTGTCTGCAATTGGGTAATTACGTTCTTCTGGTGACATGGAGTGGGAGGAGAATGCGACTGGGTGCCATTTTCCATCTTGTTCTATAGATAGAACGGCTCCAGTTGCAAAATTAGATGCATCGGTTTCCAGGCAGAACTTCTTGTCATTGTCTGGGAAAGCAAGGATAGGAGCGGTCGTGAATTTCCTTTTCAGCGTGTCAAACGCTTCTTGTTGCGATTCTTTCCATGAGAAAGGGGTATCTTTCTTGGTAAGATCGTTCAAGGGTCGTGCGACCTGCGCATAATCTTGGATAAAGCGGCGGTAGAAGTTGGCTAGTCCTAAGAAACTTCTAACTCCGCGGACTGTAGTGGGAGTCAGCCATTCGGTAATAGCCTTGACTTTGTCATCATCCATTTTGATGCCTTCGGGGGTTATTGTCATGCCAAGAAATTCAACTTCTTTGGTATGGAAGTGGCACTTTTCTGGTTTGATGAACAAGTCGTTCTCTTCTAGGCGTGCGAGAACTTTGAGAACTACTTTCTCATGTTCTTTTACATCATCTGTCTTGGTAAAGATCATGATGTCGTCAATGTAGACAACTACGGTGTCTTCCATGTCTGCAAATATCTCGTTCATCATGGTCTGGAATGTGGCGGGGGAATTACAGAGTCCAAAATACATGACCAATGGTTCGAAAGAACCTCGGTGACAAACGAAAGCGGCTTTCCATTCATCGCCTTCTTTGATACGGATATTATTGTA
Organism: Chalciporus sphaerocephalus; assembly: GCA_038094055.1. Taxonomy (NCBI): domain Eukaryota; kingdom Fungi; phylum Basidiomycota; class Agaricomycetes; order Boletales; family Boletaceae; genus Chalciporus; species Chalciporus sphaerocephalus. Next base: position 84,829 of record JBBPTH010000019.1, on the reverse strand, counting down.
ACCCCATCTGAGATCCATCTTGGTAAATAGTTTAGTTCCTTTTAGCTTATCAACCAATTGGGATATCAGAGGTAGCAGGTAATTGTTTTTCACCGTGTGCTTGTTAAGGTATCTGTAATCCTGTACCATGCGCTTCTTTCCATCTTTCTTTGGCACGAAGAACACAGGAGAAGTCTGTGGGGATGTAGAATGGCGGATGTAACCCTTTTGGAGTTGATCATCGATAAAGGCACTGACTTCTTCTTGTTCTTGTGGGGATAGGGGAATTAGTCGGCCTTTCTTCGGCACGAAGGTGTCTTTGAGATCTATGGCGTGATCCCATGGTTTACGTGTAGGCATATGCTCGGATCCTTTCTTCTTGAACAGGTGGATGAACTTGTGATAGGTACGGGGAACAAGTTCTTCCGGAGTTTTCTCAGCTGGTTTATCCTTTTCTGGGGTTTCTCGCTTGAGAGCGTATACGTGATCAAATGTGACACATTCTTGTTCTTCTATGTACCGTGAGAAGGATGGTTTTGGCCTAAGGTTTTGACAAGTGCTTGGACAGCGTGTCATGAGGACTTTGCCTTGTGACCAATCTATTTCTGGATTATGGTTCTTTAGCCATGTGTATCCTAGAATGACCTGATTCTTTCCGAGATTGGTTATTTCGGCTGTCGTCTTTTCGTGATGACCCTGGTAATCAATGACTATCTCCGCATAGTGTGTGATGTCTCCAGCGGAGTTCCTAGATCCGTCGACATTGTACACTGGTAAGCGGTGACGAAGGGGTAACAGTGGTAACTTGTGCCTTTCGGCCCAAGATTGATCTATGAAGATCGTATTAGCACCTGAATCCAGCAGGGCTTCTGCGGATATGAAGTGTTTGCTATTAATAGGTGCTATGCTAATGGACAATGTGATATCTCTGGAGTTATTTCCACAAATGCGAATCTGTTCTGGGATTTTATTGTCTATTGTGTTAATGGAATTAAGCACCGGTTTCAAGTCCCGGCCGAGCTCACTTGAATGAGACCCCGTTAGACTATTATTAGATTGATTCTTGTTGGGTTTAGCGATCTGGACACCCAGTTTGTCTAGACCGCTTTGGCTTTTCCCTTTCCTTCTGGTTCTATCTCCAAGAAGGAGGCCTTCATCTCATCGAATTCTATTTCTGCTTCGTGAGATTCTTCAGGGTCTGAGTTCAAGGTTCGAGCTTGGCGTGTGCTCTTTCCCTTGTAGTTTCTACAATTGTTCTTGTGTTCACCTCGTGACCAACCACAGCTTCGGCAACGTGTGGAGGGTTTCTTGCAATTGCGTGCGAGGTGTGGACCAAGACAATTAAAGCATTTGCCTCTTAAGGAAGGTCTATTCGCGGCACCAATGTCCATGGGTGCGCCTCGACCTGGTTGTAAGCCGTATTCAGTAAACTTCGGCTGAGGTGGTGAGCGTGAACTGCTCGGATATGATGAATTTCCGGAAAAGGAACGGAATGGATTTCCGGTTGAGCGTTCTAGCTTCATTCACTCATATGTTCTGCCGATGTCCACATAGTTGCTTAGAAGCTCTTGTACGGTTTTAGCTTCTGTCATATTTAGAATCTGTTGCTGATAGATGCGGAAATCGACTGCTTTCTTTAGAATGGTTAAGCCATGCTCTTCGGAGATTCCCGATTCTCTGAAGAGAATACTGAAGAGTTGTGAAAATGAATGAATGTCCATAGAGCCTTGTTTGAGTGACTCTAGCTTCTTCAAACTTTCGTGTGCAAGAACATCTATTTGGAAGAATTCTTTAACCTTGGTTTCTAGCTCGGTTAGCGTCAACCATGCATGATCTCCTGGGATAATCGGGGGTGTTCCCGTGGGAATATTCTCATTTCTTTCGCAAGCTTCTAATGTTAGAAGTGCGAATCTAGAGGCTTTTTGTTACAAATGGTACAGTTCTTACCTTTCTTCCTCTACACTTTCACTTACTTGTCTACGCTTCAGTTTCATTTTGGACTTAGTCGAATTTCTTGTACAATAGTCACATGACCTGATCACGTGATCTGATCACATGACCTAGTCACGTGACACGGACTACTCTTTCCGCTTAGTCATATATGCTTACTCTTACTTACTCATTCTTGCTTACCTCTTCTTACTAAGACTGCTGCGCCGCAGTCAGCATTACTCATCATTACTCATCTTTTCTATTGTTCTTACTCAGCTACTGCGCATTGCTGTGCGCTCTACTTTTGCTATTGGCTAGTACTTAAGGTTCATACCAAATAGCTACAAACACACCAATAGTATATAAACCAGGAGTCTGAAGGGCGTCCCCCTCAGTCTTGTTCTCCTGGAGTTCTCCTCATAAGCTCTCCTGCAGCCTGACTATCTAATTGTTCTAGCAAAGCACTTTAGCGCTACAGGTGAGTGACTGAGTGTTTCATTAGAACAAGACTATACTAACCTTCCCTTTGCAGATTAGCTACCTGCAAAGCCAAGCACTCAAACTTGATCTAGTAACTTGATAGTACCACATAGCAAAGAGTAAGAACCTTCCCACGTATAGGGTCAAGGGCGACAACTGATAGTAACCCCTAGTGTCTTATATCCCACCCATCAATTACTTCCCCGAGTTCCTCACTGAGGAAGAACATGTCAAACGACTCCTAGTCCCAGTCGTCCCTCCTCCTCGCCCTTACAGTCCCACACAGAGTGAGATCGAACATCTCCTCTACCCAGAATGAGAAATCCTCTCACCTCTCCCCGACTTCGACCCAAACGATCTCCCTATCATCCCGCGACCCGACACTCCCCTTCTCGATTCAATCCAAAGTTAATTTCATAAGGTACTATTTCCAATACGTCGCCCCCAACACTCCACCAGCTCACCGTTGGCTTTTATCTCGATATCTTCTCAGAGCGACACCAAACGAGATTATTGGCGAAAGATCTCTCCCTCAGGCTAGCGGATCGAGAGATCATATTCCACCAGAACGGAGTCAGATTAGAGAGGCTAGAAAGAAAAGAAGGATACATAGAAAGGACTATTCCTATAAAAGTCATATTCCTCACTCTCGCCTCCCTAGGGTACCAAGTAGGATTAGGCTATTGGTCCCTCTCATTCCTCCTCACCGCGGCCTACCTTATCTTAGGCCAACAAGTGTTCTTAGGCGACCTTAACGGTTCAGCAGAAATTACCTATACTTTATACAAAATACATCCAGTTGTCCCTCCTTAGGAGCTAAACCTGGAGTCAGAGCCAGAAGAAGAAGAAGAAGAAGAAGAAGTTATACCAGTTAGAGTTAGGCCCCCAACTCCAACTTATCCAAGAGAAATAAGACCCCCCACACCTCCTAATCAAAGTCAAATTTCCCCTCCTCATTCACAAAGAGAAGAATCAGAATCGTCAGAACCCTCGATTTTCCCTCCTGCACGTAATTTTCCTCGGATAAACCAATTTTCCGTTTACGGCATCTCAGTTGCCGATAGATCTGCACTGCCTCCTTACCAAAGAAGGAATCCCATCGCTGAAACTCCAGACTCGCAATCAGAAAACTAGTCAAACATGTCTCACGGAACAGACGTAGCCGATCTCATTGACGCGCTTAATGCGCTAACCTTGGAACAATCAGCGGCCAATACCAAAAAGAAGAAAGATGTAACCAAGAAAATAGCCGATCCAGGTTATTGGGATGGAAGCCGCCTATCTTTCCGCCTATGGTGGCTAAGAATAAAGTTATGGGCTAATCAACAACATTGGGAAACAAATCAGCTCCGCACCGTGGCAATTCTCTCACGGATGAACGGAAAAGCTTCTAGATTCGCACTCCTAACATTGGAAGCATGTGAAAGAAATGAGAACATTCCCACAGGAACACCCCCAATTATCCCAGGAGATCGTGCATGGTTAACGTTAACAGAACTAGAAACCAAAGTTAAAGAATTCTTCCAAATAGATGTCCTTACACATGAAAGTTTGAAGAAATTGGAATCTCTCAAACAAGGATCTATGGACATTCATTCGTTTTCACAACTCTTCAGCATTCTCTTCCGAGAATCGGGAATCTCCGAAGAGCATGGCTTAACCATTCTAAAGAAAGCAGTCGATTTCCGCATTTATCAGCAGCAGATTCTAAATATGACAGAAGCTAAAACCGTACAAGAACTTCTGAGCAACTATGTAGATATCGGCAGAACATACGAGCGAATGAAGCTAGAACGCTCAACCGGAAACCCGTTCCGTTCCAGTTTCGGAAATTCATCATACCCGAGCAGTTCACGCTCACCGCCTCAGCCGAAGTTTACCGAATACGGCTTACAACCAGGTCGAGGTGCACCCATGGACATTGGTGCTGCAAATAGACCCTCCCTAAGAGGCAAATGCTTTAATTGTCTTGGTCCACACCTCGCATACGATTGCAAGAAACCCTCCACACGTTGCCGAAGCTGTGGTTGGTCATGAGGTGAACACAAGAACAATTGCAGAAACTACAAGGGAAAGAGCACACGCCAAGCTCGAACCTTGAACACAGACCCTGAAGAATCTCACGAAGCAGAAATAGAATTCGATGAGATGAAGGCCTCCTTCTTGGAGATAGAACCAGAAGGAAAGGGAAAAGCCAAAGCGGTCTAGACGAACTGGGTGTCCAGATCGCTAAACCCAATAGGAATCAATCTAACAATAGTCTAACGGGGTCTCATTCAAGTGAGCTCGGCCGGGACTTGAAACCGGTGCTTAATTCCGTTAACACAATAGACAACGAAATCCCAGACCAAATTCGTATTCGTGGAAACAATTCCAGAGATATCACATTGTCCGTTAGCATAGCACCTATTAATAGCAAACGTTTCACATCCGCAGAAGCCCTGCTGGATTCAGGTGCCAATACGATCTTCATAGATCAATCTTGGGCCGAAAGGCACAAGTTACCACTGTTACCCCTTCGTCACCGCCTACCAGTGTACAATGTCGACGGATCTAGGAATTCCGCTGGAGACATTACACACTACGCGGAGATAATTATAGACTACCAAGGTCATCGCGAGAAGACGACAGCCGAAATAACCCATCTCGGAAAGAATCAGGTTATTCTAGGATATACATGGCTAAAGAGCCATAATCCCGAATTAGATTGGTTACAAGGCAAAGTTCTCATGACACGTTGCCCAAGCACTTGTCAGAATCTCAGGCCAAAGCCGTCCTTCTCACGGTACTTAGAAGAACAAGAACGTGTCACATTTGATCACATATACGCTCTCAAACGGGAAAATCCTGAAAAGGATAAACCAGCTGAGAAATCCCTGGAAGAACTTGTTCCTCGTGCCTATCACAAGTTCATCCACCTGTTCAAGAAGAAAGAATCCGAGCGTATGCCTACACGTAAACCATGGGATCACACAATAGATCTCAAAGATACCTTCGTACCAAAAAAAGGCCGATTAATCCCCTTATCCCCACAAGAACAAGAAGAAGTCAGTGCCTTTATTGATGATCAACTCCAAAAAGGTTACATTCGCCGTTCTACATCCCCACAGACTTCTCCTGTGTTCTTCGTGCCAAAGAAAGATGGAAAGAAGCGCATGGTACAGGATTACAGATACCTTAACAAGCACACGGTGAAAAACAATTACCTGCTACCTCTGATATCCCAATTGGTTGATAAGCTAAAAGGAACTAAACTATTCACCAAGATGGATCTCAGATGGGGTTACAATAATATCCGCATCAAAGAAGGCGATGAATGGAAAGCCGCTTTCATCTGTCACCGAGGTTCTTTCGAACCATTGGTCATGTACTTTGGACTCTGTAATTCCCCCGCCACATTCCAGACCATGATGAACGAAATATTCGCAGATATGGAAGACACCGTAGTTGTCTACATTGACGACATCATGATCTTTACCAAGACAGATGATGTAAAAGAACATGAGAAAGTAGTTCTCAAAGTTCTCGCACGCCTAGAAGAGAACGACTTATTCATCAAACCAGAAAAGTGCCACTTCCACACCAAAGAAGTTGAATTTCTTGGCATGACAATAACTCCCGAAGGCATCAAAATGGATGATGACAAAGTCAAGGCTATTACCGAATGGCCAACTCCCACTACAGTCCGCGGAGTTAGAAGTTTCTTAGGACTAGCCAACTTCTACCGCCGCTTTATCCAAGATTATGCGCAGGTCGCACGACCGTTGAATGACCTTACCAAGAAAGATACCCCTTTCTCATGGAAAGAGTCACAACAAGAAGCGTTCGACATGCTAAAAAGGAAATTCACTACCGCTCCTATCCTTGCTTTCCCAGACAATGATAAGAAATTCCGCCTGGAAACTGATGCATCTAATTTTGCAACTGGTGCCATTCTATCTATAGAACAAGATGGCAAATGGCACCCAGTCGCATTCTCTTCCCACTCCATGTCACCAGAAGAACGTAACTATCCAATTGCAGACAAGGAGATGCTAAGTGTTATCTGAAGCCTAGAACAATGGAGACATTATCTAGAAGGTGCAAAACAGGAATTTGAAATTTGGAATGATCACGCAAACCTTCAATGGTTTATGCAACGGCAAGACCTAAACAGACGTCAAGCCAGATGGTCTCAGTACCTCTCTCATTTCAATTTCAAATGGATCCACAAAGCCGGATCTCAAATGGGAAAAGCTGATGCTCTCTCTTGAAGAGAAGATCACGCAAAAGGAATAGAAGATGACAATAAGCAAGTCTTAGTCATACCTCCAGAACAAATAGCCGCCACATCAGTGCACATAGCCACAGATAGTGACGACATTCTAGAAAAGATAAAGAAAGCAACATGGAAAATTCTAGAATCAGAAGCCATTAAACTTTGCAAGGAACATGGCATCTGCACAGAGAAAGATGAACTTCTCTATGACAAGAAAAACCGGATCTTCGTGCTGAATGATCAGGATCTTTGCATGGAAATCATACGTCTACATCATGACACCCCTGTTGCCGGACATCCAGGAATAGATCGTACCCTAGAACTGCTACAGCGTAGCTATACTTGGCCTGGAATGCCCACGTTAGTCAAAGACTACGTCTCACGCTGCGATAGATGCGCACGCTTCAAAGGCATCAATACTGCACCCGCTGGAAAACTGTTACCATTGGAAATTCCGGATCTTCCATGGGAACACGTCAGTGCAGACTTCATGACAGATTTCCCAGAATCAAATGGATTCGATTCCATTCTAGTCATCATTGATCGATTCTCCAAAGAAGTCGAATTCATTCCCTGCACCAAATCTGTCAATGCCTTACAAACAGCTAGACTGTATCTCACACACGTATGGAAGCATCATGGACTTCCTAAAACAATTGTATCGGACTGAGGACCACAATTCGCATCACAAGTGATGAAAGACTTATGTAAACGTCTAGGCATCACACCTAAACTCTCTACCGCGCGGCATCCACAAACAGATGGACAAACGGAATGCATGAATAGAGATCTACAACAGTATCTCCAACTATTCACCGCAGAAAAGCAACACGAATGGTCAGAATGGCTACCAATTGCGCAATTCTCATATAACTCGAAAAGGCAAACTTCTACACAGAAAACTCCCTTTTCTGTCACACGTACATACGAACCAAAAATAGGAATAGAAAATCACACGGCAAAAGCACCCGCTGCCGCTAAACTCGCTGATGAAATAGAACAAACCCTCAAAGACACAAAAGAAAATCTAGAAAAAGCACAAAAACACATGAAAAAGCAAGCAGATAAACATAGAACAGAAGCTCCACAATACAAAATAGGAGATAAGGTTTGGCTTAGCACAGATGGTCTAAAACTCCCACGACCTTCAAAGAAGCTCACGGAGAAATGGTTAGGACCTTACGAAATAATCAGCTTCAAAGGAAGCAATGCTATTGAACTCCGACTCCCACGCACCATGAAAGTGCACAATGTGTTCAATATAGCTAAAGTTAAACCATACAAGGAGCGCCTACCGGGCCAAAAAGCTGACAAACCAGGTCCAGTACTCGTCACAGAAGACAGAGAGGACGAATACAAAGTTGACTACATAGTTGACTCCAGATTACGAGGGAAACAGCTAGAATTCTTAGTACATTGGAAAGGATATGACTATTGAAACTAGAGCAGACAACAGGAGGTGCAGGGGCAGAAGCCCCTGCTACCTCAGCTACACAGAGGAAGTAGCTTACTTACTTAGCTGTAGGGCTTAGCGTTCACTGATGTAGTAGCAGTAAAAGAGCTATTATAACTCAGACGAACTGAGTATGAACTAAGTAGTGTACACGGATATGGTAAACTACTGTCTCACGTATAATCTATTATGAGAACGTTCAACACTCCCCCATGCTTAATATCGCTAGTATATGCGAGCATAAGAAGAATGTACATTTATATAGCGCGCTGTCTAATCGGCGCTGTAGACATGTAGACCTAAAAGCTCTCTGAATTTTTCGAACTTGATAAATCCTAGATTCTTAGTAAAGATATCTGCAGGATTATCTTGTCCTTCTATGTAGAAGAGCTCGATCTCTTTGTCTTCAATCGCATCGCGAATAGAGTGGTATCTAATGCGAATGTGACGATTCTTTTTCTGATTTACAGGGTTTTGTGCAGTGAAAATTGCACCCTGATTATCACCGCAAAGAGGAACGGGTTTCAATTTATATCCAAGTTCCAGCATCATTTGCTTTACGCCAATGATCTGATCTGTACAATTGGACAGTGAAATATATTCTGCTTCAGTAGAAGACTTCGCTGTAACCTTCTGAAGGTGCGAGTTCCACAAGAAAGCAGCATTCGCTAGCTTCAGGAAATATCCTGTCTGCGAGTGTGAAGTCTCTGGATCAGCTCCCCAATCTGAGTCGGAAAAGCCGATTAGACCACCGTCTTTGCTACCATCGTATACTAGATTGTATTTACGAGTACCTTTAAGGTATCTCACGATGTAGTAGGCTTTATCTAGGTGCTCTTTGGACGGATTCGCAGATTGTCCTGCAAGTTGAGTAACTGCATACGCGATGTCCGGGCGAGTGCCTAGCATTATGTATAGAAGGGATCCAATAACGACCTGAAAACGCGTCCGTAATTCAGTGTCTACAGGATCTGTATTCCTGTTTGGATAATATCCCTGTGGTAGAGGTGTGCGCGCGGGCTTAGCATTTGTCATGCCACATCGCTCAATTACCTTGTCAAGGTAATCGCATTGATCTAAAAAGATCAAGCGTTTGGATCTATCACGGTGAATCCTCATTCGAAGAAACTCGTTGGTTTCACCAAGATCACGACAATCCCATTTTTTCATAAATTTCGCTTTGAGTTGATCAACCTCAAGCTTATTGGGACCGCAAAAGAATGCATCGTCAACATATACTATGGCATAAACTTTGCCATGTTTGAAGACATATACGCCGGCATCGGAATGTATTTTCTCGAAGCCTAAGTCCTTCATCGACGCCTTGAGCTCACGCCACCAAGTAATACCGGCCTGTTTTAGGCCATACAAGGCGCGTTGGAGTCGGAGGACTTTGCCAGCCATTTCAGGTCCAGCAAACCCTTCTGGGATTTCCATGTAGATTTCTTCATTTAAGTGGCCATATAGATATGCAGATCGCACATCAAGGCCTGATATATACCAGTCTTCGAGAGCGGCGAGTGCAAGCATCTGTCGCACAGTCTCAAATCGAACTACTGGAGAGAAAATCTCATCGTAATCTATTCCTTCTCTTTGTTCGAAACCTCTGGCAACCAGTCTGGCACGTTTACGACCATCGGTTTTTACATCGAACACCCATCTACACCGGAGTACTTTACGGTTTCTGGGTCTATCGACTACTTGGTAAACTTTGCGTTCTTTAAGCATTTTTAGTTCTTGCATGCATGCTTCACGCCAAAGCTTCTGTTCGTCAGAAGGAAGTTGCAGAAGGTCTTTATAAGACCATTCGCGATAATTAGGTGCTACTTCATCGCTGTTGAACGCGCGAGCACACAAGTAAAGAGTTAAACCTACTCCCCCTTCCCTGGTTAACCATTCTATTTCTGATTCAGAATCCTCAGGTTCAGGAGCAGGTGAGGGAGGTAAACCACCGGGAATGTTTGGCTTATCCCTAGACGAAGAGGGCTGTTGGCCAGTCAATTCTTTCCATTTGGAAAGGCTTTCTATATCCTTGACAGTCTTAGTGGGGTGCTGTCTTTCGCCGTACACATTTCCAGGACGATTTGGTACGCGGTGTTCACGTTGAGGACGTTCTATGCATCCGGTCCTTTCGCTCTTGGGTGGTAGTGCAGGTGGTGCATTTTGAACAGGGATACGCCTTGGTGGTGTTACCGGTTCAGGTACTGGTTGATTCGCTGGTTCAGGCTCTAGGCTAGAATCGCGAGAGGTAGATGGTGTATGCACCGTTGTGTCAGAATGCTCTGACTCTGGTGATACAGGGCATTCTTTATTGGGAGCGAGAGGAACTGGAAATTCCTCATCATCGCTTGTAGGATGTTCATCCTTATCACCGTTGTGTGTTTGCCGTTTAGGCAGTGACACTACAGGGTGTGGTTTTGAATTAGGGCATTTCGGAAATAGATTCTCGTCGAACACTGCGTGAGTGGAAGTAAAGATTGAATTGTTATTTCGCAAAAACAACATATTGACTTCATTGGTGGGAGATACACCAAGGTATATCATTAATTGCGATTTCGGCTGAAGTTTTCCACCACGTATTTCTTCGGGAATGTGCACATAGGCACCACATCCGAATACTCTGACGTGTTCTAACGATGGCTTGTGGCCAGTTAAGATCTCATGCGGTGTCTTCCAGTTTAGTCTCCTGTTAGGGAGGCGATTGTGGAGGTATTTAGCTTGTTGAACCGCGAATTCCCAAAATGACGGGGGTAAGCAAGCGTGAAGACGCATCGCTTGGGCTTTGTCCATGAGTGTCCTGATGTGCCTTTCTGCTCTGCCATTTTGCTGGTGAGCATAGGGTGCTGATTGATGAATCTCAATGCCTTCATTTCGAAGCATCTCGTCGAAAGCATGGGATTTGTATTCCCCCCCGGCATCGGACATCCAGCCTTTGATTTGGCTGTTCCATTGGGTATGGACATATTTAATGAATTGTCTCGTAGCAGTCAATGCGTCATTTTTATTTCGCAGAGACTTAATCCAAGACATCGAAGAATAATCATCGTAAAATATAATGATATACTTCTTTTTATAGTATGATTCCACCTCGTATGACTTAAGATCTGAATGAATCAGTTCAAACACCTTAGAGGCGCGTCGTTCCGTTGATGGAAAAGGTCTATTAGGTTGTTTGCCTAGTTGACAACCAGGACAAACATTTTCTTCCGCAGGTACATTAACCGCAGGGAAATCTTTCAAATGTTTTTGGGCGTGTTTAATTACTTCTTTAGAAGCATGCCCGAGTCTTTGATGTATCAAATCATAATCCGTCGCGTATAGCGAGGCGATCTGATTGCGCTTGGGATGTATGATATATGCGCGCATCATGTACATTGTCGATCCAGGATGAGTATGGAATTGAAGAATTGGTAGTTTCTTCTGACGATGACATATGTCAAAGTATATTCCGTGTGACCTGACATACATGTTTTTGTCCTTGAGAATGGTGCCCAATGATACTAACTTCACGCCTGAGTTGGGCATATAGATTGTTGGAGACAATCGTACTATCGAGTTTTCCTTTTGAAGGTTGTTATACTCGATGACGACAGTGCCTTCTCCTAGAGCGTAGGTAGGACCAGCTGCAGTTCGCACAGGGCGAGGCTTGTCGTATTCCTTATACTCGGAGAAATCATTCAGATCGAACGTGAAGTGTGACAAGGCACCTGAATCAAGAATCCAGATGTCGTCTGGGTACTCAGTTTTTGAACTTAAACACTGTTCACAGTTTTTGGACTCAGTCTGGGACATAGAAAAGTTTTTATTCCAGTCGCTATCTAACGCACATGAAAGTATATACTCTACATACTCCTGTGAATAAGGAACTTGTGAGTTAGTGGTCAGATGCGAGGAACAAAAGACATACTCGTTGTCCATTTCGACATCGTCCTGGTTAAAATTGAAGTAACGATTTTCGAGCTTATTCAGCTCTTCATCGTCACTGATGGTGGGGTCATAGAATCGAGAAATGTACTCGTCTATGTCGTGGTCACCCAGAGAGACCGTGTCTTCATCTGGAGTGGAAGGAATATATTCTATTTCAACACCAAAGGTGTTGTTGCGACGGTGACGTGGTAGCTTTACCACGGGAGCAGAGATAGCGGATGATGTAGATGAAGAGGGGACGGGAGAAGGAGGCGGCGATACAACAATTTCATCTTCTTCGTCGGGCAACTCCTCGATGCTAGCGACCGGTGTTGAACAGTCTATACGCTCCATGAGGTGAGGGCGTTTAGCGGGCCGTTCATAAACTTCAGGTGTTGGATCAAATTGCTCGACCCGGTTCGCTACCTTATCAAGGCGGCGAAGGGTTTGAGGAGTGGGAGTACACCCAATCCTGTGAGCAAGGTTGATGGCCTTGAGCGTGTGCTTGAAGGCCGGAGGTCCGAAGTGTTGTACGCCAGATGTATGCGCGAGTTTTCGAGGGTCTTCGACAGGACTAGAAAAAGACGTTGAGGGGGGGTCTATTGTGATAGCCGGTGTCCAAGAGGTGAATGCAAAGGATTCTTCCTGCGCGATGTGCGCGTGAGTCTCTTTGCGTTGTCGATTCCTCTTGTTCTGCTTGGCCTTTCCTTCGGCCGATCTCCCTCCTCTCTTCTTTTCCTTGTTGGTGGTATCGTCTTGCGACGAGGCGGGTTGTTGACGCTGTTGTTGATGCTGCTGTTGCTGAGAGAAACTGGGATCTTTCCCCTTGTTCTTCACGGCTGTCGTACGGTTGTTGATAACTGACGATCCAGTCCCTTGTGATGTTCCAGCCTTCCGCGTGGTGACATGGTGTTGCCACGAAAGAGTGACATTTTCCTCGATCTCGGCTATGCTAATCCCTAGCTCTCCAGGCTCCTCGTATGGTTGCGCCGTCATGGTGACTGTACCGTCAGTGGCGGTGGTGGCGACTTGACAGGTGCGTTTGAACAGTTTGGTGCAGTCACCAGACTTAGCGTTGATAAATTGTGTGAACGACGTCATATACGGGATTTTATATACTTTGGAAAGGAGCAGAAGAACTTGCGTTCGTTCTGCGATAGGGAATTGATAGTCCGCGAGTCGAGCAAATTTGTCGTGGATGGCTGAAAAGGTGGGCCCAGGGTGATTGTTGGCAGGGAAAGAAATGTCGTGTAGTTCGTTGTAAACGGCGTGGACGGTAGCGAGGGAGACCTTCACGTATTCCGCCTCAATGCTGTCCCAAAGAAGTTTAGCGTTGTCGATGTCTCTCCATCTGTGTTGGAGAGCGTCGGTCATCTTCATTTTCATAATGCCGATAGCTTTTTCTGTGTTCTTTTCCCAGTCGTCGTCCGCTAGGTCGTCCGATTTCTTCGTCACATAGAAGCATTGATTTGCTTGAAGATACGTCTTGGTCTTAGCGGACCATCGCTGATAGTTCGTTCCGTCGAGAGTGGGGACGGAACCGAAAGCAGAGGTAACATCTTTCGAGGTAGACATTTTGTTGATGATGTAGAAGGTAATTTGGATCTGTAGGCAGACGCGTTAGTTTCGCAATTCAAATGAATTAGGATAAGTGAAACTAAATATTTCGCAGTCAGAGCCTGCTAGATCGAACTGGCATAGCGACCCCATAAGGGTCTTATATCAATCGCAGTTAGGATTGCAAGTAGCAAATCCCTACGCGAGATTCGTTGTAACCATGGATTAAGAGCGACTTGGTCGCATCATGATCCAGGTTGATGCTTGTGATTCAGAGCGAGGCGTTAGCCAGTCGCATCATCATCTTAGCATATGATCAGTTTACTGCTAGGGTTTTTACACCGCTAGCAGGGCTCATAACCTATTGAAACTAGAGCAGACAACAGGAGGTGCAGGGGCAGAAGCCCCTGCTACCTCAGCTACACAGAGGAAGTAGCTTACTTACTTAGCTGTAGGGCTTAGCGTTCACTGATGTAGTAGCAGTAAAAGAGCTATTTTAACTCAAAGGAACTGAGTATGAACTAAGTAGTGTACACGGATATGGTAAACTACTGTCTCACGTATAATCTATTATGAGAACGTTCAACAGCGTGGAACTGAGTATATGCGTTCGTCCAGGAAGACATAGGAATGTTGGAGGTTTGACGAGGTAGTAAAGATGCTAGAGGGTTCGCTAGGCGCGGCGCTCGACTAGTTTGTAGGAAGGAAGTGAATTGGGGTTTGATCAGGCTTAAGCGGGTTCTTTTATATTGCTTCATGATGATTATATAAGCTGTCCTCCGCAGTCAATGCTGTGAAGTTTTCGTAAGGTTTGAATAGCTTTTGGAAATCAACCTGAGTCATGCGGAGTAGACGGGGAGCCGATGGATTCTTTTTATAGAATTCCTTTATTGCGTCCGGCGCATTAGTAAGATGTGATCGGGGTTCCCACGTTCTATCCGTGTCGTCGTATCCTTTCCAATGTACTAGGAATTCAAGCCGTTTTCCTCGTAATCTGGAGTCGACAATGTAGTCAACTTCATATTCGTCATCTCTGTCTTCTGTGACGAGTACTGGACCTGGTTTGTCAGCCTTTTGCCCGGGTAGGCGTTCCTTGTATGGTTTAACTTTAGCTATATTGAACACGTTGTGCACTTTCATGGTGCGTGGGAGTCGGAGTTCAATAGCGTTGCTTCCTTTGAAGCTAATGATTTCGTAAGGTCCTAACCATTTCTCCGTGAGCTTCTTTGAAGGTCGTGGGAGTTTTAGACCATCTGTGCTAAGCCAAACTTTGTCTCCTATTTTGTATTGTGGAGCTTCTGTTCTATGTTTATCTGCTTGCTTTTTCATTTGTTTTTGTGCTTTTTCTAGATTTTCTTTTGTTTCTTTTAGTGTTTGTTCTATTTCATCTGCGAGTTTGGCGGCGGCGGGAGCTTTTGCCGTGTGATTTTCTATTCCTATTTTTGGTTCGTATGTACGTGTGACTGAAAAGGGAGTTTTCTGTGTAGAAGTTTGCCTTTTCGAGTTATATGAGAATTGCGCAATTGGCAACCATTCTGACCATTCGTGTTGCTTCTCTGCGGTGAATAGTCGGAGATACTGTTGTAGATCTCTATTCATGCGTTCCGTTTGTCCGTCTGTTTGCGGATGCCGCGCGGTAGAGAGTTTAGGCGTGATGCCGAGACGTTTACATAAGTCTTTCATCACTTGGGATGCGAATTGCGGTCCTCAGTCCGATACAATTGTTTTAGGAAGTCCATGATGCTTCCATACGTGTGTGAGATACAGTCTAGCTGTTTGTAAGGCGTTGACAGATTTGGTGCAGGGAATGAATTCGACTTCTTTGGAGAATCGATCAACGACGACTAGAATGGAATCGAATCCGTTTGATTCTGGGAAATCTG
This sequence comes from Chalciporus sphaerocephalus, assembly GCA_038094055.1. Lineage (NCBI taxonomy): Eukaryota > Fungi > Basidiomycota > Agaricomycetes > Boletales > Boletaceae > Chalciporus > Chalciporus sphaerocephalus. Next base: position 69,381 of record JBBPTH010000019.1, on the reverse strand, counting down.
TCATGAAGTCTGCACTGACGTGTTCCCATGGAAGATCCGGAATTTCCAATGGTAACAGTTTTCCAGCGGGTGCAGTGTTGATGCCTTTGAAGCGTGCGCATCTATCGCAGCGTGAGACATAGTCTTTGACTAGCGTGGGCATTCCAGGCCAAGTATAGCTACGCTGTAGCAATTCTAGGGTTCGATCTATTCCTGGATGTCCGGCAACAGGAGTGTCATGATGTAAGCGTATGATTTCCATGCGAAGATCCTGATCATTCGGCACGAAGATCCGGTTTTTCTTGTCATAGAGAAGTTCATCTTTCTCTGTACAGATGCCATGTTCCTTGCAAAGTTTGATGGCTTCTGATTCTAGAATTTTCCATGTTGCTTTCTTTATCTTTTCTAGAATATCGTCACTATCTGTGGCTATGTGCACGGATGTGGCGGCTATTTGTTCTGGCGGGATGACTAAGACCTGCTTATTGTCATCTTCTATTCCTTTTGCATGATCTTCTCTTCTAGAGAGAGCATCGGCTTTTCCCATTTGAGATCCGGCTTTGTGGATCCATTTGAAATTGAAACGAGAGAGGTACTGAGACCATCTGGCTTGACGTCTGTTTAGATCTTGCCGTTGCATAAACCATTGAAGGTTTGCGTGATCGTTCCAAATTTCAAATTCCTGTTTTGCACCTTCTAGATAGTGTCTCCATTGTTCTAGACTTCGGATAACACTTAGCATCTCCTTGTCTGCAATTGGGTAGTTACGTTCTTCTGGTGACATGGAGTGGGATGAGAATGCGACTGGGTGCCATTTGCCATCTTGTTCTATAGATAGAACAGCTCCAGTTGCAAAGTTGGATGCATCGGTTTCTAGGCGGAATTTCTTATCGTTGTCTGGGAAAGCAAGGATAGGAGCGGTAGTGAATTTCCTTTTCAGCGTGTCAAACGCTTCTTGTTGTGGCTCTTTCCATGAGAAAGGCGTGTCTTTCTTGGTAAGATCATTCAACGGTCGTGCGACCTGCGCATAATCTTGGATAAAGCGGCGGTAGAAGTTGGCTAGACCTAAGAAACTTCTAACTCCGCGGACTGTAGTGGGAGTCGGCCATTCGGTAATAGCCTTGACTTTGTCATCATCCATTTTGATGCCTTCGGGAGTTATTGTCATGCCAAGAAATTCAACTTCCTTGGTATGGAAGTGGCATTTCTCTGGTTTGATGAATAAGTCGTTCTCTTCTAGGCGTGCGAGAACTTTGAGAACCACTTTCTCATGTTCCTTTACGTCATCTGTCTTGGTGAAGATCATGATATCGTCAATGTAGACAACTACAGTGTCTTCCATATCTGCGAATATCTCGTTCATCATGGTCTGGAATGTGGCGGGGGAATTACAGAGTCCAAAATACATGACCAATGGTTCGAAAGAACCTTGGTGGCAAACGAAAGCGGCTTTCCATTCATCGCCTTCTTTGATACGGATATTATTGTAACCCCATCTGAGATCCATCTTGGTAAATAGTTTAGTTCCTTTTAGCTTATCGACCAATTGGGATATCAGAGGTAACGGGTAATTGTTTTTCACCGTGTGTTCATTGAGGTATCTGTAATCCTGTACCATGCGCTTCTTTCCATCTTTCTTTGGCACGAAGAACACAGGAGAAGTCTGTGGGGATGTAGAACGGCGGATGTAACCCTTTTGGAGTTGATCATCGATAAAGGCACTGACTTCTTCTTGTTCTTGTGGGGATAGGGGAATTAATCGGCCTTTCTTCGGCACGAAGGTTTCTTTGAGATCTATTGCGTGATCCCATGGTTTACGTGTGGGCATACGCTCTGATTCTTTCTTCTTGAACAGGTGAATGAACTTGTGATAGGCGCGGGGAACAAGTTCTTCCGGAGATTTCTCAGCAGGTTTATCCTTTTCAGGATTTTCCCGTTTGAGAGCGTATACATGATCAAACGCGACACGTTCTTGTTCTTCTATGTACCGTGAGAAGGAAGGCTTTGCCCTAAGGTTTTGACAAGTGCTTGGGCAGCGTGTCATGAGAACTTTGCCTTGTGACCAATCTATTTCTGGGTTATGGTTCTTTAACCATGTATATCCTAGAATGACCTGATTCTTTCCGAGATTGGTTATTTCGGCTGTTGTCTTTTCGCGATGGCCTTGGTAATCAATAATTATTTCTGCGTAGTGTGTGATGTCTCCGGCGGAGTTCCTAGATCCATCGACATTGTACACTGGTAGGCGGTGACGAAGGGGTAACAAGGGTAACTTGTGCCTTTCGGCCCAAGATTGGTCTATGAATATCGTGTTAGCACCTGAGTCCAGCAGGGCTTCTGCGGAGGTGAACCGTTTGCTATTAATGGGTGCTATGCTGATGGACAATGTGATATCTCTGGAATTGTTTCCACGAATGCGAATCTGGTCTGGGATTTGGTTGTCTATTGTGTTAACGGAATTAAGCACCGGTTTCAAGTCCCGGCCGAGCTCACTTGAATGAGACCCCGTTAGACTATTATTGGACTGATTCTTGTTGGGTTTAGCGATCTGGACACCCAGTTCGTCTAGACCGCGTTGGCTTTTCCCTTTCCTTCTGGTTCTATCTCCAGGAAGGAGGCCTTCATCTCATCGAATTCTATTTCTGGTTTGTGAGATTCTTCAGGGTCTGTGTTCAAGGTTCGAGCTTGGCGTGTGCTCTTTCCTTTGTAGTTTCTGCAATTGTTCTTGTGTTCACCTCGTGACCAACCACAACTACAGCAACGTGTGGAGGGTTTCTTGCAATCGCGAGCGAGGTGTGGACCAAGACAATTAAAGCATTTGCCTCTTAGAGAAGGTCTATTTGCGGCACCAATGTCCATAGGTGCGCCTCGACCTGGTTGCAAGCCGTATTCGGTAAACTTCGGCTGAGGCGGTGAGCGTGAACTGCTCGGGTATGATGAATTTCCAAAATTGGAACGGAACGGGTTTCCGGTAGAGCGTTCTAGCTTCATTCGCTCATAAGTTCTGCCGATATCCACATAGTTGCTCAGAAGCTCTTGTACGGTTTTAGCTTCTGTCATATTTAGACTTTGCTGTTGATAAATGCGGAAGTCGACTGCTTTCTTTAGAATGTTTAAGCCATGCTCTTCGGAGATTCCCGATTCTCGGAAGAGAATACTGAAGAGTTGTGAGAATGAATGAATGTCCATAGATCCTTGTTTGAGGGATTCCAATTTCTTCAGACTTTCGTGTGCAAGCACATCTATTTGGAAGAATTCTTTAACTTTGGTTTCTAACTCTGTTAACGTTAACCATGCTCTGTCTCCTGGGATGATTGGGGGTGTTCCCGTGGGAATATTCTCGTTTCTTTTGCATGCTTCCAATGTTAGGAGTGCGAATCTAGAAGCTTTTCCGTTCATTCGTGAGAGAATTGCCACGGTGCGGAGCTGATTTGTTTCCCAATGTTGTTGATTAGCCCATAGCTTTATTCTTAGCCACCATAGGCGGAAAGATGGGCGGCTTCCATCCCAATAACCTGGGTCGGCTATCTTCTTGGTTACGTCCTTCTTCTTTTCGGTATTTGCCGCTGATTGTTCCAAAGTTAGCGCATTAAGCGCGTCAATGAGGTCGGCTACGTCTGTTCCGTGAGACATGTTTAACTAGTTTTCTGATTGCGAGTCTGGAGTTTCAGCGATGGGATTCCTTCTTTGGTAAGGAGGCGGTGCAGATCGATCAGCGACTGAAATGCCGTAAACGGAAAATTGGTTTATCCGGGGAAAATTACGTGCAGAAGGGAAAATCGAGGGTTCTGACGTTTCTGATTCTGCCCTTTGTGAATGAGGAGGAGAGATTTGACTTTGATTAGGAGGAGTGGGAGGCCTTATTTCTCTTGGGTAGGTAGGAGTGGGAGGCCTAACTCTGACTGGAATTACTTCTTCTTCTTCTTCTTCTTCTTCTGACTCTGACTCTTGGTTCAAGTCCTGAGGAGGAACCACTGGATGTATTTTGTACAGAGTATAAGTAATTTCACAGGAACCGTTCAGGTCTCCTGAGACTGCTTGATGGCCTAAGATAAGGTAGGCCCCTATGAGGAGGGATGAGGGGTACCAGTAACCTAATCCTAGATGGAGTCCTAGGAAGCCTAGAGCGAGGAGTATTACTTTTATAGGTATTGTCCTTTCTACGTATCCTTCTCTTCTTTCTATCCTTTCTAGTCGTACCCCGTTCTGGTGAAATATTATCTCTCTGTCCGCTAGTCTGAGGGAGAGATCCTTGGCCAATAATCTGGTCTGGTGTTGATCTGAGAAGATATCGAGATAACAGCCAACGGTTAGCTGGTGGAGTGTTGGGGGCGACGTGTTGGAAATAGTACCTTATAAAATTGACTTTGGATTCGACCGAGAAGGGGCGAATCGGTCGTAGGTTCGCCGGTTGGAACCGTGGGCCTAGAGGTGCCCAATTGACTGGTTCGGGGAGGGGCGGAACTGGTTCGGAGTTTAGAGTACGTTCCTGGTACTCTGGTAGATGGTGCTCGGCTTCAGGGTCGAGCGGGTTCTGGCGAGGATTGGTAAGCTTGGGTCTCTTGTCTGGTAGCGAGAAGCTTACGCGAGTGTTAAGATATCCTTGTAGGTCTTGTGGGTTGAATCTGCCGTAGGGTTCTACGTTGCTGACGGCAGGACTAGGGGAGCGCGAAAGAGGAGTGTCTGGGCGTGGGATGACTGGGAGGTCGTTCGGATCAATATCAGGGAGTGATGGCAAGACGAGTCTGTTTGGTCCGATAGAGACCTGGACGGGGCTGGGAGACCGAGATGGGTAGAGGAGATTTTCGATTTCGCTTAAAGTGGGACTATAGGGACGAGGAGGTGGGACAATTGGAACTAGAAGGCGTGCAACCCGTTCTTCTTCGGTGAGAAATTCGGGGAAGTAATCGATAGGTGGGATGTAGGACACTAGTTATTCCTATTAGCTATCGCCCTTAACCCTTTCTATGGGAAGGTTCTTACTTGTTATCGATTGAGTACTGGTTTACTCTCTTCAAGGACTAGATCAAGTTGACTTGGCTTTGCAGGTAGCTAATCTGCAAAGGGAAGGTTAGTATAGTCTTGTTCTAATGAAACACTCAACAACTTACCTGAGCGTTGAAGTGCTTTCCTAGAACAATTAGGTAGTCTTACTGCAGGAGAGCTGTTGAGGAGAACTCCAGGAGAACAAGACTGAGGGGGACGCCCTTCAGACTCCTGGTTTATATACTATTGGTGTGTTTGTACCTATTTGGTATGAACCTTATCTACTAGCCAATAGCAAAAGTAGAGCGCACAGCAATGCGCAGTAGCTGAGTAAGAACAATAGAAAGGATGAGTAATGATGAGTAATGCTGACTGCGGCGCAGCAGCCTTAGTAAGAAAAGGTAAGCAAGAATGAGTAAACAAGAGTAGGCATATATGACTAAGCGGAAAGAGTAGTCCGTGTCACGTGACTAGGTCATGTGATCAGATCACGTGATCAGTCATGTGACTATTGTACAAGAAATTCGACTAAGTCCAAAATGAAACTGAAACGTAGTGAAGTAAGTAAAAGTGTAGAGGAAGAAAGGTAGGAACTGTACCATTTGTAACAATTGCTTCCTTTGAAGCTAATAATTTCGTAAGGTCCTAACCATTTCTCCGTGAGCTTCTTTGAAGGTCGTGGGAGTTTTAGACCATCTGTGCTAAGCCAAACCTTGTCTCCTATTTTGTATTGCGGAGCTTCTGTTCTATGTTTATCTGCTTGCTTTTTCATGTGTTTTTGTGCTTTTTCTAGATTTTCTTTTGTTTCTTTGAGGGTTTGTTCTATTTCATCTGCGAGTTTAGCGGCGGCGGGAGCTTTTGCCGTGTGATTTTCTATTCCTATTTTTGGTTCATATGTGCGTGTGACAGAAAAGGGAGTTTTCTGTGTGGAAGTTTGCCTTTTCGAGTTATATGAGAATTGCGCAATTGGCAGCCATTCTGACCATTCGTGTTGCTTTTCTGCGGTGAATAGTCGGAGATACTGTTGTAGATCTCTATTCATGCATTCCGTTTGTCCATCTGTTTGCGGATGCCGCGTGGTAGAGAGTTTAGGCGTGATGCCGAGACGTTTACATAAGTCTTTCATCACTTGGGATGCGAATTGCGGTCCTCGGTCCGATACAATTGTTTTAGGAAGTCCATGATGCTTCCATACGTGTGTGAGGTACAGTCTAGCTGTTTGTAAGGCATTGACAGATTTGGTGCAGGGAATGAATTCGACTTCTTTGGAGAATCGATCAACGATGACTAGAATGGAATCGAATCCATTTGATTCTGGGAAATCTGTCATGAAGTCTGCACTGACGTGTTCCCATGGAATATCCGGAATTTCCAATGGTAATAGTTTTCCAGCGGGTGCAGTGTTGATGCCTTTGAAGCGTGCGCATCTATCGCAGCGTGAGACATAGTCTTTGACTAGTGTGGGCATTCCAGGCCAAGTATAGCTACGCTGTAGCAGTTCTAGGGTTCGATCTATTCCTGGATGTCCGGCAACAGGAGTGTCATGATGTAAGCGTATGATTTCCATGCGAAGATCCTGATCATTCGGCACGAAAATTCGGTTCTTCTTGTCATAGAGAAGTTCATCTTTCTCTGTACAGATGCCATGTTCCTTGCAAAGTTTGATGGCTTCTGATTCTAGAATTTTCCATGTTGCTTTCTTTATCTTTTCTAGAATATCGTCACTATCTGTGGCTATGTGCACTGATGTGGCGGCTATTTGTTCTGGAGGGATGACTAAGACCTGCTTATTGTCATCTTCTATTCCTTTTGCGTGATCTTCTCTTCTAGAGAGAGCATCGGCTTTTCCCATTTGGATCCGGCTTTGTGGATCCATTTGAAATTGAAACGAGAGAGGTACTGAGACCATCTGGCTTGACGTCTGTTTAGATCTTGCCGTTGCATAAACCATTGAAGGTTTGCGTGATCGTTCCAAATTTCAAATTCCTGTTTTGCACCTTCTAGATAGTGTCTCCATTGTTCTAGACTTCGGATAACACTTAGCATCTCCTTGTCTGCAATTGGGTAATTACGTTCTTCTGGTGACATGGAGTGGGAAGAGAATGCGACTGGGTGCCATTTGCCATCTTGTTCTATAGATAGAACAGCTCCAGTTGCAAAATTAGATGCATCGGTTTCTAGGCGGAACTTCTTATCATTGTCTGGGAAAGCAAGGATAGGGGCGGTAGTGAATTTCCTTTTTAGCGTGTCAAATGCTTCTTGTTGCGACTCTTTCCATGAGAAAGGGGTATCTTTCTTGGTAAGATCGTTTAAGGGTCGTGCGACCTGCGCATAATCTTGGATGAAGCAGCGGTAGAAGTTGGCTAGTCCTAAGAAACTTCTAACTCCGCGGACTGTAGTGGGAGTCGGCCATTCGGTAATAGCCTTGACTTTGTCATCATCCATTTTAATGCCTTCGGGGGTTATTGTCATGCCAAGAAATTCAACTTCTTTGGTATGGAAGTGACATTTCTCCGGTTTGATGAATAAGTCGTTCTCTTCTAGGCGTGCGAGAACTTTGAGAACTACTTTCTCATGTTCCTTTACGTCATCTGTCTTGATAAAGATCATGATGTCATCAATGTAGACAACTACAGTGTCTTCCATGTCTGCAAATATCTCGTTCATCATGGTCTGGAATGTGGCGGGGGAATTACAGAGTCCGAAATACATAACCAATGGTTCGAAAGAACCTCGGTGACAAATGAAAGCGGCTTTCCATTCATCGCCTTCTTTGATACGGATATTATTGTAACCCCATCTGAGATCCATCTTGGTAAATAGTTTAGTTCCTTTTAGCTTATCGACCAATTGGGATATCAGAGGTAGTGGGTAATTGTTTTTCACCGTGTGTTCGTTAAGGTATCTGTAATCCTGTACCATGCGCTTCTTTCCATCTTTCTTTGGTACGAAGAACACAGGAGAAGTCTGTGGGGATGTAGAACGGCGGATGTAACCCTTTTGGAGTTGATCATCGATAAAGGCACTGACTTCTTCTTGTTCTTGCGGTGATAAGGGGATTAATCGGCCTTTCTTCGGCACGAAGGTGTCTTTGAGATCTATGGCGTGATCCCATGGTTTACGTGTGGGCATACGCTCGGATTCTTTCTTTTTGAACAGGTGGATGAACTTGTGATAGGCACGGGGAACAAGTTCTTCCGGGGTTTTCTCAGCTGGTTTATCCTTTTCTGAGGTTTCACGTTTGAGAGCGTATACGTGATCAAATGCGACACATTCTTGTTCTTCTATGTACCGTGAGAAGGAAGGCTTTGGCCTAAGATTTTGACAAGTGCTTGGGCAGCGTGTCATGAGAACTTTGCCTTGTGACCAATCTATCTCTGGATTATGGTTCTTTAGCCATGTGTATCCTAGAATAACCTGATTCTTTCCGAGATTGGTTATTTTGGCTGTCGTCTTTTCACGATGTCCTTGGTAATCAATGATTATCTCCGCATAGTGTGTGATGTCTCCAGCGGAGTTCCTAGATCCGTCGACATTGTACACTGGTAAGCGGTGACGAAGGGGTAATAGTGGTAACTTGTGCCTTTCGGCCCAAGATTGGTCTATGAATATCGTATTGGCACCTGAATCTAGCAGGGCTTCTGCGGATATGAAGTGTTTGCTATTAATAGGCGCTATGCTAATGGACAATGTGATGTCTCTGGAGTTCTTTCCACGAATACGGATTTGGTCTGGGATTTCGTTGTCTATTGTGTTAACGGAATTAAGCACCGGTTTCAAGTCCCGGCCGAGCTCACTTGAATGAGACCCCGTTAGACTATTGTTAGATTGTTTCTTGTTGGGTTTAGCGATCTGGACACCCAGTTCGTCTAGACCGCTTTGGCTTTTCCCTTTCCTTCTGGTTCTATCTCCAAGAAGGAGGCCTTCATCTCATCGAATTCTATTTCTGTTTCGTGAGATTCTTCAGGGTCTGAGTTCAAGGTTCGAGCTTGGCGTGTGCTCTTTCCCTTGTAGTTTCTACAATTGTTCTTGTGTTCACCTCGTGACCAACCACAGTTTCGGCAATGTGTGGAGGGTTGCTTGCAATCTCGTGCGAGATGTGGACCAAGACAATTAAAGCATTTACCTCTTAGGGAAGGTCTATTCATAGCACCAATGTCCATGGGTGCGCCTCGACCTGGTTGTAAGCCATATTCGGTAAACTTTGGCTGAGGCGATGGGTGTGAGGTGCTCGGATATGATGTATTTCCGGAATAGGAGCGGAATGGATTTCTGGTTGACCGTTCTAGCTTCATCCATTCATATGTTCTGCCGATTTCTACGTAGTTGCTTAGAAGCTCTTGTACGGTTTTAGCTTCGGTCATATTTAGAGATTGTTGTTGATAGATACGGAAATCAACTGCCTTCTTTAGAATGTTTAAGCCATGCTCTTCGGAGATTCCCGATTCTCTGAAGAGAATACTGAAGAGTTGCGAGAATGAATGAATGTCCATAGAGCCTTGTTTGAGTGATTCCAGTTTCTTCAAACTCTCGTGTGCAAGGACATCTATTTGGAAGAATTCTTTAACCTTGGCTTCTAGTTCGGTGAGTGTCAACCATGCACGGTCTTCTGGGATAATCGGGGGTGTTCCCGTGGGAATATTCTCGTTTCTTTCGCATGCTTCTAATGTTAGAAGTGCGAATCTAGAGGCTTTTCCGTTCATCCGTGAGAGAATTGCCACGGTGCGGAGTTGATTGGTGTTCCAATGTTGTTGATTAGCCCATAACTTTATTCTTAGCCACCATAGGTGGAAAGAGGGGTGGTTTCCATCCCAATATCCTGGATTGGCTATTTTCTTGGTGACGTCTTTCTTCCTTTCGGTATTAGTCATTGATTGTTCCAAAGTTAGCGCATTAAGCGCATCAATGAGATCGCTGACATCAGTTCCGTGAGACATGTTTGACTAGTTTTCTGATTGAGAGTCTGGAGTTTCAGTGAGAGGGTTCCTTCTTTGGTAAGGAGGCGGTGCAGAACGATCGGCGACTGAGATGCCGTAGACGGAAAATTGGTTTACGCGAGGTAAATTACGTGGAGCAGGGAAGAATGAAGGTTCTGACGATTCTGATTCTTCTCTTTGGGAATGAGGAGGAGAAATTTGAGTTTGATTATGTGGAGTAGGAGGTCTGATTTCTCTTGGGTAAGTTGGAGTAGGAGGTCTGACTCTAACTGGTATAGCTTCTTCTTCTTCTTCTTCTTCTTCTTCTTCTGACTCTGGGTTTAACTCCTGAGGTGGAACAACTGGATGTATTTTGTATAAAGTATATGTTATTTCTGCAGAACCGTTAAGGTCTCCTAAGAACACTTGTTGGCCTAAGATAAGGAAGGCCGCGGTGAGGAGGAATAAGAGGGACCAATAACCTAATCCTAGTTGGTACCCGAGGGAGGCGAGAGCGAGGAATACTACTTTTATAGGTATAATCCTTTCTATGTACCCTTCTTTTCTTTGCAGTCTTTCTAATCTCACTCCGTTCTGGTGGAATATGATCTCTTGATCCGCTAGCCTGAGAGAGAGGTCCTTCGCCAATAATCTGAGCTGGTGTTGCTCTGAGAAAATATCGAGATAGATGCCAACGGTCAGCTGGTGGAGTGTGGGGGATGACGTGTTGGAAATAGTACCTGATAAAGTTGACTCTGCTTTGGGTGGAGAAGGGGCGAATTGGTTCAAAATTCGCCTGCTAGAATCTGGGACCTAGGGGTGCCCAGTTGACTGGTTCGGGGAGCAGGGGAACTGGTTCTGAGTTTATATTGTAGGGATCGTAGATCTCCCTGTGTTCTTCAATATGGCGCTCGACTTCTGGGTCAAGCGGATTCTGGCGAGGTTGGGTAAGCTTGGGTCTTCTGTCTGATAGAGGGAAGCTTACGCAGATGTTTAGGTATTCTTGTAAGTCTTCTGGGTTGAACCTGGCATAAGGTTCGATATCGCCACGAGCGGGACTGGGGGAGCGAGATAAAGGGGTATCTGGTTGTGGGATGATTGGTAGGTCGTTGGGGTCAATATCCGAAAGTGGGGATAAGGCCCGTTGTTCTGGAACAAGAAGTTGCTGGACGCGTTCCTCTTCAGTGAGAAATTCGGGGAAGTAGTTGATTGGTGGGAGATAAGACACTAGTGGGTTCCTATCAGTTATCGCCCTTGACCCTATATGGGGGAAGGTTCTTACTTGTTGCTACCGGATTTACTAGGTTTCAAGATCAAGTACTTGGCTTGCAGGTAGCTAATCTGCAAGGGAAGGGTTAGTATAGTCTTGTTCTAATGAAACACTCAACTACTCACCTGTAGCGCTGAGATGCTTTGCTAGAACAATTAGATAGTCTTACTAGAGAAGAGCTGTTGAGGAGAACTCCAGGAGAACAAGACTGAGGGGGACGCCCTTCAGACTCCTGGTTTATATACTATTGGTGTGTTTGTACCTATTTGGTATGAACCTTAACTACTAGCCAATAGCAAAAGTGCAGCGCACAGCAATGCGCAGCAGCTGAGTAAGAACAATAGAAAAGATGAGTAATACTGACTGCAGTGCAGCAGTCTTAGTAAGAAAAGTAATCAAGAATGAGTAAGCAAGAGTAAGCATGTATGAGTAAGCGGAAAGAGTAGTCCGTGTCATGTGATGGAGTCATGTGATCAGATCACGTGATTAGGTCACGTGATTATTGTACAAGATATTTGACTAAGTCCAAAAGTAAAGCTGAAGCGTAGACAAGTAAGTAAAAGTGTAGGATAAGAAAGGTAAGAACAGTACCATTTGTAACAGTCATTGTAGCATCCCTTTTCCATAATTATTTTCTTTATGAGTTCTTGATCAGCATTCTGCTCAAGCAACTTGATATGCCTTGCATTGTTCCAGTTGTCTAGGGCATGATGTATTTCGAACTTAGTGAGGAAAGTTTCCATCCTCAGTGAACCTTGTTTCAAACTGGTTATCATTTTCCAGTGATACTCTTGTTCGTTAGATGACCAGAACTGGTCCGTGATCATCTTTTCAAATTCCGGCCACATGTACTGGTCTCCATTGAGAATTTGTGACATAATTGCTTGTGAGAAGTCACCTGTGTCCCCGCCTTTCATTCAGCTAAGGACGGCCTTGATGCCTCCTACTCCTCTGAGCAAGACATAATTTTCTTCATGTCATGCATGAACTTGTATCCACCACTCTTCAAATTTCTTTCCCTTTGATCTATCATAGTTGCCAGGATCTGCTACAATTTTTGACATTTTTACCAGGCCAGCCGGTGGTAGTACAGTGCTTGTGGACCCTGACAGTCCAGCTTGGGCAGAGAGATCTGCAATTTCTTGTTCTAGGCACAAGTTCTCTCTTGCTAGCACCTGCATTGTATCTGCTTGTTGCTCTAGGAATAACCTTAGTTGTGTTCCTAGAGTGGAGGCTTGAGGGTTTGCTGAGTCCAAGGCCATTTGGCTGAGGATGTTACGGTTCATTACCTCCACAAGCACATTCAAAGGACTTAGTTGTTTTTCTTCTCTTTTCCCGATTCAAATCTCCAGTCATTTCCCCTTTTAGTTATATTGAACACGTGTCCTCCCACAATCATTTCCGCTCCTTCTTTTTCTCATGTTCTTCATTTCTGTATGGCTATGCCACAGCCTCACTTCTTTACTTCTCTTCCATTCTTATGCCTTATATATCACAAAGGCTATGCTTTTCATTTCCACTCCACCAATAGCATATGTCTCTTTTATCTCTTATCTTCTAGGGCTATGGGTATTTCTATTATTAGTAGATAAGGACCAAACATGTACATACAAACCTATGAGTATATAAACCCCAAGGGCTAAGCTGGACATTCTCCAGTTTAGTTCACTTGGTCTTTCCTCCAAAGTCCAACCATTCTATTCCAGTCTTCCCCTCCTAAGTTTGAGTAGCACCTGATTGTCTTAGGACTTTTGAGTGTTTCAGAGGATTGCAGCAAGATTGTGAGAGAGGGAGGTAGACATTTTATTAAACTATTTAAAATTTATAACAGGGGAGTGGTTTGGTTAGGTCTCATGGCCTGAGGGGTCTCCTATGACCGGTCTCCTGATCTTAGCCCTGAATTGTGCCAGCTTCTTTACCATGTGCTTCCTTTTCTTAGGTGGCTCCTCTGGCACCACCGGTTCTTCTCTTTCTCTTTTAACTATTCTAAACCTATCTCCAAAATCTTCTGGACCCCTCCTAAAGTCAAAGGTAGTATACCCTTTGTACACTAACAAGGACTCCTTCTCTGACAACCCATGTTCTTCTGTGGATGGTAGTGGCATGTGGGGTATGAGAGAGGGTGCACGTTTGCATAGTTGGGGAGAGTGGTCATTGGAGTCAATTTCTTCTTTGACTCTCCCAGAACTGGTTTCTATCTCCAAGAACTGGTCTAGCTCATTCTCTCGGGGGAGGCCTATGCCCAGTGTCCCATCTAGCAGGAGGGCTTGGGCTACGCTTAAGTAGGTGTCATGATAGGTTGCCTCCTCACCTTTCAAGTCCAGTCCAAAATAGAACTGTTCTGGTTGCAAGGCATCAAAGGCCCTGAGGGTGTGGGAGAACAGTGAGAGAAGTCTAGCTGGGACTTCTTTACCCACTGAGACATGAGCAGCTTCTGCTTCAGCGTCTGGCTCTTCAGTCTTAACTATTGTAGGGACAGCTTGTGTCCCACTAGATCCTACAGCTACAGATGCTATGTAGGGGTAGTCTAATCTAATGCCCCGCATTGGGTTGCTAGCATTACTACGAAAGCCCCGAAGGGTAGCATGAAAAGTAGGAAAGTACACTACCAAAGCTTCGTCAATGGGGTACTACTTCTTAGAGGACTTGGCACACACTTGAGGTCAGTTTACAAGTGGTGCAGGGGAGTAGCAGGTGATGAGGTGGGGAGTTTAGTTCAAGTGAAACACTCAAAAGTCCTAAGACAATCAGGTGCTACTCAAACTTAGGAAGGGAGGACTGGAATAGGACAGTTTGACTTTGGAGGAAAGACCAAGTGAACTAAACTGGAGAATGTCCAGCTTAGCCCTTGGGGTTTATATACTCATAGGTTTGTATGTACATGTTTGGTTCTTATCTACTAATAATAGAAATACCCATAACCCTAGAAGATAAGAGATAAAAGAGACATATGCTATTGGTGGAGTGGAAATGAAAAGCATAGCCTTTGTGATATATAAGGCATAAGAATGGAAGAGAAGTAAAGAAGTGAGGCTGTGGCATAGCCATACAGAAATGAAGAACATGAGAAAAAGAAGGAGCGGAAATGATTGTGGGAGGACACGTGTTCAATATAACTAAAAGGGGAAATGACTGGAGATTTGAATCGGGAAAAGAGAAGAAAAACAACTAAGTCCTTTGAATGTGCTTGTGGAGGTAATGAACTGTAACACTGCATAGGCTTTATCATCATAATGGAGTCTTTGTCATCATGTCAGTCAGCATTGGTAAGATGTTGACTGAGTGATTGATAAGATAATCACTAAGCTATCAGTAAGCATGAATAAGCATTGTAGAGTGCTGTATAAGTGATTATCAAGATGATCAATTGCACATGTGACTAGAAATGAAGAGTGACAGATCATGTGACTGTCACGTCAGGTGACTATCACACAGGTCATATGACATAGGGGCTCTCCCTATATGTCTAACATACCCCTGTCTTCTATAGTGTAGCGCATATATGCAGCTAACACTTCATTTCTTCAATAAATAGGATATCCATAAAATTGACATTGACATTGACAGCTCATGTCAGATATGAGAGATAAGCAAAGCCAGCAAGAGCGTTAGACTTGGTGGATGGACTCGAACTAGAGAATCGTCAGTGGGTGGTGTCGATTACATGAAACACTCAACAACTTACCTGTAGCGTTGAGATGCTTTGCTAGAACAATTAAGTAGTCTTACTAGAGGAGAGCTGTTGAGGAGAACTCCAGGAGAACAAGACTGAGGGGAACACCCTTCAGACTCCTGGTTTATATACTATTGGAGTGTTTGTACCTATTTGGTATGAACCTTAACTACTAGCCAATAGCAAAAAGGTATCATACAGCAATGCGCAGCAGTGTACAGCATTGCGCAGTAAGCTGAGTAAGAACAATAGAAAAGATGAGTAATGATGACTGCGGCGCAGCAGTCTTAGTAAGAAAGATAATCGAAAATGTTACAAATGGTACAGTTCTTACCTTTCTTTTCCTACACTTTTACTTACTTGTCTACGCTTTAGCTTCACTTTTGGACTTAGTTGAATATTCTGTACAATAATCACGTGACCTAATCACGTGACCTGATCACATGACTTCATCACGTGACACGGACTATCTTTCCTACTTACTCATACATGCTTACTCTTACTTACTCATTCTTGCTTACCTTTCTTACTAAGACTGCTGCGCCGCAGTCAGTATTACTCATCTTCTCTATTGTTCTTATTCAGCTGCTGCGCATTGCTGTATGCTGCACTTTTGCTATTGGCTAGTAGTTAAGGTTCATACCAAATAGGTACAAACACTCCAATAGTATATAAACCAGGAGTCTGAAGGGCGTCCCCCTTAGTCTTGTTCTCCTGGAGTTCTCCTCATCAGCTCTCCTCTAGCCTGACTACCTAATTGTTCTAGCAAAGCACTTCAGCACTACAGGTGAGTTGTTGAGTGTTTCATTAGAACAAGACTATACTAACTCTTCCCTTGCAGATTAGCTACCTGCAAGCCAAGTACTTGATCTTGAAATCTAGCAAACTCGATAGTAACAAGTAAGAACCTTCCCTCAGATAGGGTCAAGGGCGATAACTGACAAGGCTCACCCACTAGTGTCTTACCTTCCACCCATCGACTACTTCCCCGAATTCCTCACCGAAGAGGAACGTACTCAACAGATCATCCCACAACCAGACACACTCCTAGCGTGCTCTCCCAGTCCTGCTCATAGCGACATTGAACCTTATGACAGGTTCAACCCAGAGGACTTACAAGAATACTTAAACACCCGCGTAAGCTTCCCTCTACCAGACAGAAGACCCAAGCTTACCCAACCTCGCCAGAACCCACTTGACCCAGAAGTCAAGCATCACATCGAAGAATATAGGGAAATCTACGATCCCTATAATCTTAACTCAGAACCAGTCCCCCAACTCCCTGAACCAGTCAACTGGGCACCCCTAGGCCCCAGATTCCAACCGGCGAACTTCGAGCCAATTCGCCTGTTCTCTATCCAATCCAAAGTCAATTTCATCAGGTACTATTTCCAACACGTCGCCCCCCACACTCCACCAGCTGACCATTGGGCTTTATCTCGATATCTTCTCAGATCAACACCAGCAGAGATTATTGGCCAAGGACCTATCCCTCAGGCTAGCGGATCGGGAAATCATATTCCACCAGAACGGAGTGAGACTAGAGAGGTTAAAAAGAAAAGAAGGATTCATAGAAAGGACCGTACCTATAAAAGTAATATTTCTCACTCTCGCCTCCCTCGGGTACCGACTAGGATTAGACTTCTTGTACCTCTCATTCCTCCTCATCGCGGCCTACCTTATCTTAGGCCAACAAGTAGTCTTAGGAGACCTTAACGGCTCTGCAGAAATAACATATACTCTGTACAAAATACATCCAGTTGTCCCTCCTCAGGAGTTAAACCAAGAGTCAGAAGAAGAAGAGGAAGAAGAAGAAGAAGCTATCCCAGTTAGAGTTAGACCTCCCACTCCAACTTACCCAAGAGAAATCAGACCTCCTACTCCACACAATCAAACTCAAATTTCTCCTCCTCATTCCCAAAGAGAAGAATCAGAATCGTCAGAACATTCGTTCTTCCCTGCTCCACGTAATTTACCCCGCGTAAACCAATTTTCCATCTACGGCATCTCAGTCGCCGATTGCTCTGCACCGCCTCCTTACCAAAGAAGGAACCCTCTTGCTGAAATACCGGATTCTCAATCAGAAAACTAGTCAAACATGTCTCACGGGACTGACGTCGCCGATCTTATTGACGTGCTTAACGCGCTAACTTTGGAACAATCAATGGCTAATACCGAAAAGAAGAAAGATGTCACCAAAAAGATAGCCGATCCAGGATATTGGGATGGAAACTGCCCCTCTTTCCACCTATGGTGGCTAAGAATAAAGTTATGGGCTAATCAACAACATTGGGAAACAAATCAGCTCCGCACCATGGCAATCCTCTCACGGATGAACGGAAAAGCTTCTAGATTCGCACTCCTAACATTAGAAGCATGCGAAAGAAACGAGAATATTCCCATGGGAACACCCCCGATTATCCCAGGAGATCATGCATGGTTGACGCTAACCGAACTAGAGACCAAGGTCAAAGAATTCTTCCAAATAGATGTCCTTGCACACGAGAGTTTGAAGAAACTAGAATCACTCAAACAAGGATCTATGGACATTCACTCATTCTCACAACACTTCAGCATTCTCTTCCGAGAATCGGGAATTTCCGAAGAGCATGGCTTAACCATTCTAAAGAAGGCAGTTGATTTCTGCATTTATCAACAACAATCTCTAAATATGACCAAAGCTAAAACCGTACAAGAGCTTCTAAGCAACTATGTGGAAATCGGCAGAACATATGAACAAATGAAACTAGAACACTCAACCAGAAATCCGTTCTGTTCCAGTTATGGAAATACGTCATACCCGAGCAGTTCACGCCCACCGCCTCAGCCGAAGTTTACTGAATACGGCTTACAACCAGGTCGAGGCGCACCCATGGACATTGGTGCTGCGAATAGACCTTCCCTAAGAGGCAAATGCTATAATTGTCTTGGTCCACACCTTGCACGCAATTGCAAGAAACCCTCCACACGTTGCCGAAACTGTGGTTGGTCACGAGGTGAACACAAGAACAATTGTAGAGATTACAAGGGAAAGAGCACACGCCAAACTCGAACCTTGAACTCAGACCCTGAAGAATCTCATGAAGCAGGAATAGAATTTGATGAAATGAAGACCTCCTTCTTGGAGATAGAACCAGAAGGAAAGGGAAAAGCCAAAGCGGTCTAGACGAACTGGGTGTCCAGATCGCTAAAACCCAACAAGAATCAATCTAACAATAGTCTAACGGGGTCTCATTCAAGTGAGCTCGGCCGGGACTTGAAACCGGTGCTTAATTCCATTAACACAATAGACAACAAAATCCCAGACCAGATTTGTATTCGTGGAAACAACTTCAGAGATATCACATTGTCCATTAGCATAGCACCTATTAATAGCAAACACTTCATATCCGCAGAAGCCCTGCTGGATTCAGGTGCTAACACGATATTCATAGATCAATCTTGGGCCAAAAAGCACAAGTTACCACTCTCACCCCTTCGTCACTGCCTACCAGTGTACAATGTCGACGGATCTAGAAACTCCGCTGGAGACATCACACACTACGCGGAGATAATTATTGATTACCAAGGACATCGCGAGAAGACGACAGCCGAAATAACCAATCTCGGAAAGAATCAGGTTATTCTAGGATACACATGGCTAAAGAACCATAATCCAGAAATAGATTGGTCACAAGGCAAAGTTCTCATGACACGCTGCCCAAGCACTTGTCAAAATCTTAGGCCAAAGCCTTCCTTCTCACGGTACATAGAAGAACAAGAATGTGTCGCATTTGATCACGTATACGCTCTCAAACGGGAAACCTCAGAAAAGGATAAACCAGCTGAGAAAACTCCGGAAGAACTTGTTCCCCGTGCTTATCACAAGTTCATCCACCTGTTCAAGAAGAAAGAATCCGAGCGTATGCCCACACGTAAACCATGGGATCACGCTATAGATCTCAAAGACACCTTCGTACCGAAGAAAGGCCGACTAATCCCCTTATCACCACAAGAACAAGAAGAAGTCAGTGCCTTTATCAATGATCAACTCCAAAAGGGTTACATTCGCCGTTCTACATCCCCACAGACTTCTCCTGTGTTCTTCGTGCCAAAGAAAGATGGAAAGAAGTGCATGGTACAGGATTACAGATACCTCAATGAACACACGGTGAAAAACAATTACCTGCTACCTCTGATATCCCAATTGGTCGATAAGCTAAAAGGAACTAAACTATTCACCAAGATGGATCTCAGATGGGGCTACAATAATATCCATATCAAAGAAGGCGATGAATGGAAAGCCGCTTTCATTTGTCACCGAGGTTCTTTCGAACCATTGGTCATGTATTTTGGACTCTGTAATTCCCCCGCTACGTTCCAGACCATGATGAACGAGATATTTGCAGATATGGAAGACACTGTAGTTGTCTACATTGACGACATCATGATCTTTACCAAGACAGATGACGTAAAGGAACATGAGAAAGTAGTTCTCAAAGTTCTCGCACGCCTAGAAGAGAACGACTTATTCATCAAACCGGAGAAATGTCACTTCCATACCAAAGAAGTTGAATTTCTTGGCATGACAATAACCCCCGAAGGCATCAAAATGGATGATGACAAAGTCAAGGCTATTACCGAATGGCCGACTCCAACTACAGTCCACGGAGTTAGAAGTTTCTTAGGACTAGCCAACTTCTACCGCCGCTTTATCCAAGATTATGCGCAGGTCGCACAACCGTTGAACGATCTTACCAAGAAAGATACCCCTTTCTCATGGAAAGAGCCACAACAAGAAGCGTTTGATACGCTAAAAAGGAAATTCACTACCGCTCCTATCCTTGCTTTCCCAGACAACGATAAGAAGTTCCGCCTAGAAACCGATGCATCTAATTTTGCAACTGGAGCCGTTCTATCTATAGAACAAGATGGCAAATGGCACCCAGTCGCATTCTCTTCCCACTCCATGTCACCAGAAGAACGTAATTACCCAATTGCAGACAAGGAGATGCTAAGTGTTATCCGAAGTCTAGAACAATGGAGACACTATCTAGAAGGTGCAAAACAGGAATTTGAAATTTGGAACGATCACGCAAACCTTCAATGGTTCATGCAACAGCAAGATCTAAACAGACGTCAAGCCAGATGGTCTCAGTACCTCTCTCGTTTCAATTTCAAATGGATCCACAAAGCCGGAACTCAAATGGGAAAAGCTGATGCTCTCTCTCGAAGAGAAGATCACGCAAAAGGAATAGAAGATGACAACAAGCAAGTCTTAGTCATCCCTCTAGAACAAATAGCCGCCACATCAGTGCATATAGCCACAGATAGTGACGATATTCTGGAAAAGATAAAGAAAGCAACATGGAAAGTTCTAGAATCAGAAGCCATCAAACTTTGCAAGGAACATGGCATCTGTACAGAGAAAGATGAACTTCTCTATGACAAGAAGAACCAAATTTTCGTGCCGAATGATCAGGATCTTCGCATGGAAATCATACGCCTACATCACGACACTCCTGTTGCCGGACATCCAGGAATAGATCAAACCCTAGAACTGCTACAGCGTAGCTATACTTGGCCTGGAATGCCCACGCTTGTCAAAGACTACATCTCATGCTGCGATAGATGCGCACACTTCAAAGGCATCAACACTGCACCTGCTGGAAAACTGTTACCATTGGAAATTCCAGATCTTCCATGGGAACACGTCAGTGCAGACTTCATGACAGATTTCCCAGAATCAAATGGATTTGATTCCATTCTAGTCGTCATTGATCGATTCTCCAAAGAAGTCGAATTCATCCCCTGCACCAAATCTGTCAATGCCTTACAAACAGCTAGACTGTATCTCACACACGTATGGAAGCATCATGGACTTCCTAAAACAATAGTATCAGACCGAGGACCGCAATTTGCATCACAAGTGATAAAAGACTTATGTAAACGTCTCGGCATCACGCCTAAACTCTCTACCACACATCACCCGCAAACAGATGGACAAACGGAACGCATGAATAGAGACCTACAACAATATCTCCAACTATTCACCGCAGAAAAGCAACACGAATGGTCAGAATGGTTGCCAATTGCGCAATTCTCATATAACTCGAAAAGGCAAACTTCTACACAGAAAACCCCATTTTCTGTCACACGTACATACGAACCAAAAATAGGAATAGAAAATCACATGGCAAAAGCACCCGCCGCTGCTAAACTCGCTGATGAAATCGAACAAACTCTAAAAGAAACAAAAGAAAACCTAGAAAAAGCACAAAAACACATGAAAAAGCAAGCAGATAAACATAGAACAAATGCTCCACAATACAAAGTAGGAGACAAGGTTTGGCTTAGCACAGATGGCCTAAAACTCCCACGACCTTCAAAGAAGCTCACGGAGAAATGGTTAGGACCTTACGAAATCATTAGCTTCAAAGGAAGCAATGCTATTGAACTCCGACTCCCACGCACCATGAAAGTGCACAACGTGTTCAATATAGCTAAAATTAAACCTTACAAGGAACGCCTACCCGGCCAACATACTGACAAGCCAGGTCCAATACTCGTCACTGAAGACAGAGAGGACGAATACGAAGTTGACTACATAGTTGACTCCAGACTATGAGAGAAATGGCTAGAATTCTTAGTATATTGGAAAGGATACGACGACACGGATAGAACGTGGGAACCCCGATCAAATCTCACTAATGCACCGGACGCAATAAAGGAATTCTATAAAAAGAATCCATCGGCTCCCCGTCTACTCCGCATGACTCAGGTTGATTTCCAAAAGCTGTTCAAACCTTACGAAAACTTCACAGCATTGACTGCGGAGGACAGCTTATATAATCATCATGAAGCAATATAAAAAGAACCCACTTCAGCCTGACCAAACCCCAATTCGCTCCCTTCCTTTAAACTAGTCGAGCACCGCTCCTAGCAATCCTCTAGTAATCTTACCACCTCTTCCACCCTCCACCACTCTAAATGTCTTCTTGGACCAACTCATTCACCCAATTCCATGCCAACACCATCATTGACGAATATCTCAACCACAACCCTAATGCTCCCCATATCGATACCCCAGCTCGCCCCACCACCCTTGCCCCTGTTCCGTGGTCATGGATAGACTTTGGTCTACTGATCACTTATATGGTATCGATATTTACACTCTGTGTCGTTCTCATAGAGAACAGCACATTATTCATCATAGGGATACTTATCCTATTGACTATAATCTCCTTGTCCTTCGTGCTTGTGACTGCGCTATATGTGCATGGCTCAGTGCGGGACGGCAAGGGGATAACATTAGAAATAATGCGCGACAACACTAATGGTTGCAATATGTTCAAAGGTTTCAGCATCACGATGCCAGACAAATACTTCATCGAACAAGAAGGTTACAGTTATGAAGTTTACTCCCGTGATTTCAGAGCCAGAGAAAAAGAACAGCACGATGCCCTCATGGAACGAACTAAACCAGTTCGCCAGCAGATTGAGGCAGATGCTGAAAATATCAATGCCTGGGCTGGATTTCCCTCGTGGGAAGACAACGAACAAAACGCGGATGACGAAGATGGTAATGACGATACCACTCTTCATAGCGATAACGATCTGACTACTGCCAACAGCTTCATAGCTGTATACAACCTTCACATCTGATGAAGAAAGGTCGTGATTGCCTGGAATGCAATCCATAGAGAGGGGGTAGTGTTACAAATGGTACATTTCTTACCTTTCTTCTCCTACACTTTTACTTACTTGTTTACACTTCAGTTTTACTTTTGGACTTAGTCGAATATCTTGTACAATAGTCACATGACCTAATCACGTGACCTGATCACATGACCCTATCACGTGACACGGACTAACTTCTCCGCTTACTCATATATGCTTACTCTTGCTTACTTATTTTCTGAAACACTCAACAACTCACCTGTAGTGCTGAAGTGCTTTGCTAGAACAATTAGGTAGTCAGGCTAGAGGAGAGCTGATGAGGAGAACTCCAGGAGAACAAGACTGAGGGGGACGCCCTTCAGACTCCTGGTTTATATACTATTGGAGTGTTTGTACCTATTTGGTATGAACCTTAACTACTAGCCAATAGCAAAAGTGCAGCGTACAGCAATGCGCAGCAGCTGAATAAGAACAATAGAGAAGATGAGTAATACTGACTGCGGCGCAGCAGTCTTAGTAAGAAAGGTAAGCAAGAATGAGTAAGTAAGAGTAAGCATGTATGAGTAAGTGGAAAGAGTAGTCCGTGTCACATGATGGAGTCATGTGATCAGATCACGTGATTAGGTCACGTGATTATTGTACAAGATATTTGACTAAGTCCAAAAGTGAAGCTGAAACGTAGACAAGTAAGTAAAAGTGTAGGAAAAGAAAGGTAAGAACTGTACCATTTGTAACACTACCCCCTCTCTATGGATTGCATTCCAGGCAATCACGACCTTTCTTCATCAGATGTGAAGGTTATATACAGCTACGAAGCTATTGGTGGTAGTCAGCTCGTTATCGCTGTGAAGAGTAGCATCGTCGTTACCGTCTTCGTTATCCGCGTTTTGTTCATTATCATCCCAACCAGGGAATCCAGCCCAGCCATTGATATCTTCAGCTTGTGCCTCAATCTGCTGGCGAACTGGTTTAGTTCGTTCCATGAGGGCATCATGCTGTTCCTTTTCGCAGGCTCTGAAGTCGCGGGAGTAGACTTCGTAGCTATATCCTTCTTGTTCGATGAAATACTTATCTGGCATCGTGATGCTGAAACCTTTGAATATGCTGCGACCATTAGTGTTGTCGCGCATTATTTCTAACATTATCCCCTTGCCGTCCCGCACTGAGCCATGCATGTATAGCACGGTCACGAGCAGTAAGGACAAGGAGATTATAGTCAATAGGATAAGTATCCCTATGATGAATAATGTGCCGTTCTCTACGAGAATGACACAGAGTGTAAATATCGAGACCATATATGTGATCAATAGACCGAAGTCTATCCATGACCACGGTATTGGGGCGAGGGGAGTGGAGCGAGCGGGGGTGTCGATGTGGGGAGCATTGGGGTCGTGGTTGAGGTACTTGTCGATGATAGCTCGTGCGTGGAATTGAGTGTAGGAATTGGTCCAGGAAGACATGTAGGGTGGTGGAGGGTGCAAGAGGTGGTAAGATTTGTTAGATGATTGCTAGGAGCGGTGCTCGACTAGTTTGTAGGAAGGAAGTGGATTGGGGTTTGGTCAGGCTGAAGCGGGTTCTTTTTATATTGCTTCATGATGATTATATAAGCTGTCCTCTGCAGTCAATGCTGTGAAGTTTTCGTAAGGTTTGAACAGCTTTTGGAAATCAACCTGAGTCATGCGGAGTAGATGGGGAGCCGATGGATTCTTTTTATAGAATTCCTTTATTGCGTCTGGTGCATTAGTGAGATTTGATCGGGGTTCCCACGTTCTATCCGTGTCGTCGTATCCTTTCCAATATACTAAGAATTCTAGCCATTTCTCTCATAGTCTGGAGTCAACTATGTAGTCAACTTCGTATTCGTCCTCTCTGTCTTCAGTGACGAGTATTGGACCTGGCTTGTCAGTATGTTGGCCGGGTAGGCGTTCCTTGTAAGGTTTAATTTTAGCTATATTGAACACGTTGTGCACTTTCATGGTGCGTGGGAGTCGGAGTTCAATAGCATTGCTTCCTTTGAAGCTAATGATTTCGTAAGGTCCTAACCATTTCTCCGTGAGCTTCTTTGAAGGTCGTGGGAGTTTTAGGCCATCTGTGCTAAGCCAAACCTTGTCTCCTACTTTGTATTGTGGAGCATTTGTTCTATGTTTATCTGCTTGCTTTTTCATGTGTTTTTGTGCTTTTTCTAGGTTTTCTTTTGTTTCTTTTAGAGTTTGTTCGATTTCATCAGCGAGTTTAGCGGCGGCGGGTGCTTTTGCCATGTGATTTTCTATTCCTATTTTTGGTTCGTATGTACGTGTGACAGAAAATGGAGTTTTCTGTGTAGAAGTTTGCCTTTTTGAGTTATATGAGAATTGCGCAATTGGCAACCATTCTGACCATTCATGTTGCTTTTCTGTGGTGAATAGACGGAGGTACTATTGTAGATCTCTATTCATGCATTCCGTTTGTCCATCTGTTTGCGGATGCCGCGCGGTAGAGAGTTTAGGCGTGATGCCGAGACGTTTACATAAGTCTTTCATCACTTGTGATGCGAATTGCAGTCCTCGGTCTGATACTATTGTTTTAGAAAGTCCATGATGCTTCCATACATGTGTGAAATACAGTCTAGCTGTTTGTAAGGCATTGACAGATTTGGTGCAGGGGATGAATTCGACTTCTTTGGAGAATCGATCAATGATGACTAGAATGAAATCAAATCCATTTGATTCTGGGAAATCTGTCATGAAGTCTGTACTGACATGTTCCCATGGAAGATCCGGAATTTCCAATGGTAACAGTTTTCCAGCAGGTGCAGTGTTGATGCCTTTGAAGTGTGCGCATCTATCGCAGCATGAGACGTAGTCTTTGACAAGCGTGGGCATTCCAGGCCAAGTATAGCTACGCTGTAGCAGTTCTAGGGTTTGATCTATTCCTGGATGTCCGGCAACAGGAGTGTCGTGATGTAGGCGTATGATTTCCATGCGAAGATCCTGATCATTCGGCACGAAAATTTGGTTCTTCTTGTCATAGAGAAGTTCATCTTTCTCTGTACAGATGCCATGTTCCTTGCAAAGTTTGATGGCTTCTGATTCTAGAACTTTCCATGTTGCTTTCTTTATCTTTTCCAGAATATCGTCACTATCTGTGGCTATATGCACTGATGTGGCGGCTATTTGTTCTGGAGGGATGACTAAGACTTGCTTGTTGTCATCTTCTATTCCTTTTGCATGATCTTCTCTTCGAGAGAGAGCATCGGCTGTTCCCATTTGGGTTCCGGCTTTATGGATCCATTTGAAATTGAAACGAGAGAGGTACTGAGACCATCTGGCTTGACGTCTGTTTAGATCTTGCCGTTGCATGAACCATTGAAGGTTTGCATGATCGTTCCAAATTTCAAATTCCTGTTTTGCACCTTCTAGATAGTGTCTCCATTGTTCTAGACTTCGGATAACACTTAGCATCTCCTTGTCTGCAATTGGGTAATTACGTTCTTCTGGTGACATGGAGTGGGAAGAGAATGCGACTGGGTGCCATTTGCCATCTTGTTCTATAGATAGAATGGCTCCAGTTGCAAAATTAGATGCATCGGTTTCTAGGCGGAACTTCTTGTCATTGTCTGGGAAAGCAAGGATAGGAGCGGTAGTGAATTTCCTTTTTAGCGTGTCAAATGCTTCTTGTTGCGGTTCTTTCCATGAGAAAGGGATATCTTTCTTGGTAAGATCATTCAAGGGTCGTGCGACTTGCGCATAATCTTGGATAAAGTGGCGGTAGAAGTTGGCTAGTCCTAAGAAACTTCTAACTCCGTGGACTGTAGTTGGAGTTGGCCATTCGGTGATTGCCTTGACTTTGTCATCATCCATTTTGATGCCTTCAGGAGTTATTGTCATGCCAAGAAATTCAACTTCTTTGGTGTGAAAATGGCATTTCTCTGGTTTGATGAATAAGTCATTCTCTTCTAGGCGTGCGAGAATTTTGAGAACCACTTTCTCATGTTCTCTTACATCATCTGTCTTGGTAAAGATCATGATGTCGTCAATATAGACAACTACAGTGTCTTCCATATCTGCAAATATCTCGTTCATCATGGTCTGGAATGTAGCGGGGGAATTACAGAGTCCAAAGTACATGACCAATGGTTCGAAAGAACCTCGGTGACAAACAAAGGCGGCTTTCCATTCATCGCCTTCTTTGATACGGATATTATTGTAACCCCATCTGAGATCCATCTTGGTAAATAGTTTAGTTCCTTTTAGCTTATCGACCAATTGGGATATCAGAGGTAATGGGTAATTGTTCTTCACTGTGTGTTCGTTGAGATATCTGTAATCCTGTACCATGCGCTTCTTTCCATCTTTCTTTGGTACAAAGAACACGGGGGAAGTCTGTGGGGATGTGGAACGGCGAATATATCCCTTTTGGAGTTGATCATCAATGAAGGCGCTGACTTCTTCCTGTTCTTGTGGGGATAAGGGAATTAGTCGGCCTTTCTTCAGCACGAAAGTATCTTTGAGATCTATGGCATGATCCCATGGTTTACGTGTGGGCATATGCTCGGATTCTTTCTTCTTGAATAGGTGAATGAACTTGTGGTAAGCTCGGGGAACAAGTTCTTCCGGAGTTTTCTCAGCTGGTTTATCCTTTTCTGAGGTTTCCCGTTTGAGAGCATGTACGTGATCAAATGCGACACGTTCTTGTTCTTCTATGTGTCGTGAGAAGGACGGCTTGGGTCTAAGGTTTTGACAAGTGCTTGGGCAGCGTGTCATGAGGACTTTGCCTTGTGACCAATCTATTTCTGGGTTATGGTTCTTTAGCCATGTGTATCCTAGAATAACCTGATTCTTTCCGAGATTGGTTATTTCGGCTGTCGTCTTCTCGCGATGTCCTTGGTAAACAATGATTATCTCCGCGTAGTGTGTGATGTCTCCAGCGGAATTCCTAGATCCGTCGACATTGTACACTGGTAAGCGGTGACAAAGGGGTGAGAGTGGTAACTTGTGCCTTTTGGCCCAAGATTGGTCTATGAAGATCGTGTTAGCACCTGAGTCCAGCAGGGCTTCTGCGGATATGAAGTGTTTGCTATTAATAGGTGCTATGCTAACGGACAATGTAATATCTCTGGAGTTGTTTCCACGGATACGGATTTGGTCTGGGATTTTGTTGTCTATTGTGTTAATGGAATTAAGCACCGGTTTCAAGTCCCGGCCGAGCTCACTTGAATGAGACCCCGTTAGACTATTGTTAGATGGTTTCTTGTTGGGTTTAGCGATCTGGACACCCAGTTCATCTAGACCGCTTTGGCTTTTCCCTTCCCTTCTGGTTCTATCTCCAGGAAGGAGGCCTTTATCTCATCAAATTCTATTTCTGCTTCGTGAGATTCTTCAGGGTCTGAGTTCAAGGTTCAAGCTTGGCATGTGCTCTTTCCCTTGTAATTCCTACAATTGTTCTTGTGTTCACCTTGTGACCAACCACAGTTTCGGCAACGTGTGGAGGGTTGTTTGCAATCATGTGCAAGATGTGGGCCGAGACAATTGTAGCATTTGCCTCTTAGGGAAGGTCTGTTCACAGCACCAATGTCCATAGGTGCGCCTCGACCTGGTTGTAACCCATATTCGGTAAACTTCGGTTGAGGCGGTGAGCATGAGGTACTCGGGTATGATGTATTTCCGGAATAAGAACGGAACGGATTTCCTGTTGAGCGTTCTAGCTTCATTTGCTCATATGTTCTCCCAATTTCTACGTAATTGTTTAGGAGTTCTTGTACAGTTTTGGCCTCAGTCATATTTAGAGATTGTTGCTGATAGATTTGGAAGTTCACTGCTTTCTTTAGTATCGTTAAGCCATGCTCTTCGGAGATTCCCAATTCTCGGAAGAGAATGCTGAAGAGTTGGAAGAATGAATGTATGTCCATAGAGCCTTGTTTGAGTGATTCCAGTTTCTTCAGGCTCTCATGTGCAAGAATATCTATTTGGAAGAATTCTTTGACCTTGGTTTCTAGTTTGGTTAAAGTTAACCATGCACGATCTCCTGGGATGATCGGGGGTGTTCCCGTGGGGATATCAGCGTTCCTTTCGCATGCTTCTAATGTTAGGAGTGCGAATCTAGAAGCTTTTCTGTTCATCTGTGAGAGAATTGCCATGGTGCGAAGCTGATTGGTTTCCCAAGTTTGTTGGTTAGCCCATAACTTTATTCTTAGCCACCATAGGCGGAAAGAGGGGCAGTTTCCATCCCAATATCCTGGGTCGGCTATCTTCTTGGTGACGTCTTTCTTCCTTTCGGTATTAGCCATTGATTGTTCCAAAGTTAGCGCATTAAGCGCATCAATAAGATCGTTAACATCCAATCCGTGAGACATGTTTGTTTAGTTCGCGGATTGGGAGTCTGGTATTTCAGCAAGAGGGTTCCTTCTTTGGTAGGGAGGTGGTGCAGAGCGATCGGCGACTGAGATGCCATAGACGGAAAATTGGTTTACACGAGGTAAATTATGTGGAGCAGGGAAGAACGAATGTTCTGACGATTCTGATTCTTCTCTTTGGGGATGAGGAGGAGAAATTTCTCTTGGATAGATTGGAGTGGGAGGTCTAACTCTGACTGGGATAGCTTCTTCCTCTTCTTCTTCTTCTTCTTCTTCTGACTCTGGGTTTAGTTCCTGAGGGGGGACAACTGGATGTATTTTGTACAGAGTGTATGTGATTTCTACAGAGCCGTTAAGGTTTCCTGAGACTACTTGTGGGTCTAAGATAAGGTAGACTGCAATGAGGAGGGATGAGGTGAGTAAGTAGCCTAATCCGAGTTGCAGTCCTAGGCAGGCGAGAACGAGGAATACTACTTTTATAGGTAGTGTCCTTTCTACGTATCCTTCTTTTCTTTCTAACCTCTCTAGTCTGACTCCGTTCTGGTGGAAGATTATCTCCCGATCTGCTAGCCTGAGGGAGAGGTCCTTCGCCAATAATCTCAGCTGGTGTTGCTCTGAGAAAATATCGAGATAAACGCCAACAGTCAGCTGGTGGAGTTTGGGGGGCGACGTATTGGAAATAGTACCTGATGAAATTGACTCTGCTTTGAATAGAGAATAGGCGAATCGGTTGGAGATTCGCCGGCTGGAATCTGGGACCTAGGGGGGCCCAATCAACTGGTTCAGGGAGTTGGGGAACTGGTTCCGAGTTAAGGTTATAGGGGTCGTAGATCTCCCTATATTCTTCAATGTGACGCTCAACTTCTGGGTCAAGCAGGTTCTGGCGAGGTTGGGTAAGCTTGAGCCTCCTATCGGGTAGAGGGAAGCTTACACGAAGGTTTAAATATCCTTGTAAGTCCTCTGGATTGAACCTGACATAAGGTTCAATGTCACTACGAGCAGGACTGGGAGAGCGAGATAGTGGAGTGTCCACCTGTGGGACACTGTCGAGGTCGTTGGGGTCGATGTCAGTGAGGGTTTCTATGATATGGCCGTCTACTATATGAGTGATGCTGCTGTAGGGGATGTGGCCATGGAGGTAAGACACTAGTGGGTGAGCTTTGTCAGTTATCGCCCTTAACCCTATGTGAGGGAAGGTTCTTACTTGTTGTTATTGAGTTTGCTAGATTTCAAGTGCTAGATCAAGTGATTTGGCTTGCAGGTAGCTAATCTGCAAGGGAAAAGGTTAGTATAGTCTTGTTCTAATGAAACACTCAACAACTTACCTGTAGCGTTGAGATGCTTTGCTAGAACAATTAAGTAGTCTTACTAGAGGAGAGCTGTTGAGGAGAACTCCAGGAGAACAAGACTGAGGGGAACGCCCTTCAGACTCCTGGTTTATATACTATTGGAGTGTTTGTACCTATTTGGTATGAACCTTAACTACTAGCCAATAGCAAAAAGGTATCGTACAGCAATGCGCAGCAGTGTACAGCATTGCGCAGTAAGCTGAGTAAGAACAATAGAAAAGATGAGTAATGATGACTGCAGTGCAGCAGTCTTAGTAAGAAAGATAATTGAAAATGAGTAAGCAAGAGTAAGCATGTATGAGTAAGCAGAGAAGTTAGTCCGTGTCACGTGATAGGGTCATGTGATCAGGTCATGTGATCAGGTCACATGACTATTGTACAAGATATTCGACTAAGTCCAAAAGTAAAACTGAAGCGTAAACAAGTAAGTAAAAGTGTAGGAGAAGAAAGGTAAGAAATGTACCATTTGTAACATTACATGGCCCTGGTGATGTGATCACCCTGACAGACTAGATGCATTTACTTTCATACTTAGGCGATCTTAGCGATGAAACCAAAGTCATAAATATTTTACTGGCTTGGACCGGAACTTCCAACACACTCCTTAACCATTTTTCCATGAAGTTCTAACCATCCACGAGACCATCAAAACTATGCTATTCCTTCACCGCCGCTGCTCAGTCGATCCTTTCAATTCTCCCAGTGCTAACAGACATTCATCATTGAAAGAAAAAGACAAACAATCCAACTCACGGCATCCTGTAAACGACCTTCCAAATGCTCCACGGAATAGGACCAGTTCAGATGCCAGCGTTTTCAGACGTGTATCCACCATGTTTGCAACTCGAAGACGGACATTGTCGAAAGGCGCACCGTCGCGGGGAGATTGCAATGGGTCTGGTGGGATAGAGTTTATCTGCTCAAACCCATTGACAAGGCTTCCAAGGATTTCAAGCGACTCTACCCCTCCCTCTTCGCCCGAGATCCGACGACCGAGTGGACTGGGACGGAGAGCAAGTTTCTTGGAGTCCGACTTCAATGATTCAGTTCGCTCAGTCGCTGTCAGTGATAATTATCGGGTAGGGGAGGGTCCCAGGGCTCGTGCAGGATTTTCGAGTTTGCCAAGTCTACTGGATGGTGGTGGGCTTCATTTGAGCGAGACTTTCAATCCCAAAGTTGGATTCGAAACTGCACCTCAACCCGAGGCCCACCACCCTACTCGACGTGCTGGCGGGTTTGCTCTCCCCAGTCACCTTCTCGAGATTGTACTTCAGTTCCTCCCGCGACGAGATCTCATCGTCATTGCTCTTGTGTCACGTGAATTCTGTTCCACCGCCCAGCATACCCTCTATCGCTCGCTTGACACTCGCAGCATCGCAGAGTCACAGCTGAAACGACTTTACTCCCTCTTGTCATACAAGAGAGAGCTTGCCGAGCTAGTTTTCTCATTCTATTGCCCCTTGTGGCCAATTTTGCCAGATTGCAATGATACCCCCGACGTCTTCTGTCGTGCTCTTCACAACATGGTCAATCTCAGGATCCTGACCATCCATTCCTTCACTTCTGTGCTCTCTCATACACCATCACCCATATTCTCTCTAACCCAGCTCACGATTCTTGATACGGAAATGACGCAATCGCAACTGACCGAGATTCACCTTTGGCTTACTACTCAATCTTCTCTCCAATCCCTCACTTTCCCCAACCTTGCTGAATACCAAAGCGACGAAGGTTCGTCCCCACAACCTACAGATGAATGGACACCTCTCGTGGCATGCTCGTCTACTGAAGTCGAGGCCACCCCACCTATTGCCTCACTTCCTGCTCTAAAGTCTCTCCATGCTTCCACGCAAATCATCGGCTCACTTTGTTCTTCACTACAACATCCCCTACATCGTCTAACCCTGGAGGTTCACGACACGCTCTACACGGGATTACGTCCCAGTGTGTTACTTCGTCCTTTCAAAGGCGTTCGCGAGCTGAGCATCATCTTTGCTCCCGAAGTCGACAAATGGACTGCGGAAAAATTCCTCGGGGTCACTGGGTGTATTCTCGCAGGCGAAGATAATGAAGAAGGATTAACTTCGCTCGAAATTGAGACGTTATGGATGGACAAGGACTCTGCCGAGGTACGTTGTCCATCTTCCTCATTGTCGTCGTCTTTTTCTCCAAGATCTCACCTCGGGATTCGCACAGACTCTATGGCATTGTCACAGCGACCTTGTCCCGTTTTCGAGGCCTCCAGAAACTCAAACTAACCTCGCCTTTCCAATCTATCCAAGCCCCCATACGCCCGCCCACGGCCACGCTCTCCCTTCTCCACTTCCCCAGCCCACTTCCTTCACCCACCCATTCCGTCTCGGCTGCATCCGCCTACTCCGTCCAATCCACGCCCTCCGCACACTCCATATTGGCATTCACACCTCAAGGTGTTGTCATCGAGCGAGAGTTTGTGAATGGTACTGAGAGAGGGTACGCGAAGACGTGGACGAGTCAGTGTCCGACTTTAGAAGATGTGCAATTTACTTTTTCGTGTTCGATGAACGAGACAGACGTGGAGCTGTGCGGAGTATGGTTTAGGAGAAAGGTCACGGTGGGTGGTGTGAAGAGTAGGTGAGGTGAGGTGCACAGCTGAGCGTTGGGCTGTGCCAGTTTATGTCAAGGTGTTGGCGGACTGCGTTTTCTTCTTCGTCTGTCGTTCGTTTGGTGTTTATTTTTTCTTATTTTTTCGATGGTATGATATGGATATATTGTGCGCGTTGGATATTAAGGTAGAGTATATAATGTGGGCCTTTTCTCTGATATCACTACTTGCAAGCTAGTACTTGCGATTTACTGAGTACTAACGCGTTGGTCTGCAGTGCTGTCAAGTTTAAAATTAAGTTCAAAGTTGAGTCGCATAACGTTTATGGTCTGAGACTTTTTTGGCCAGTGGGAGGCAGGGTAAGTCTGTCTGTCCACCCCTCGACGACGCGCCTCTTATGCCTTTCGCCTTTGTGATCTATACAGCAAACCAACAACTCTCAGGAATTCGGCCGCTGTATCAAACGAGCCATGTACGTAGCGGGCGTCGCCATGCAGATGGTCCTATGACTGATATGGTACTTTGTAACGGTCTATACAAATCGTGTCAACGCTGCGAAACTCGTTGCACAATTCCATGATTTAAATCAGACTCTGACAGCTGCTATGATGTACTGCATCCAATTGCAGTGATCACTAGTCGGGAATCCTTCAAGTTCCCCCACCACCCCGGGTCCATGTTTCGATGAAATCTCGCGAATGATCTTGCTGGCTTTGTGCTTTATGACTCGAAGATCGACTGAGGTAAGTAAGTGCACTCGAGTTTCCATGATCATAACGATGGCAGACGCGTCACACGAGCTCAGGCTTGCCGTTGAATCCAGTAGTCCAGGGCCGGTGCACGATGTGCGTCTCCCTCGTAATGGATATCAAGTCCGATACGCGAACGTTGATGTCGCAAAACTTTTTTGAAGATCACAGAAATTCTCGTCGGCATGATCATCTAATCTTCTCACCAAATTGTCAGTATAACTCAGAGCTTCGTCGCCCCTCCATGGTACAGGCTCGGTTTTATTACCCCCCCCTTTTGCTGGTTACCAACTTAGAACTTTCTGTCTCTCAAATCCTCTCACTCTTCTTACCTGTAACCTGTTGTCACTGTAACCTGAATGGCGCATTCTGTGGTATATAATGTGCGAGGTATGACTGTCTATTATGTCGGGGGTAATGGAACGTGCTCACTGTCTTTCTCCCAGTTTTCGCGACTGTCTTTGATTCACTCTCGCTTCTTCTGACAGCTTGGCGGATTTACTTCCGTCTCAAAATTGGTCGCTTCTGGTGGGAAGATGCCTGGGCGGTCATTTTGTTTTTTACTGGCCTTGTGTGGGTGATAGCACAGATGACATTTGCATTCACTAGTAAGATCACAGCAGTGAACTACCGACCATGGCATCCAGGTGGCTTAACATCACTGGTAAGCTCGTGGATATATTCACTCGGCTTCACCTGTATCGTAACGTTCGTTTTTTCCTGACGTTTTGCAAAAATAGCTTCTTACGCTGATCGTTTAGGTTGGCACGTATGAGCATACTATTCTCGATCATCCGGATTATACGTGGACGTCACCCTCATGTTCTCAAGTTCGCATATGCCTGTGTCGTGTTCTTTGCAGCATCATGGACCACAATCATCGTTCAGAAAGTATACCAATGTACTTCGAACACTAGCTGGCACCATTTTGATGCTGCTTTATCACCAATACAACCGTTCTGCGCTGTAGCAACGGAAATTTCGATATTCGAACTCACTACTAAGCATTTGCTCTTCCACGAATGCAGTTATAACTGAACACGACCGATAAATGTCTGCCTCCAGCCGATTGTATTGGCGACTCGATCCTCGTTGCACTCCCTTTGCGGATGCTATGGCGGGTGAAGCTTCCCGGCCGTCAGCGGAGAATGATTCTATCAATCTTCGCCTCCAGTACCCTCTTAGCTTTTGGAGCACTCCTCCACATTATCTGTCAAGTGTTCAATGTTTATGATGTGGCGATCGCTGGCATCAACGTCGAGGTTTGTGTCTACTTTCGCATTTTCCTTCATGAGGCTTACCAGTTGCTGACATCTGTTTTACTTGCAAGATCAATCTATCTCTCTGTGTCTGTAACCTCCTCGTTGTGGTGACATACATGTATCGCTTCTTCTTTCACAATAACGGTGCTTCTGAAGCCATCGAAGATTCAAGCTCGGTGGGATTCGATGATGATGACTTCACCACGCCTGCAACCCAGTCCCCAGTGGCTCTTACGACCGTCGATCTCGATACGCCTTCCTCCTCTCCGGATACGACGGGTGATTCGTGGAGTGGTCCGAGTTCACAGCGTGAGCCTCGATGAGAGCGTCGACCCATGGAGGATGCAGATGGTTTATGTTCGACATGCATGCATGTTCATTCTTTACTAGTACCTGCCGTTCGTTGGTTTGTCTGACAATCACTGTCGTTAGGCCTCACAAACTGAACTCGACCTTTACACAGATCTTTCGCACATGGTATGATCCGCGTAATAGTGGATTGTAAGGTAGTGAGCTCGCCGAGTTTCCAAGTACTTACAATGTTTATATACCGTATATACCCACATTTTACTAACAACTGGACAAAGACAGCACGACTCAGAGTCCTGCCAGTCTGGTGAGTTTTTGTGCTCAGGGGAATTGCACATTGTGATTCCTGCCAGAATTCTGGTCCCGCCCGGTGCGTCTCAGGTATCATCCTCTGCCTTCGCGCCCGAGACAGTATTGTCGATGAAGCTGCATATGTGTTCTCCTGGCTCTATCGTGATCACAGTGCAAGTACTCACGACTCGGAGTTGCATCACCCCCCGACTAAAACGTAAGCTGCCTTCATCATGACGCCCCCACCTGTTCCCACCCCCAGGGGCATAATGGTGCTCGATATCAAGGAAAAATGTGTTCAAGTTCGAACGAGTCGCATACTGAACATCTACTGCCATGACCGAATAAACTTTTAGCGGCAAGGTAGACTTCACTTTGCCAAATGATCTCACACTTGACAACTCGGCTTATCCACAGTCTTGCAGGGGTCGCCTGTCATGAGTGCCGATTTGAGAGAGATCCAGAAGTTTCGCCGTTCACTAGCCTACTTGGCTGTTCACAACCGTGCCGATAGACGTTTCGCTTGATAAAGCTTATATCGATATATACGAAAGTATCCAGTGTTAAAGGGAGCTTGGGTGGGATGTTCTTTATTTTCCTCCTCCTTTCACATACGGTGACTCTCCATGACGCTTTCCAGCGTTTACATCGTGCGGGGTGAGGTTCTTCTCGTCGCGTACTCGAGGGGTTCTGGAGGACTAATCATGAATCTATATCAAGTCGCCACAACTGTTCTCATAGGCCTCGGACTTCTTCTAACAGCTTGGCGAGTTTACTTTCGTCTGAAAATCGGTCGCTTCTGGTGGGAAGATGCCTGGGCGACTCTCCTATTCTTCGCCGGTCTTCTGTGGATGATAGCAGAATGGACGCTCTTACTCACCGGTAAGTTAGGTCGTTCTGTTCGTGTCGACAGGTTGTGATCAAAGAAATGAGTTGCTCATCGCGACATTTAGATGGCTTAACGTCGATCGTTAATTCGTGGATCTACTCCATGTGTTTCACCTGTATTGTGACGTTCGTTCTTCTGTTGCGATCACTGAGATGATGTCTTACGCTAGCTCCAAGGTTGGTACGCATGAGCATATTGTTCTCGATCATACGGATTATTAACGGAGGTCCTCACCTCCTGAAGTTTGCATACGGCTGTGTTGTGTTCTTCGCAGCGTGTTGGATCGTCCTCGTCGTCGACAAAACCATCCAATGTGCTTCTGATACCCGGTGGCATTATATCGCCATCTCGTCAGGAAAACCATATTGTTCTGTAAGAAAGCGGATACCGATATTTGAATTCACCAGTAACTGCTTCTCCGTTTTTCAAATCTCAAACCGAATGATACAAACTGATCTTCTGTCTATACTCAGCCGACTGCATTGGCGTGTCGATCCCCGTCGCACTTCCTCTGCGGATACTGTGGAGGGTGAAACTGCCTAGACGTCAAGGAGAATGATTCTTTCGATCTTCGCTTCTAGCACCCTGCTAGCTTTGGGGGCACTTTTCCATACCCTCGGCGAGGTCCTCAATAATTCTGTAATCAAAATTGCGGGTATAAACGTCGACGTGTGCCTTGATTCCCTCATTCCCTCTGTAGCTTCAATGGGGACACTCACATGCGTCGTCTTCATTGCCAACAGATCATTCGCTTCCTGCTCCAGGACAGAATCATCTCTTCCGAAACTATGACGTGTTCGACAAGTTTTGACGATGATTTCACGACGCAGGCAATCCCGACTCAGTCGCGTGTGACTTTAACTAGCGTTGACCTCGAGATGTCTTCTAGTAGTCGGGGCACCGGCGGAACGTCGGGAAGGTGAGACTGTTGAGATCGGAAGTCATTCGGCAGTGTGGAAACATCAAGTTGTCTCTGGGAATTGTGATACGGCCTAAGGGTGGGATGTCGTAGGGCTTGTATGTAAAACTCATCTTATTTACGGTCTTCGATAGATATCTATTAGCATCTGGTTGTACTCGCCTTGTTCTCGGTGTCGGGCTTAGATTCGAAGCTAACATTCCTGCTACGCGCCAGACGAGCTCGGTCGCCCCTGTCTGATGTTGCTCTTGTCTTCCCGGACTGCATCAACATCTAAAGTGTTGACATGGCATCTTCGCAGTATGGATGTCCCAAATGTTGAGGGACCGTCATCGTCGTCATCGAAGATATCTTCGCGCGAAACCAATCGCCGTTGCGGCAAAGAGGTACCATTCCCTGGTGGATTTGTTGTCGAGGGGAATGTTGTTTGATGCGGTAGTGCGGGTGCCTTGGATCAACAGGTGGAAAAAGATAGTCTATGAAGAGTAGCGTGAGTTTGTGAAACTTCGTCACTCCTATGAGTGAAGCTTTAGGACTGTAAACGACATAGCCGAATAACTGATGGCCGGACGGTCTCATTTGGGAGTTCGGGTGCCATGACTTCGACAATGGGACTGAGATGAGTTTGAAGGGTGAGTGGGGGTATACGGAGAGATGGCGAGAGGAGAGATGAAGGGACGGCGGTACCTGGGTTGGCTAATTAGCTGGAAATTAGTTGACTGTTCTCCCTTCTTGATGTTCGCATATGACCATGACTATGGTCTACAATGTCAAGGTTGATCTAGCAGTGGGCGGAGTAGTTTATCCTTGTCAGTTTCCATTTCGAGTGACCATATACATGGGTTGGATGTACGGAGGAGGCCTTGACCAACTCCACGCCAGTTTTCGTTCCAAGCTGTTGTTTCAGCGGTCCCGGACGTTCACCTCCACCCAAAGGTTCGCGATGTCACAAGATCGTCGACGTTGGCGACCATCCACATCGTCTCATTGGGAACCAGCATACGGACACAACGCCTCTTATGACAGTTACACCCCAAGACCTTACACCCCATATCACTCCAGTACTGCTTATGCAGGAAGAAGTTTCAACTATTGGAGAGATGATTCCTTGACGTCGAATTACCCTCCCCGTCAACATTCAGGTCAGACGTATCGACCAGATAGCTACGATCAACGGTGGCGCGATGACAGTCGCTCGTGGCATGGCGAGTCTTCCTACTCAAGAGGATGGCGAGATTCTGGTCCTCGTAGGGAGCGAGGATCGTGGAGAGAGAGGAGTCCACCTCGTTCTCAACCTCCTTCGCGACAACGATATTCAACATATACCACACCGACGCCCTCCCTCATCCCGCCTTCATCCCGTGCAAAAAGTCCTCCCAGAGAATCGACTACTGCTACATCAAGACAGCAGCAAAGCTCGACGTTACCAGAGAGGAGGGCGTCGTCGCCGTCTCCCCCACCGCTCAAACCCAGCTCAGCCTATCTCACACTCACGCAATCACCATCACAAGTTTTACAAGACCCAACATCAGTCCGCAAACTCCTGGTTCTTGATCTCAATGGTACACTTCTTATACGATCCCCACGTTCTGGTGCACGCTCTCGTGTCTCGACCGGACATAAACTACGCGCCGTCCAGCCACGTCCATATATGGGCTCTTTTAGAGAATACCTGTTCTATCCCAAGACAAAAGAATGGCTGGATGTCATGGTGTGGTCATCGGCGCAACCACATAGCGTGGATGATATGGTGGATAAGGTGTTTGGGTCGTCCAAGGCCGAGCTGAAAGCAGTATGGAACCGGAAAAGTCTTGGGCTATCTGAGGAACAATACCGTGAGTACATTCGCATCCCTATTTGCTTCCAATGCATCTTTCTATCCAACCTCTCCTTTTGATTCATGTCAATGGCTCGTCATCGTACGTGCTCTGACTAGTGTTGACTTTACAGATCGGAAATCGGTTACTACGAAAGACTTGACGAAGCCGTGGAAACTCCTTCCATTAGGTCTCAGTCCCGAGGAGTATGAAGGGGGATCCTTACCTTCCTCGCAATCGCAAATTGCTCATTCAGCATCCACGACGCTCCTGCTCGACGACTCTTCTCACAAAGCCGTACTTCAGCCCTATAATCACGTGTGCATACCCGAGTATGATAGCGCAAGGAGACACCATGATCTCCAGTCATTGCAAGCGGCGAGAGAGCCAAAAGAGGGTACACCTTGACCTTCCTATTTTGGAACGCCATTTCGGCTGTCCAGTCTGTACCGTGACTTGTACTTTGACTTACTTACCATCAGTACTACCAACACCCTAGTGTGATTGCTCGAGCTCGTCGTCGTCAACGATGAACGGCAACGCGACCTCATTGTCGCGCTCATCGAGGACTCTCTTAACAGCCGGCTCACTCACTCGCACCACCACTGCCAAACGCGACTCCCTCATGGCCCAACTCGAGCGCGGCAAGTCGCCCCACCCCCCCCCCAAATCCACATACTCACCTACTAACCACATCACACCTCTCATGACAGACTCCCAACACTCGACTGCAAAACGCCAACAACGATCTCAAGCATTCAACTCCCACATGTCCCATGCCACTCTCGAAC
This sequence comes from Chalciporus sphaerocephalus, assembly GCA_038094055.1. NCBI lineage: Eukaryota > Fungi > Basidiomycota > Agaricomycetes > Boletales > Boletaceae > Chalciporus > Chalciporus sphaerocephalus. Next base: position 29,607 of record JBBPTH010000019.1, on the reverse strand, counting down.
GTCAACTCCTCGCTGCTCAGGCTGCTAAAACTGAACTTGAGAACAAACTCCGTCAAAAGGAGATCGTGATCGAGAGATTGGAAGGTGATAGACGATTTCTCGCTGAACGCGAACAGGCGGAACGCCAGGAAAAGGAGGAGGAGCGCGAGGCCAGCGCAGAGGACAAGGTGAGTTTGTCGAGGTTGTCGATCTTATTTCCGAGTTGACGTTGATGTTGACGTGTTGTTCGCGTATGCGGTGGTGTAGAGAAAGGCGGAGGCTGATTTGAGCTCGTTACGCGAAACGCTTGCTGACCTTCGGAACGACAATGTCGAACTCGAGGAAGCGTATTCAGACCTTCAACGAACTCACGACCAACTTATCGCTGCACAACGAGCGCAATCGTCTACGCTGACGAGGAGGAATGCGGAACTAGAACAGGAACTAGTGGAATACCGATCGTTGGCGGAGGAACGAGAGGCTACGATTCATGCATTGCAGCAGAAACTGGACGAGATGGAAGCTGCTCACGAGCCGTTACCGAAAAAGAGTGACGAGGATGAAAATTGGGGAGTTATTCGTGATGAACTTCATCGACAGGCATCGTATCTTCGATCGCTAGAAACGACGAACGCGAAATTGAGCGCAGAGTTGGGGAGATACAAAGACAGGCACGCCAATCTCGAGGTTTTACGCGAGGAAAAACGAGCATTGGAAAGGAAGGTATCCGTTGTGGATGATCTCAGAGAAAAGGTTGTTTCGTTGGAGGCACAAGTGGAAGCAGCGAGGCGGGAACGACAGGAATGGGCAAACAAATCCAACGACATCGGTACACCGTCCAAGGCGTCCTTGTCGGTCGTGCAGAACCTGTCAGAGCTCAGACTGACACATGCACGGCTACTTGAAGAGCACGGCGCCAATGTCGCTCTACTTCGGAGTCGCGAAACCGAACTTGCTCGTTCCAACGAGTCTCTGTCAGAGTCTCAAGGCGCCATCAGTGCTCTGCAGACAGAGGTACAGTCACTCAAAGACAAGGTGTCGCGACGAGAACAACGCGCCCAACTCGCCGAGCGAGAGGTCGGATTCTTGCAAGCCCTCGTGGCGAGTTTTACTGCCGAAGACCATGCTTCTCGCGATGTGTCAAATTCAGAGACTGGTCTTTCACAGCGTGTTCACCAGCTCGAACAATCACTGAAAGAGTACAAGGCTGCGAACTCGCAACTCCAAAACGGATTGGATGTGATTGATAATGAAGATAGTGCAGACGGTGCGAGGCTCTCGCGGAAAGAGATACGCCAGAAGATGGAACAACACAGGGTTGCTGCCGAGGAGGCAAATAAGGGTAATATGAACATTCTATTAGGCAGCCCAAACCTACGAATTGACATATCCATTCATGCAGCTCTCGAGGAAGCGCGCACCGCTGTCAAAGCACACGAAGACAAAGTCGAAGAGTTGGAGCAAACACTATTCGAGTTGCGAGGAAAGATTGGCGCAGGAAACCACGTTCCTCCCGGCATGCGCGTCTTGTGTCTTCGTGACAACCCTGCTCAACAATGGAGTGATCTCCGTCAATCGGTCATGGATCGTTTGAAGAGTGAGAATGAGGCACTCATCAAACGATTGAGAGAACTTGAGAGTAGCGGGGTTGTCGCTGATGCTCAGGTAGGTTCATCGAGAGAAGAGCTCGTCCCACGTGAGAGCTGGGAGGTACTTCACAAAGAGAAGGAGGAGTTGGAAGAAGTGGTGAAACAGAAGGAGAAACGGTTACTACGACTTCAGCAGGTACGCTGTGTTCCCCCCTGGACTCATGGCATCCTCCTTTTTTTTTGCGGACCTTCATTACGACTCATTCGGTATCCTATAGGTCTTCACTGCGAAGAGTGCTGAGTTCCGAGAAGCGATCGCGTCGATCCTCGGGCTCAAGCTTGCCTTTTACCCGAATGGACAAGTGAGAGTGACGTCGATATATGACCTGTCTGCGTCTTTTGTGTTCCAACCGCTAAGCAAGACGAGCGCGTCTGGGGATGGCGCGAAGATGCAATTGATAGCACAAGGTGAGGGAGGACCACAAGATCTTCCACAGCTGATGCACTATTGGGTGGAGGAGGAGCAGTGCATACCCGGGTTTTTGGCGAGTGTGACGCTGGAGTGCTATGATAAGGCGAAGAGAGAAGGCGGGGTTGGGGAATTGAATGGATGATTCAGAGCGTACGTTTTGCTATCACTGTTGTATTTGCTCTTTTGGATTCGACATGCTCTTTCTGCTTTAAGTTTTTGGAAGGATTAACATCCCAGAATTGACCCTGAGTGCAGGAAGGACCTCGTTGTCAACTTTCTCGACCGTGCTGCATGATAATTCCCCCCCACATCCAGCGATATACGTATTTTTTTGTCACTGGTTTCCGTGATTTTTAAAAAAGATTGTCCAATGTCAGTGTATCAGCGACCTGCCTCGGTTAGATCTCCAACTTTATATGTACCATTGATCCTGACTAGTATGCCATCGGATCGCACAATTTTCGCTGGGCTCGTGTTAGGCTCCGAACCTGTTTTTTTTTCTCCTTGATACATAGCAGAACTTTTGGACACATGTTCTGCGCGTGTTTCTGCATCGAGGTCAAGTTCCTTTGATGCTACTATCAATATACCGGACCAAGCACTCTGAATCGATTCCATCGACAGCGACTCATCGACATCCGCGTCAGAACGCTCTAGCTCGGGGAGCCTAAAGGAAGCCGTTCACCCACCCATCACACATATCGTCACTGACCGTGATAGGCGCGGACACGGACCCGGCGCAATGGCATCGTCACCGCTTAAACCAGCATCTTTTAGGCCGTTGATAAACCCCCAATGGCCGGCGTTGCCCGCTCCGAGTGATGAAATATGTTCGCGACGCGGATGTGAACGCGGTGTTTGCGATGAGTGCCAAGGGGAACCGTCGATGTCCGCGCGTCAGGCTCACTGGGTGCAGGGAGACGCGATGACGAGTTATAATTCACCGATAGTGAGTTCTTTTTTCTTTCTTTCATGAGATCTGCTTTTCCCCCTCTTTACTCGCCGATTGAAGCGACGGCTGACGATCCGCGCATATTATGCCAGCCAGCCATCCCGTTCCGTTGACTGTTCACTAGTACGAGTGGATGCTAATCAACCGCTTGAAAGGTGAAATCGTCGACAAAGACTCAGACCGCCGTGACTTGCGTCTCTTGCTGTGTCTCGCTGGACATCCCCACACAATACCAAACCTCTTACATCCTTTGCCCATCCTGTCAATCCCGCAGTCTTCTCCCCAAAGGCAAAAACTTTCACTAGCAGGAAACCACACCCCTGGGGAACCCGACGTCGCTCTTCCGAAGGACTACCGATGGAAGACGTGTGTGGCATGTCGAAGAGCGAATAACGAGTACCAAAAGAAGCGCCATCGAAAACTGCGACACATGCTCGGCTTTAGTGGGTCGTCGTCCCCTCGGGTTGGCAGGTGTGACTGCTCGTCTAACGAACTTGATATACCAGATCTGCTCAAGTCAGTCGATCTTTACGTTCCTCGATGGCGTTCTCCCAGTCCGGATGTGGACGGACCCGAGCCCGATCCCGAGTCGACGCTGACACTCAAACAGTCGCGACCATGCTCAGTTCGACACTGTCGCACTCGGATACCTCTCCCGGAGGTATATCGATGGAAGACCTGTACCCGATGTCGAGCCCATGCTCGACGTGAAGCGCGTCGAAAACGCGAGACGTTCATGGATAGTATGAATGAATCAAAAGCGCATGAGATCGTCACGCTTTCAGGCGTATCAACATCGGGGTGCGTTGGTGGGGTCGTTCGAGGTACAGTTGAGGGGGTTTGTCGAAGGACGGATTTTGTTCTTACGAACAAAAATGGCAGCGTGAGGGTGGCGTGGGGGGTGTGATGATGTGGGTGCGGATCTGGGTGCTAATGGGTATTCGTGGAAGCCCGAGCGATTCCCGATGGTGTTCAAGTTTGTGGGAGAGTATTCGATTGTATCGGGACCGAGAGGTAGATCCAAGGATGGGGACGACAGCGTGAGTGAAGATCCTCGGAGCTTGGAAACAGTGGAGGCGATGCGGAAGGAGGTATGGGTCATCGTGCAAGATTTGGAGTGCGTGCTTCGTGTCAAATGAGAAAGCCTCGTTCAATCCCATACTCATATGATTTTGCATCTCATATCTTATGTGTCGCAGATCCGGAGAGGCGTTCGCAATCGATTCTGGGAGGATTATCATGCAGTTTACGTGCTCGCTCCAGTTGCTTGCAGAGTCTCTCTGGTTCCGCTTCAAGCCATGACCCTTGGGGCATCGAACACGGATTACTATGTTGTGTGTTTCAGGGGTTCGAAAATGCCTGATCTCGAGGTAATAACGGTCGACGTTCGCCTGGTTGAATGATTTCGCTGCGATAGCATCATAACCTCCCTCTGAGAAATGGGTCGAGTGCCTAAAGTTCCCTCGGCAGAGATGCTGCGCGACGTTTGGCTTGAAAAACGCGTGTACCATATTTGGCATGTCTACTGGAATTCGCGAGTTTTCAACTTAGCGCCAGCTGATCGATATCGTCCTCGATACTTATCGTGGAACACGAGCGAGTAACATGGGGAACAAAAGAACTTCCTGGTCAGCCATCGCCATCCCAAAGTTTGTGTCTAAAACTATACGTACATTCATGGCATTCCCAGTCCAACCCCCACCTCCATACATAAGAGGTGTCTTTCCACTGACGCAGGCAGACTTTCATATTCACAATTCTCCGCAAGCTTGGTTGGAGGAGTTAAGGAATGATCCCGACAAGACGCTCGGATGCTTAGTTGAACAGGTTACTCACTACAAGTGCACCAATGGGAAGGAACACGAGTTCCTGCAGTTTCAAGTTGGTCACACCGGTAGCTCAAAGAATTTCAAGGCCTATATCCTCGTTGACCGAACCGTGCAAGTGGATGACAAGCTCGCTAAATCAGCCCTGTCATCGACTCCACCCCCACCCCCATCTTCGTCATCCCTCAACTCGGCGTCATCCCACCATAATTTCCCAGCAGTCGATTGCATAGGTTATGCTCATGCCGACTCGAATGGCTTCCACTTACTTCTCCAGCATCGCCGCTTCAACTACGGGTATGACACTGTACGAGCGTTTGTGTACGATGTCAATGCTACTCGACCTTCAGTACTCGAACTGGCCACCTTACTCTTGGTCACAAGCTCCCATGCACCCTTGTACAACCTTTATCAGAATCAGTGCTATTGGTATGCTGGCACCGTTGTCGATGCATTGGCGAGACTCTTCCCAAACAACTCGCAGACCCCGCAACCCAGTAACTTGAGGGCTGGCACATACTCCTCTCTAGGTGTACCCATGGCCGACAGCGTCCAGCAAGTGTGTGACGCATACGATACAAAATGGAGGGAAACTCGCAGACAAATAGAAACCGAGGTGACTCGATGGGAGGCAGAGCGTCAAACAGACCGTAACAAAGTGCGGGTGGAGGGAATTGAGCAGGGACGTGTGGAGGGCATTGAGCAGGGGCGTGCAGAGGAGCGGGCGGCATTCGAGAGGGAACGTGCGGCATTGCTCAAGCAGGGACGTGTGGAGGGCATTGAGCAGGGACGTGTGGAGGGAATTGAGCAGGGACGTGCGGAGGGCATTGAACAGGGACGTGCAGAGGAGCGGGCAGCTTTCGAGAGGGAACGTGCGGCATTGCTCAAACGCATAGAGGCACTCGAGGTCCAGTTTGCAAATGATGTTGGGAGAAGTTAAACAACATTATTTCATTAGTCACAAAAGGGTAAGTTTTCGCTTTCACTATGTAGAAATATATTTTGAATTCTTGTCTTTCTAGGACTGCATGCAAAGCGATGATGGTGAAATTCCCTCGCACTGACCTGACCTCGCGAACAGATTTCCTCAACGAATCGATCAACAAGATATTATCACAATTGTAGATACGTCGAAGCCAAGCTCAGTGTTTTCTTTCGAAATGTTCATTGGTGTTTTACTCTATTTTCTACAATCATCACGAACTCTCGTTATGATGAAAATGATAGCCTGAGTTAAGATGAGCGATGAGACTTACAAACTCGCGAGACCGAGACCTTGGCTGCAGATTATATGCGACTCCCAACATGATAATCGAGATCAGCAGGAGGGACGAGCTCCCAGTAGCAACAGGGATAACCAGATACACAAGCTGCAATGCATTTCAGTTAATGGCTTCATTGGCACTTGACCTTTCTACTCATGTAGACAGCGGTACTACGCGGGATGGATCTAAATGACGCTTGTCAGCATACTCGTCCGAAAACTAGAACAAAATAAACATGATGAATTCAGAGAGGGTATGATTATCGTGCCTGATGAGTCTCATCGATGGTATCATGGACGACGAACCGTCGTTCAGTTTACGTCTCACATACGAACAGAATCGTAGAGGCACTGAGAGAGTCGTGGCTGAGGTTGGGCTTGAAGATCCACCGGTGCGATCATAAAGTGGTGGTGTTACCTTTCGCGCGTGATTGTCGATATGATCAACTTGTCTATTTTACATATCTGAGCGTATAGTCAACGTACAGTATAGACGTTGCCGGTTAGCAGTTGGATTTGAGTGTCACAGGTGCAAACCGGTACAGGCGCTCGAAAGAATGCCAGGCCGCACGGCACGCGAACGTCCTAGACAACGTCCTGTATATAAGCGGAGTGCGTGGACCGTACCGAATGGATCGACTAGGGTTCCCCATGGGACGGATATGTTCGCGCTTTCAAGTTGTCTACCTACCGCGACGGATCGTCATATAAGGTTCAGATCACTGCGACAGCATGTAGTTTGATACTAGCGATGTCCCGGATCAGATTAGATAGCGAAAATAGTCGCATCCAGAGCAGGACAACAGCCTGGTATTTAAGTATTCCCAGTGGCGCAACGGTATACTAAATACATATTCTATTTTCTGACACTTGGAGACAACAGCAAAAAAAACATGCTCTCAGAAGTCCCCCTCAGGGCAGGTATAAGAAGTTCCGAGGGTGCTATTCTCTCAAAGCGATCTCTAGTATTCATACTGCCATGGCCGGAGTCGTGAAGCTGAACGATGGTTGGTATAGTATATGAGGGTTGTTCGCGGACAGATTGGCTCACCCAGGTTAATAGGTGCCACCATGCCTATCCTTGGCTTTGGTGTGTACGAAATGGATGATGCGGAATGCGCTAGGGCCTGCAAAGATGCGATCAGTCTTGGGTACAGGTTGGTATATTTTGGTCTCTTCTCCACGTGAATTAGTACCCACATCCGCAGGCATATCGACTGTGCGCAATTCTATCGGAATGAGGAGCTTGTTGGCGAAGGTGTCCGAGAATGTGGTATTCCTCGTGAAGAGATCTTTATTAGTAGGTTACGCCTCAAAGTCCATATTATGCCTTATTTTGGGACTCACCATCGTGTAATAGCGTCCAAGGCTAGCGAGGAAGACTACGACGACAAGCGGACATTCGAGTCCGTCTAGGAATCGGTGAAGAAGCTCGGATACGGCAAGTATTCCTCCGGGAACTAGAGTCTGCAGACATTTACGTAGCGCTGCTAGACTACTATGACCTCTTTCTCATCCACAACCCCTTCAACGGACGCGAGTCTCGGCTCGCGAGGTACAGGGCGCTCTTGAAGGCCAAGGCGGAAGGTCTGGTACGCAGCGTCGGTGTATCCAACTACTCCGGAAAGCACATTGACGAAATCGTGGAGGAGGGACTGGAGCTGCCTGTCGTCAATCAAATTGAAGTGAGAAGCAATTCTCGACGCAACTGAGATGAAAAGTGCTGATGGTAGCATCGAAAGCTTCACCCTTTCTGCCAACAGCGCCCTATCGTGAAATACTGCCGAGAGAAGGACATCGTCGTACAGGCATACTCACCATTGGTTCGAGCTTTCCCGGGTCGGTTTGATCACGAAGTTGTGCGCAAGGTCGCAGCCAAGGTACGACTTTTGGCGTACTGAATGCAAGTTGTGATTCTAACGTCTAAGTGACCATCATAGAATGGCAAATCGGCGGCGCAGGTTCTTCTTCGGTGGTCCTTGCAGAAAGAGTTTGTACCACTCGTCAAGGCCACTGCCAAGGAGAGAATCGAAGAGGACTTGAGGGTGTTTGATTTCACCCTTGATGCTGAAGACATGGCCGCGTTCGATGCACTTGACATGGGGGATGCTGGTGCGGTGACATGGAATCCCGTTAACGAGCCCTAGATTACACATGTCGTGCTACAAGTTGAATAGCAATGCCCACCTCCAACTCAGACTCGGCGTGATTTGCCTGCTAAGCGGTGTCTAGTGAGCCAGTGGCTCGGGCATGCACGTGTGCACGTTGGTCGGCATGCGGTTGTACATTGTGACTGAGCCTGTACGTCACGCCGCTACACTTGTGGTCACCATGGAGGGACTTTCCACTGCCTTCCAGTCTCCGCGTATCGATAATTTGCACTGTCCGAGAACGAGCAAGGTAACGAAGCCACGGGTTTTGTAGTATGCTGGCCGTGACACTGGACCCCTAAGCTTTTGAAGTTACAGACCACACGGACATCATCATTGAGCACTATGTATATATCACGGTAACCTGTCTGTTATTGTCAGTCAACCAACGTGGATCTCCCAAGACCATGTCCCCATAATATCACAGCGACTCCCCGGTATGCGAGCGATCCGATCATTGATATATCATCCGCGATACAGGCTATCAAGCTCCTACGCTCTCTTTAGTCCTCCCGTCACTCTCAGAAGGCGTTGCGTGCCATGAGAATCCTAGCTGGGTTCGTCTTTGCCCTCGCCTCAGTTGCAGGCTTGGTCCAAGCCACGCAGACGAGCGAGGGAGAATTTATCGACCTGAGCGGTCTCTATGATTTAGTCAAGAGACGCATTCCATCCCACAGCCAATCTTTCCATTTCGTTTTGACGCCCAGTAACGGAACATTTGATAGCTTCACTCTGAGCGATGCAGATGACTCTCATGGGCAGTCAACAAAGATCAATGTGGAGTGTACTTCGATCAGCGCGTGCGCTCGGGGATTGTACACGTAAGTCCTCCTCGCGTTTTTCGCATTTCAGAAATTGAACATTGTTCGACCCAGGTACCTCACTGAATTTGCTGGTGTCGACATCTGGTGGACCGGCTCAAGGCTCGACGAGCTTCCTGAGGATTTGCCTTCCATAGGCCAACCTGTGACTGGCGGTTCCATCGTCAAGTACCGTTATTTCTTCAACACGGTTACATTCGATTACACTGCCGCGTTCTACGCTTTCGAAGACTGGGAGCTTCTTCTCGACTGGATGTCACTCCGCGGTGTCAACCTCCCCCTCGCGTGGGTTGGCTATGAATACACTCTTATTCAGGTCTTCCGTGAAGCCGGACTGAACGACAGCGATATCGTCGATTTCCTCTCTGGACCACCGTTCCAGGCGTGGAACCGCTTCGGGAACATCCAGGGAAGTTGGGGAGGGGTGCTGCCGATGGAATGGGTCAATGATCAGTTTGAGCTACAAAAGCAGATCATTCCACGCATGGTCGAGCTTGGAATGACCCCCATTCTTCCTTCCTTTACTGGCTTCGTCCCTCCCGCTCTCCACACACTGTACCCGAATGCATCTATCGTTATTGGAAGCGATTGGTCCGGCTTCCCTTTCACCTACTCCAACGACTCTTTCCTTGAACCTTTCGACCCTCTCTTTACGACCCTGCAAAAGTCTTTCATTGAGAAACAGGCCGCTGCTTACGGAAACGTGTCCCATATCTACACCCTCGACCAATACAATGAGAACAACCCGTACAGCAATGACCCAAGCTACTTGCAGAGTATCGCTTCGAACACTTTCGCCAGCCTGCGCGCTGCGGATCCCGAGGCTGTCTGGATTATGCAAGGTTGGATGTTCTTCAGCTCGGAGACTTTCTGGACCACCGAGCTCGTCCAAGCATACCTCGGAGGCGTACCAAACAACGACAGCATGATCATTCTGGATCTCTACAGTGAAGCGCAGCCTCAGTGGCAGAGATTGGATTCATACTACGGCAAGAATTGGATCTGGTGCGAACTCCACGACTACGGAGGAAATATGGGTTTCGAGGGCAACTTTGTCAACATTACGGCGGCACCTTTGGCTGCTCTCTCAGCCCCTGAAAGCTCCATGGTTGGCATGGGTTTGACGCCGGAGGGTTTGGAAGGGAATGAAATCGTGTATGACGTCCTTCTGGACCAGGCATGGTCCTCTTCTGTCATCAACCGAACTTCGTATGTGGCTTCGTGGATATCAAGACGTTACAATGTTCCCCAGCTCCCCACTGCTGCAGTCGATGCGTGGCAACTGCTGGGTGCCACCGTGTACAGCAACCAAAACCCATCATCTCAAGCAACCATCAAGAGCATCCTCGAACTTGCCCCTGCACTAAGTGGCCTTGTGAACATTACAGGACACCACCCCACTTTGGTACCCTACGACACTAACACGACCATCGTCCCTGCTTTGACTATGTTGATTGAAGCCGTCAAAGATTGTTCAGCGCTCGCCTCCGTTCCAGAGTTCCGTTACGACGTCGTGGATTTGACGCGCCAATTACTTGCCAACCGATTCATCGATCTCTACGAGACCCTCGTCAACACCTTCTCGTCAGCGAATTCAGACGCGTCGGCTGTCAAGACAGCAGGCGCACCTCTCTTCGAGCTCTTGAGCGACCTGGACGACATCCTAAGCTCAGACTCTCACTTCCTTCTATCCAACTGGCTCGATAGCGCTCGGTACTGGTCGAATGGCAACGAGACATACGGCAACTACCTTGAATACAGCGCGAGGAACCAGATCACGCTCTGGGGACCGACGGGTCAGATCAACGACTACGCATCGAAGCAGTGGGGAGGTCTCGTGCGTGATTACTATGCTGTGCGATGGGAAGCGTTCCTGGGGTATTTGGTGGATTGCAAGCAGAACGGGACGTCATACGATGCGACGGCGGTGACGGAGATGATGATCTCGATTGGGGAGACATGGGATAAGCAGACAGGGGTTGATTCACAGGGGGGGCCGGTTGGAGATTCGCTGGCGATTGCAGAAGCGCTGTCTCTCAAGTATGGTGCGTAACTGCGCTCCGTGCCATACCCTGTTAGCAAAACTTGTTCGATCGAACTTGACGTAGAGACGTATCATCATTCATGTGAGCAGTTGATATAGCCTGAGCCTTGACCTCAGATTCAACGCAGAGGGGAACGCGCACGAGTAGGCACACAGCTACCTCAGCGCGACGCCTAAGGCCTGCGACAACCCAGACCTTCCACGCAGCTTGCATAGAGACGACGACCGACTATCTGATCCCTGTTACATACCAGTTGTACGAATCCGGTTCATCTGAGGTCTAGGATGGTCAGATGGAAGAGTGTCGATCAGTACACCAACCAATACGACATCCGAGTCCAACCCAGCCTCTCTCCCGAGGGCAGGAACACAGATCGTACATGTTCATCTCGCGAAAGGACTTGCCGGAGAATAAACAAGTTACACGTGTGCGATCTTAAATCGCGATATCGTAACGACTTGGAGACATGGACGTCAATCATCCTCATGATGAAAAACAACAACAAAAACATAAATATGAAGAAACATGCTGATGTGTGTGCACACACTGTGGGGTATACTTTGAAAAGTAGCGATATCATCCTACACTGAGACCCATCCCCCGAAACACCACTGCACAGCCGGTTTGCCAAAATGAGAGAGTTGGTCGCGTCGTTAAGCTTTAAGCTTTAAGACGCGACGAACTGCGAACGGGCGACGACTTGAAAGCAACTCGAACTCCCTACACGCACGACCACGTTATCAAGGCACTTAGGGATGCGGCAGCCAGAACGGACGCGTTGAGCTTCACGCCGCGCAGAGCGCTATTTGCACCCTTGGACCCATCCGCAACCCAATCTCGCCAGGCAGCTTGCATGGAGATGACAAACGCTTGTCCCTCCGGGCTGTCTTGGCCCTCAGAGACGTATGCGTAAGGGTTGACGACAGGCGTGAGCCAGCCATCCGAAGTAAAGTGCAGCAGTCCAGGAGTTCCCGAGCTCGTGGGTGGCACGGTCGCGGATGTGGACGATGCCGTAACGCTGGGCGTCATTGTGGTTGACACGGTCTGGGAAGTGTTGACTGGTGCCTCGGAGAGTGATGATAGGACCTTGCGCGATTTCTCAGCCATGGGGAGATGTGTATGAACTCCCCATAAGAGAGACAAACGATAGACCGTGCTTGCAAGTAAAGCCGTCGACGACGAATCCAAGAACGTCGACATGTCATCTGCGTAATTGTGGAACAGCCCGCTCGAATCTAGATTTCGATACATTCCCCCGTGGATTTCCTGAACCCAATTAGCGAGATCCGTCTGTTCGCTTTTCAGCGAATTTGCATATTGTGATCTCTGGGTCGTGCCAAGAACACGAATCATTCCCGCTGCTGCCCAGGCGTTTCATTACCAGTGGACCAATGCCCATTGTCCGTTCCATACGAGCCAAGTTGTATATGCTTCCAAAGATTATAAGCCTTAGTATCCCGAAGGTACTCGCGATAGAGCTGGATCTGGTTATGCGCTTCTTCCAAAAGCGTGATATTCTCTGTGACGACACCGTAGTACGCCAGGAAAGGCGGTACCATGTAAACAAAATCAGACCTATTCATGAATGACTTATTCCACGTGTCAAACTATGATCTGATGCCCCGTTTGCTTACCAGAGCTGTAGTTGGTCCACCCGATGCGAGATGGCACCATCAGAGGTGTGGGGTACATCGTCAAACAAGTAATTGAGCTGATCCGTTGCAGCGCCAGCGTAATTGAGTCCATCATTCGCGCTTTGACCGGTCCAGTTTGCGAGGATGACAGCCATTCCTATACTGGCCGGATCACCTGCAGCGGAATCTGCCATGAGTGGTTGAGGACCAGAGATATTACCGTTCGAGACTGAGCGGTTGGCAACAATCGTGTGGGCTATGGAAAACACGGGGCTCAAGGCGCTCTGTAAGTCAGAGGGTACCTGTTGGGGTGGTGGAACTGGGGAAGAAGAGACGACTGAGTAATTTGACGCGTAGTACTCCAACAGGACTTCAGAGCGCGTTCCATACTCCCAGCTGTGACTAGCACCCTCTGCAAGTCTCTGATTGACTACCGAGATCTGTGCATCAGTAAGATTCTGCGCAACAGCGGAAGCGTGTATGATACTGAGTATAACCGCGATTCGAAACCATCTGGAAATGAGGGCAGTAATGAACGTCGGTGATAGCAACTTCATGGAGGAAAAATGAGAGGACGAGATGGCGACGGTCGACTAAGCATGTGGGATCAACAGGTTAGGGGGCCGTGATTCAATTGGTTGCCCGGTTTTGAATTTCTTGAGACTGGACATATATGATGCACGTTGCACAGGTTTAGAGTCACTTGCAGGTACACCGTCAGCCAAGACAAACCTGAATTCAAATTGTCTGGCATACTGATGAGTTGCTAATTATATGTTGGTCTGACACTGTTACCGAACGTTGGTAGACGAGAATTTAGAACAGAATGTACCCACTTACTGCATCATAGAAGCCTGGTGTGGAGCAGTTCAAACAAACGAGGCTCAAGTTTGAGCCATCGTCACAGAGTGAGTCTGTTTGGGTTGAGACGCGATCTGAAGGTCTCCAAGGTTCTGAGGGAAAGTGGAAGTGGATCCTGAGATGATCCATAGGACCGACTTAACCGAGGGCTCAAGTCTCACCGCATCATGGTGATCACAGCCCGCTATGAGGACAAATACTGATCAGATTCTCAGAGGAAAAACCTTACCCGGTCGTACTCTGAGCTGATCATAAACTGAACGTCGATGTTGCCAATGGTGGTGGTATAAAAGTTGAACTTGACTACCAGTGCCACCTGAACTTCAATATACAGAGCCTGAGGGTAAGAGTAGGCGCCAAGCCAGTTCAACACGCAACTCCGTGCCTTCGCGGATAAGTTGTATCATATGCAACATCAACAGTAACCCCCTAGATTAAACTACTGCCTGGTCATCCCGTCACCCCATGTGATATATCAATCCCCAACCTCTCCAACGTCTCTCGACCCCGCGAAACCCAATCCACCGTGTTAGCCAAATCAGAGAACCACATCGTCGCCGTGATATGTGCCTCTCCCGGTGTCACAGCAGGATCCGAAGTACTGCTGTCATCATTACCCGTTTGCACAACCTCGCTCTGACTAGTTTTCCCATCCAAACTCTTGTCCTTGTCCATACCGACTCCACCATGTTCGACATTCGACATCCTCAATCCAGCCCATAATCCACCTCTGCGAATCCACCCTGCAACGTTGCTCTGTAATTTCACGGACTCCAGAATACCAATGACCGCCAGCAGGGTCACATCGAACGGCTCTCTCTCCGGTGTAGACCCTGATGGCGCATCACGGTGACCAACGTCCTCCTCGGCTCCCTCCTGCGACTTGTCCTTTTTTCTTCGTGTTCCCTCTTTCGGCTCTCTCGCCGCCTGCAATGACTGGAGATCATGGTGTCTCCTTGCGCTATCATACTCGGGTATGCACACGTGATTATAGGGTTGAAGTACGGCTTTGTGAGAAGAGTCGTCGAGCAGGAGCGTCGTGGATGCTGAATGAGCAATTTGCGATTGCGAGGAAGGTAAGGATCCCCCTTCATACTCCTCGGGGCTGAGACCTAATGGAAGGAGTTTCCACGGTTTCGTCAAGTCTTTCGTAGTAACCGATTTCCGATCTGTAAAGTCAACACTAGTCAGAGCACGTACGATGACGAGCCATTGACATGAATCAAAAGGAGAGGTCGGATAGAAAGATGCATTGGAAGCGAATAGGGATGCGAATGTACTCACGGTATTGTTCCTCAGATAGCCCAAGGCTTTTCCGGTTCCATACTGCTTTCAGCTCGGTCTTGGACGACCCAAACACCTTATCCACCATATCATCCACGCTATGTGGTTGCGCCGATGACCACACCATGACATCCAGCCATTCTTTTGTCTTGGGATAGAACAGGTATTCTCTAAAAGAGCCCATATATGGACGTGGCTGGACGGCGCGTAGTTTATGTCCGGTCGAGACACGAGAGCGTGCACCAGAACGTGGGGATCGTATAAGAAGTGTACCATTGAGATCAAGAACCAGGAGTTTGCGGACTGATGTTGGGTCTTGTAAAACTTGTGATGGTGATTGCGTGAGTGTGAGATAGGCCGAGCTGGGTTTGAGCGGTGGGGGAGACGGCGACGACGCCCTCCTCTCTGGTAACGTCGAGCTGTGCTGCTGTCTTGATGTAGCAGTAGTCGATTCTCTGGGAGGACTTTTTGCATGGGATGAAGGCGGGATGAGGGAGGGCGTCGGTGTGGTATATGTTGAATATCGTTGTCGCGAAGGAGGTTGAGAACGAGGTGGACTCCTCTCTCTCCACGATCCTCGCTCCCTACGAGGACCAGAATCTCGCCATCCCCTTGAATAGGAAGACTCGCCATGCCACGAGCGACTGTCATCGCGCCACCGTTGATCGTAGCTATCTGGTCGATACGTCTGACCTGAATGTTGACGGGGAGGGTAATTCGACGTCAAGGAATCATCTCTCCAATAGTTGAAACTTCTTCCTGCATAAGCAGTACTGGAGTGATATGGGGTGTAAGGTCTTGGGGTGTAACTGTCATAAGAGGCGTTGTGTCCGTATGCTGGTTCCCAATGAGACGATGTGGATGGTCGCCAACGTCGACGATCTTGTGACATCGCGAACCTTTGGGTGGAGGTGAACGTCCGGAACCGCTGAAACAACAGCTTGAAACGAAAACTGGCGTGGAGTTGGTCAAGGCCTCCTCCGTACATCCGACCCATGTATATGGTCACTCGAAATGGAAACTGACAAGGATAAACTACTCCGCCCACTGCTAGATCAACCTTGACATTGTAGACCATAGTCATGGTCATACGCGAACATCGAGAAGGGAGAACAGTCAACTAATTAGCCAACCCAGATACCGCCGTCCCTTCATCTCTCCTCTCGCCATCTCTCCGTATACCCCCACTCACCGTTCAAACTCATCTCAGTCCCAATGTCGAAGTCATGGCACCCGAATTCCCAAATGAGACCGTCCGGCCATCAGTTATTCGGCTATGTCGTTTACAGTCCTAAAGCTTCACTCATAGGAGTGACGAAGTTCCACAGACTCACGCTACTCTTCATAGACTATCTTTTTCCACCTGTTGATCCAAGGCACCCGCACTACCGCATCAAACAATATTCCCCTCGACAACAAATCCACCAGGGAATGGTACCTCTTTGCCGCAACGGCGATTGGTTTCGCGCGAAGATATCTTCGACGGCGACGATGACGGTCCCTCAACATTTGGGACATCCATACTGCGAAGACGCCATGTCAACACTTTAGATGTTGATGCAGTCCGGGAAGACAAGAGCAACATCAGACAGGGGCGACCGAGCTCGTCTGGCGCGTAGCAGGAATGTTAGCTTCGAATCTAAGCCCGACACCGAGAACAAGGCGAGTACAACCAGATGCTAATAGATATGTATCGAAGACCGTAAATAAGGTGAGTTTTACATACAAGCCCTACGATATCCCACCCTTAGGCCGTATCACAATTCTCAGAGACAACTTGATGTTTCCACACTGCCGAATAACTTCCGATCTCAACAGTCTCACCTTCCCGACGTTCCGCCAGTGTCCTGACTACTAGAAGACATCTCGAGGTCAACGCTAGTTAAAGTCACAGGCGACCCAGTCGGGATTGCCTGCGTCGTGAAATCATCGTCAAAACTTGTTGAACACGCCGTAGTTGCAGAAGAGATGATTCTGTCCTGGAGTAGGAAGCGGTACATGTATGTCACCACCACGAGCAGATTACAAACCAAGATCGACAGAACGATCTGTTGGCAACGAAGACGACGCATGTGAGTGTCCCCATTGAAGCTACAGAGGGAATGAGGGAATCAAGGCACACGTCGACGTTTATACCCGCAATTTCGATTACAGAATTATTGAGGACCTCGCCGAGGGTATGGAAAAGTGCCCCCAAAGCTAGCAGGGTGCTAGAAGCGAAGATCGAAAGAATCATTCTCCTCTGACGTCTAGGCAGTTTCACCCTCCACAGTATCCGCAGAGGAAGTGCGACGGGGATCGACACGCCAGTGCAGTCGGCTGAGTATAGACAGAAGATCAGTTTGTATCATTCGGTTTGAGAATTGAAAACGGAGAAGCAATTACTGGTGAATTCAAATATCGGTATCCGCTTTCTTACAGAACAATATGGTTTTCCTGACGAGATGGCGATATAATGCCATCGGGTATCAGAAGCACATTGGATGGTTTTGTCGACGACGAGGAAGATCCAACACGCTGCGAAGAACATAGCATAGCCGTATCTAGCCATAGATAGTAATGATATTCTAGAAAAGATAAAGAAAGCAAGATGGAAAGTTTGCAAATCAGAAGCCATTAAGCTTTGCAAGCAACATGGCATCTACATGGAAAAGGACAAACTTCTTTATGACAAGAACAATTGGATCTTTATGCTGAATAATCAGGATCTTCACATGGAAATTGTTACAAACGGTACATTTCTTACCTTTCTTATCCTACACTTTTACTTACTTCACTACGCTTTCACTTGACTCAGCTTTACTTTTGGACTTAGTCGAATATCTTGTACAATAGTCACGTGACCTGATCACCTGACACTTGTCACATGACATGGACTATCTTTCCGCTTACTCATATATGCTTACTCTTGCTTACTCATTCTTGATTACCTTTCTTACTAAGATTGCTGCGCCGCAGTCAATCCTTACTCATCATTGCTATTGTTCTTACTCAGCTTACTGCGCAAGGCTATGCTTGCTGCGCATTGCTGTACGCTCTACTTACGCCATTGGCTAGTAGTTAAGGTTCATACCAAATAGGTACAAACACACCAATAGTATATAAACCAGGAGTCTGAAGGGCGTCCCCCTCAGTCTTGTTCTCCTGGAGTTCTCCTCATCAGCTCTCCACTTGCCTGACTATCTTTATTGTTCTGACATAAGCACTTCAGCGCTCTAGGTGAGTTGTTGAGTGTTTCATTAGAACAAGACTGTACTAACCTTCCCCTTGCAGATTAGCTACCTGCAAGCCGAACCACTAGAACTTGAAACTTGAACTAAGTACTTGAATCAACAAAGAGTAAGAACCTTCCTTTAGATAAGGTCAAGGGCGATAACTGACAAAGGCTCACCACTAGTGTTCCGCAACACATACCCACCAGTCCGCACCAACGTCACTTACCCCGGCTACGATATCTTTGAAGCCTACGACCCCGCTACCGGTCATCTTAGAGAAGGGATCCAGGATCCCAACGACCAAGAGATCATCCCACAACCCGACACTCCCCTCTCTCGCTCACCTAGTCCTGCCCGTGGGAGCGTCGGCCCCTATTCCCGTTTTGACCCCGCCGACCTTCTCGGTCGTCTCCAACATCTTGTAAGGATCCCATTACCCACTAGAGACCCTAGGCTTAACCAACCCCGCCAGAACCCTCTCGGCCCCGAAGTCGAGACTCATATTAGAGAATATAGGGACCGCTTCAACCCCTTCTACCCGTTCCAGCAACCACCCCCGGAACTTGCCGAGCCCGTTGACTGGTCCCCACTAGGACCTAGATTCCAACCGGCCGTCTTTGAACTGGTTTCCCAATTCTCGGTCCAAAGTAGGATCCATTTCCTCATTCACTATTTCCAACATGTCTCACCACACACTCCACCAGATCAACGTTGGGCTCTATCTCGACGTTTTCTCAGGGCCACACCAGAGGAGATTATTGGCGAAGGATCTGCTCTTCCGAATCGCCGACCGGGAATTGACCTACCATCAGAACGGGGTCAGACTACAGAGAAAAGGAAGAAGCGTAAGGTACATAGAAAAGACAGTGCCTACAAAAATACTACTCCTCGCTCTCGCCTCGCTACTAGGGCAATTAGGATTAGGATATTGGTACCTTCCCTATGCCCTTACGGCAATTTACCTTATCTTAGGCCATCAAGTAGTCTCAGGAAACCTCAACGGTTCCTGTGAAATAGTCTACACCACTTTTGCAATATACCCTGTAGCCCCTGAGCAAGAAGCAGAACAAGAAGTAGAACAAGAGTCAGAACAAGAAGAAGAGGAAGAGGAAGAACCTATTCCAGTCAGAGTCAGACCTCCCACTCCAGCCAATCAAACAAATATTTCTCCTCCTCATTCTCAAAGAGAAGAATCAGAAGCGTCGGAACATTTGTATTTCCCCGCTCCACGAAATTTACCCCGCGTAAACCAATTTTCTGTTTACGGCATTTCTGTTGCCGATCGCGCCGCACCTCCTCCTTACCAAAGAAGGAACCCTTCTGCCGAGTTACCTGCTCCTGAACCAGAGAACTAGCACACTGGACTGTGTAAACAGACATACCAAACTCACTAAAGAAAAACGTCAACGTTTTCAATCTTCTATTACCAAACTCGCTCAACGAAAGCTCCCTAACGCATATCCAAAGGACTCTCCTTATTCTCGTTTACTCAAACAAGTCAGAAAACTCTCACAAAAACATAAATAAACATGTCTCACGGAAATGACGTACAAGACCTCATTGATGCGCTCAACGCGCTAACTTTAGAACAAACAAATGCCAATGCAGAAAGAAAGAGAGATGTTACCAAGAAAATTGCAGACCCAGGCTATTGGGATGGAAACCGCCCCGCCTTCCGCTTATGGTGGCTCCGAACCAAGCTATGGGCTGCTCAACAAACTTGGGACACAAACCAACTCCGCACCGTGGCAATTCTCTCACGGATGAATGGAAAAGCATCCAGGTTCGCACTCCTAACATTAGAAGAATGTGAAAGGAACTCCGCAATTCCTGTAGGAACACCTCCGGTTCACCCAGAAGATACTGCCTGGCTAACTTTAGTCGAATTAGAAGCCAAAGTTCGAGGCTTCTTCCAGATAGAGGTTCTAGCACACGAAAGTTTGAAGAAGCTAGAAGCTCTCAAACAAGGATCCATGGATATCCATTCGTTCTCACAACTCTTCATCATCCTATTCCAAGAATCAGGAATTTCAGAAGAGCACGGTCTAACCATACTAAGAAAGGCAGTTGATTTCCGCATTTACCAACAACAAGCCCTAAATATGACCCGGGCCAATACCGTGCAAGAACTCCTAAATGACTACGTAACCATTGGAAAGGAATACGAAAGAATGAGATTAGAACGATCCACAGGAAATCCGTTCCGACCCTATTCTGGGAGTACGTCATACCAGAATAACTCACGCCCGCCACCTCAGCCAAAGTTCACCGAATATGGAATACAACCAGGTCGAGGCGCACCCATGGACATTGGTGCTACAAATAGAACTTCCTTAAGAGGCAAATGCTATAATTGTCTCGGTCCACACCTCGCACGTGATTGTAAACAACCTTCTACACGCTGCCGAAACTGTGGATGGTCACGAGGTGAACACAAGAACAATTGTAGAAACTACAAAGGAAAGAGCACACGCCAAGCTCGAACCTTGAACTCAGACCCTGAAGAATCTCACGATTCACAATTGGAATTCGACGAGATGAAGGCTTCCTTCCTTGAGACAGAGGAAGAAGGCAAGGGAAAAGCCAAAGCGATCTAGACAAACTGGGTGTCCAGATTGCCAAAGCTAACAACAAACAATCTAACAATAGTCTAACGGGGTCTCATTCAAGTGAGCTCGGCCGGGACTTGAAACCGGTGCTTAATTCCGTTAACACAATAGACAACGAAATCCCAGACCAAATCCGTATTTGTGGGAACAATTCCAGAGAAATCACCCATCAGCATAGCACCTATTAATGGCAAACAGTTCACATCCGCAGAAGCCCTGCTGGACTCAGGTGCTAACACAATTTTCATCGACAAATCTTGGGCCAAGAAGCTCAAATTACCCCTTTCGCCTCTCAGGCACCAACTAGCAGTGTACAATGTCGACGGAAGTAGAAACTCCGCAGGAGACATCACACACTATGCAGAAATAATCATCGACTACCAAGGACATCGTGAGAAGACAACAGCTGAAGTAACCAATCTTGGAAAGAATCAGGTTATTCTAGGATACACATGGCTAAAGAACCATAATCCGGAAATAGATTGGTCACGAGGCAAAGTATCCATGACACGCTGTCCATGGACCTGTCAGAATCTCCAACAGAAATCTTTGTTCTCACGGCAGATAGAAGAACAAGAACGTGTGGCATTAAATCACGTTCACGTACTCAAGAAAGAAACTCCTGAAAAGTGTAAATCACCAGAGAAAACCCCGGAAGAACTTGTTCCCCAATTTTATCACAAGTTCATTCACCTTTTCAAGAAGAAAGAATCTGAGCGTATGCCCACACGTAAACCATGGGATCATGCCATAGATCTCAAAGAATCTTTCGTGCCAAAGAAAGGCTGATTGATCCCTCTATCTCCACAGAAACAAGAGGAAGTCAGTGCATTCATTGACGATCAACTCCAAAAGGGATACATCCGCCGCTCTACATCCCCATAGACATCCCCTGTGTTCTTCGTTCCAAAGAAAGACGGAAAGAAGCGCATGGTACAGGATTACCGATATCTCAATGAACACATGGAGAAAAACAATTGCCCGCTACCTCTGATTTCCCAATTGGTCGATAAGCTAAAAGGAGCTAAACTATTTACCAAGATGGATCTCAGATGAGGTTACAACAATATCCGAATCAAAGAAGGCGATAAATGGAAAGCTGCTTTTGTTTGCCATAGAGGATCTTTCGAATCACTAGTCATGTATTTTGGTCTCTGCAACTCCCCAGCAACCTTTCAAACAATGATGAACGAATTGTTTGCAGATATGGAAGACACCATAGTTGTCTATATTGATGACATCCTGATCTTTACAAAGACAGATGACATAAAGGAACACGCCAAAATAGTTCTCAAAGTCCTCTCACGTTTAGAAGAGAATGACCTATTCGTCAAACCAGAAAAGTGCCACTTTCACACCAAAGAAGTTGAATTTCTTGGCATGACAATAACTCCACAAGGTATCAAAATGGATGATGACAAAGTCAAGGCAATTACTGAATGGCCAACTCCGACCACAGTCCGAGGAGTTAGAAGCTTCTTAGGACTAGCAAACTTCTATCGCCGCTTCATTCAGGATTACGTGCAAGTCACACAACCCCTGAATGATCTTACCAAGAAAGACACTCCTTTCTCCTGGAAGGAACCACAACAAGAAGCGTTTGACACGCTAAAAAGGAAATTCACCACGGCTCCCATTCTTGCATTCCTAGACAATGACAAGAAATTCCGCCTAGAAACCGATGCATCTAACTTTGCAACTGGTGCCGTTCTATCTATAGAACAAGATAGCATATGGCATCCTGTCGTATTCTCATCATACTCCATGTCACCAGAAGAACGTAACTACCCAATTGCAGACAAGGAAATGCTGAGCGTTATCTGAAGTCTAGAACAATGGAGACATTACCTAGAAGGTGCAAAACAGGAATTTGAAATTTGGAACGATCATGTGAACCTTCAATGGTTTATGCAACAGCAAGATCTAAACAGACAACAAGCCAGATGGTCATAGTACCTCTCTCGTTTCAATTTCAAATGGATCCATAAAGCCAGATCACAAATGAGAAAAGCCGATGCTCTCTCTCGAAGAGAAGATCACATAAAAGGAATCGAAGATGACAATAAGCAAGTCTTAGTCATCCCTCCAGAACGAATAGCCGTCACATCAGTGCACATAGCCACAGATAATGACGACATTCTAGAAAAGATAAAGAAAGCAACATGGAAAGTTCGCGAATCAGAAGAATCAGAAGCCATTAAGCTTTGCAAGCAACATGGCATCTGCACAGAAAAGAACGAACTTCTCTATGACAAGAAAAATTGGATCTTTGCATGGAAATTATACGCCTACATCATGACATTCCTGTAGCTGGACATCCAACAATAGATCGAACCCTAGAACTGCTACAGCGTAGCTATACCTGGCCTAGAATGCCCACACTTGTCAAAGATTACGTATCTCGTTGCGATAGATGCGCACGTTTCAAAGGCATCAATACTGCACCTGCTGGAAAGTTACTACCATTGGAAATTCTGGATCTTCTATGGGAACACATCAGTGCAGATTTCATGACAGATTTCCCTGAATCAAATGGATTTGACTCAATCCTAGTGGTTGTGGATCGATTCTCCAAAGAAGTCGAATTCATCCCCTGTACTAAATCTGTCAATGCCCTACAAACAGCTAGACTATATCTCACACACGTATGGAAGCATCACGGACTTCCCAAAACAATAGTTTCAGAGCGAGGGCCACAATTCGCATCACACATCATGAAAGACTTATGCAAACGCCTCGGCATTACGCCTAAACTCTCTACTGCATGCCATCCGCAAACAGACGGACAAACGGAACGTATGAATAGAGATCTACAACAATATCTCCGACTATTCACCGCTGAAAAACAACACAAATGGTCAGAATGGTTACCCATTGCGCAATTCTCATATAACTCAAAAAAGCAAACCTCTATACAGAAAACCCCATTTAGCATTACTCACACATATGAACCAAAAATAGGAATAGAAAATCACACGACTAAAGCACCCGCTGCTTCTTTACTTGCTGA
Source organism: Chalciporus sphaerocephalus (assembly GCA_038094055.1). Classification (NCBI taxonomy): domain Eukaryota; kingdom Fungi; phylum Basidiomycota; class Agaricomycetes; order Boletales; family Boletaceae; genus Chalciporus; species Chalciporus sphaerocephalus. The sequence continues at coordinate 5,896 of JBBPTH010000019.1, read as the reverse complement.
TGAAATCGAACAAACCCTAAAAGAAACAAAAGAAAATCTAGAAAAAGCACAAAAACATATGAAAATCCAAGCAGATAAACATAGATCAGAAGCTTCGCAATACAAAATAGGAGACAAGGTTTGGCTAAGCACAGACAGCCTAAAACTCCCACGACCTTCAAAGAAGCTCTCGGAGAAATGGCTAGGCTCATATGAAATCATTAGCTTCAAAGGAAGCAATGCAATTGAACTCCGACTCCCACGCACCATGAGAGTACACAACGTGTTCAATATAGCCAAAGTCAAACCTTACAAGGAACGACTACCCGGACAGAAAGCTGACAAACCAGGGCCAGTGCTAGTCACTGAAGATTGAGATGATGAATACGAAGTTGACTATATAGTGGACTCCAGATTGAAAGGAAAACGACTCGAATTTCTAATTCACTGGAAAGGATACGATGAGACGGATAGAACGTGGGAACCCCGATCAAATCTCGCTAACGCGCCGGATGCAATAAAGGAATTCTATAAAAAGAATCCATCAGCTCTCCGTCTGCTCCGCATGACTCAGGTTGATTTCAAAAAGCTGTTCAAACCTTACGAAAGCTTCACAGCAACTGCTGCAGAAGACAGCTTATATAATCATCACAAAGCAGTATAAAAGACTTGCTGTTTCAGCCTGAACAGACCAGAACTCGTCTCTCCTCCCAGTCATTAGTCGAGCCTCGCTCCTAATCATCCTTCAAGCAACTTCCTTCACCACCTCTACCACCCCACCACTACCCTTCATGTCTGCATTCCCCAACTCCTTCACCCAATTCCACGCAAACGCAATCATCGACGACTATCTCGCCAACCATGCCAACGTCGGCTATATCGATACACTAGCTCGCCCCACGCCCCTGGCACCCGTACCATGGTCATGGATCGACTTCAGTCTCCTGATCACATATATGGTGTTGATATTCGCTCTCTGTGTTGTTCTGATCGAGAACAGCACATTATTCGCCATAGGCATCTTTACCCTAGGGAGTATCATCTCCTTATCCTTCGCGCTTATAATATTATACTACGTGCATGGCGCAATCCGGGACGGCAAGAGTATAACCCTAGAAATAATGCGCGACACCACTAACGGTCGCAACTCTTTCAAGGGATTCAGCATTACAATGCCCGACAAGTACCTGATCAAGCAAGAGGGTTACAACTACGAAGTTTACTCTCGCGACTTCAGAGCCAGAGAAAAAGAGCAACACGACGCTCTTATGGAACACACCCTCCCTGCTCGCCAGAAGAATAAGGCAGAAGCTGAAAATATCAATGCCTGGGCTGGCTTCCCAACATGGAGCGAAGCGGGAGATGCTGCAGATGATGAAAACGGTAATGATACTGCTACTGTTCATAGTGATACCAATCTCACTATCACCAACAGTTTCATAGCAGTTTACAATTTTGAGGCATAATGAAGAAAGGTCATGATTGCCTGGAATGCAATCCATAGAGAGGGGGTAGTGCTACAAATGGTACACTTCTTACCTTTCTTATCCTACACTTTTCCTTACTTATTTACACTTTCACTTGACTCACTCTTACTTTTGGACTTAGTCGAATATCTTGTACAATAGTCATGTGACTTAATCACGTGACCTGATCACATGACCCTTGTCAAGTGACACAGACTACCTTTCTGCTTACTCATATATGCTTACTCTTGATTACTCATTCTGATTACCGAAACACTCAACAACTCACCTAGAGCGTCAGCGCTTGAGTCAGAACAATAAGGTAGTCAGGCAAGTGGAGAGCTGATGAGGAGAACTCCAGGAGAACAAGACTGAGGAGGATGCCCTTCAGACTCCTGGTTTATATACTATTGGTATATTTGTACCTATTTGGTATGAACCTTAACTACTAGCCAATAGCGTAAGTAGAGTGTACAGCAATGCGCAGTCAGGCATAGCCTTACGCAGCAAGCTGAGTAAGAACAATAGAAATGATGAGTAAGGATTGACTGCGGCGCAGCAATCTTAGTAAGAAAAGTAATCAAGAATGAGTAAGGAAGAGTAAGCATATATGAGTAAGTGGAAAGATAGTCCGTGTCACGTAACAAGTGTCAGATGATCAGGTCACGTGATCAAGTCACATGACTATTGTACAAGATATTCGACTAAGTCCAAAAGTAAAGCTGAGTCAAGTGAAAGTGTAGATAGGTAAGTAAAAGTGTAGGATAAGAAAGATAAGAAATGTACCGTTTGTAACAATTACTCTTCTTACTAAGATTGCTGCGCCGCAGTCAATCCTTACTCATCATTTCTATTGTTCTTACTCAGCTTACTGTGCAAGGCTATGCTTGCTGCACATTGCTGTACGCTCTACTTCTGCTATTGGCTAGTAGTTAAGGTTCATACCAGATAGGTACAAACACACCAATAGTATATAAACCAGGAGTCTGAAGGGCGTCCCCCTCAGTCTTGTTCTCCTGGAGTTCTCCTCATCAGCTCTCCACTTGCCTGACTACCTTATTGTTCTGACTCAAGCACTTCAGCGCTCTAGGTGAGTTGTTGAGTGTTTCACGCAAATCCTACTTCTTCTTTCCAAAGTATACAAAATCCCCTACATGACCTCCTTTACACAATTCATTAACACAAAATCCGGAGAGTATACTAAGCTGGTCAAGAAGACTCAACAGGTAACCACAACCGCAGCTGATGGTACGGTGACCATCACAGCTCAACCATACGAGGAACCTGGCAAACTTGGGATCAGTGTCACCGAAATCAAGGAGAATGTCACGCTTTCGTGGCAACACCATGTCACAATATGCAAAGCTGGGACAACAACAGGAAATGGTCATCAAGCCTCCAACAATCAGACATCAGCTGTCAAGAACAAGGGGAGGGACCCTAGTTTCTCACAGCAGCAACAGCAACAACAGCATCAGCAACCACCCACATCGCAAGACGATAACAGTGCTAAGGAGAAGAAGAGAGGAGGCCGATCCACCGAAGGAAAGGCCAAACAGAACAAGAGGAATAAGCAGCACAAGGAGGCTCATGCACACATTGCGCAGGAAGAGTCCTTCGCATTCACCTCATAGATGCCACCTGTCACCATCTCGCCCACCTCCACTTCTTTTACCACTCCCGTCGACGATCTTCAATGACTTGCGCACACCCCTGGTGTCCAACATTTCGGCCTGCCTGCCTTTAAGCATATGCAAAAGGCAATCAATCTTGCTTGCCAGATTAGGTGCACGCCCACTCCACAGACACTGCACTACCTCGATAAGGTAGCAAACCGTGTCGAGCAGTTTGATCCAATGCCGGAGGTCTATGAGTGTCCTGCCAAGTGCCCACATCTAATGGAGCGCATAGATTGCTCAACGCCTGCTGCAAGGATCGTGGAGTTGGCAGAAGAAAAAGAAGCTATCATTGCATTGCCGCTGCCATCTTCCGTCCCATCATCCTCAACATCATCCATCGCCTCCGCTCCCATGATAAATTTGCCACGTCACCGCCGCAACAACACCTTCGGTGTTGAGATTGAATATATTCCCCCCACCACAGATGAAGACACCGTCTCTCTGGGTGATCATGATATTGACAAGTATATATCTCGTTTCTACGACCCAACCATAAGTGACGACGAAGAGCTTAATAAGCTCAAAAACTGTTACTTCAACTTCAACCAGGATGATGTTGAAATGGACAATGAGTATGTTCTCAGTTCCTCGCATCTCACCACTAACTCACAACTCCCTTATTCACAGGAGTATGTAGAGAACATATTATCATGTGTGTTAGATAGCAACTGGAATAAAAAGCTTTCTATGTCTGAGATTGAGTCCAAAAATTGTGAGACATGTTTGAACTATAAGACCGAATATCCAGATGATATTTGGATCCTTGATTCTGGTGCTTCGTCGCATTTTACATTCAATTTGTCTGATTTCTCTGAGTATAAGGAATACAATAAGCCTTGCCCTGTGCGAACAGCAGCTGGTCCCACCTATGCTCTTGGAGAAGGTACTGTTGTCATCGAGTATAAGAACATTCAAAATGAAAGCTCGATTGTACGACTCTTGCCAACGATATACATGCCTAACTCAGGTGTAAAGCTAGTATCGTTAGGTACTATATTAAAGGACAAAAACATGTATGTTAAGTCCCATAGAATATACTTTGACATATGTCATCATAAGAAGAGATCACCGATCCTTCACTTCCATACGCATCCAGGATCAACCATGTATATCATGCATGCTGATATTATTCATCCTAAGTGCAATCAGATTTCCTTGCTATACGTGATGGATTATGGTCTGATACATTGTCGACTTGGACACGCTTCTAAGGAAGTTATAAAATATGCTCAGAAACATTTGAAAGCTTTCCCTGCGGTTAATCCACCTGTGGAAGACCACGTTTGTCCTGGCTGCCAACTAGACAAACAACCTAATAGGCCTTTTACATCTACGGAGAGACGCGCTTCTAAAGCATTTGAACTGATTCACTCAGATCTTAAGTCATATGAAGTAGAATCATATTATAAAAAGAAATACATCATTATATTTTATGATGAACATTCTTCAATGTCTTGGATTAAGCCTTTGCGAAATAAAAATGATGTGCTGGCTGCCACAAGATAATTCATTAAATATGTCCATACCCAATGGAACAGCCAAATTAAAGGCTGGATGTCCAATGCTGGGGGGAGTACAAGTCTCATGCTTTCAATGAGATGCTTCGAAATGAAGGCATTGAGATCTTTCAATCCACACCATATGTACACCAGCAGAACGGCAGAGCTGAAAGGCACATAAGGACACTCATGGACAAAGCTCAAGCGATACGTCTTCATGCTTGCTTACCCCCATCATTTTGGGAATTTGCGGTACAACATGCAAAGTACCTCCATAATCACCTTCCTAATAGGAGATTAAATTGGAGAACACTGCATGAGGTCATCACTGGCCATAAACCATCTCTAGAACATGTTAGAGTATTTGGATGTGGTGCCTATGTGCACATTCCCGAAGAAATTCGTGGCAGAAAATTACAACCAAAGTCGCAACTTATGGTATATCTTGGTGTATCCCCCACCAACGATGCCAATATGTTATTCTTGCAACAAAATAATTTGATTTTCACCTCTGCTCATGCAATGTTCGATGAGAACTTATTCCCAAAATGTCCCAATTCTAGACCACACCCTGTTGTGTCATTGCCTAAATAGCAAAAGCACAATGGTGATCAGGATGACCATCCTATTAGCGATGACGAGGAATTCCCAATTCTCCTCGCTTCAAACAAAGAATGTCCTGTTTCACCTGAATCAGAGACATCTGAAACACTGGTACATACACCTTCTACTTCTTGTGACTCTAGCTCAGAGCCTGAGCCAGCGAATGAACTAATACCTGAACCGGTTACACCATCAAGGTGTATTCCTATTCAGAATGCTCCACCTACACTACCACCTAAGAGTGAAAGAACAGGATGCATTGAGCGTCCTCAATGCAAATGTCGCGTGCCTAACCATCCTGGTAATGTGTGGTGAATGACAGCATCTAACTAAGACTGTCAAAGAAATAGAACACCTTTCCAAATGGAAAGAATTGACTGGCCAACAGCCCTCTTCGTCTAGGGATGAGCCAAATATTTCCGATGGTTTACCGCCATCACCTGCTCCTGAACCTGAGGATTCTGAATCAGAGATTGAATGATTAACCAGGGAAGGGGGAGTGGGTTTGACTCTATATCTATGTGCTCGCGCATTTAACAGCAATGAAGTAGCACCAAATTATCACAAATGGTCTTATAAAGACCTTCTGCAACTTTCTTCTGACAAACAGAAGCTTTGGCGTGAAGCATATATGCAAGAACTAAAAATGCTTAAAGAACGCAAAGTTTAC